>OZ057400.1:87555888-87944075 GCA_964056695.1 Melieria picta
CTTTTGGTGCGCTTCCAGTCCAGCTTTGGCCAGATCTGTTGCGCTGTCTTGCCTGTCTCTGAGGCCGCCCATGCATTGTTAGCGGCTTTTGTCATTGCTTCCTCTATCACCAGCTTGCAGGTACTCAATGGAATACCTAAGCCGGCGAGTTCTGAGGATAGCTCCTTGGTCGTTCCTTGTCTAGCCAGTTCGTCTGCCCTGCAGTTCCCCGGGATATCTCTGTGACCAGGCACCCATATTAGGTGGATTTTAAGCTGCTCAGCCATCTCATCAAGAGATTTGCGGCAGCTGATCACTGTTTTAGAAGTCAGAACATGAGACCCTAGGGCCCTGATAGCCGCTTGGCTGTCAGAGAGAATGCTAATATCTCGCCTAGAGACAATGCCCTCTTTGATCCAATTCAGGGCAGCTTCAATGGCTGAAACCTCTGCTTGGAACACGCTACAGTGGTCCGGCAGTCTAAAGGAGTAATTTATACTGAGTCTGAGAAGACGCCTCCACCAACAGCTCCGTCTAACTTGGAGCCGTCGGTGTAGATCTGGGGTGAGTTCCCTATTAAGGATGCTGAGCTTTCCTCCCAGTTGTTCCTGTCTGGAATGGTGCTAGTGAACTTTTTGTTAAATTGGAATTGGGGGGGTGAATAATCCAGTTCCTCGAACTCCTTTAAGAGAGTAAGTATTCTGGCATGACCCCTGTTAGACTCCGACCATTGGCCGGTAGCCCGTAGTCTATAACTAGTTATAGCCGCTAATTTCCTACAGTGTAGATCTAGCGGAATGAGGTGAAGCAGGGCTTCTAAAGCTGAAGTTGGTGTTGTCCTAAGAGCGCCCGTGATGATGACGCAGGCTGCCCTTTGAACTTTGCGGAGGTGTTGGAGGAGCAATGTTTTTCCTAAGGCGTTCCACCATACCAGGCACCCATAGGTTAAGATGGGTCGTATGACAGCTGTGTAGACCCAGTGCGTCATGTTTGGTTTTAAACCCCAGGTTTTTCCCAGTGCCTTTTTGCAGGTGTATAAGGCAATCGTTGCCTTTTTGACCCTATTGAGGATGTTCGGTTTCCAGCTCAACCTCTTATCAAAAATGATTCCAAGGAATTGTGCTTCATTCTTGAAAGGGATTTCTGTGTTGTTTAATGATAGAGGAGGTATAGGTGGGGGTTTATACTTCCTCGTAAAGAGGACAACCTCTGTCTTTCCAGAGTTGATACCTAATCCTCGACTGGTAACCCAGCCGTTTACCTTGTTTAGCAGTACTTGCCTTAGATCTCTGATCGAGTTGAGAAACTTGCCTGAGATAGTGAGAACTATATCGTCTGCATACGCCGTCACCTTGCAGCAACCCCCTCCCAGGGACTGGAGCAGCTCGTTCAAGAAAGAGAGTTACATGCAGAATAAAAACTCACCCCTTTAATTCAAGATGGCGGAATTTCCCAAGGGGTGAGGGTGACTAATTTTTGAATTTAAGCTTCCTTTGGACCCCTAAAGCGAACGCAAAAAGAATTGCGCTTTTGCAGACAATGGTAATTCTGTCACTCCTACCTTGTGCAAAGTTCTTAATAAATCATCGAGAACATTTTTTGTGGCGAATTTTTGAATTTTTGATTTTGTGGCGAATTGCGCAGGACTTAACCTCAAAACATTTGTCCTGGACAATGTGTTCGCCCCCATCAGCAAAATGCTCGCTGCTAGCCTCTTTCTCACTTACATCACTAGAGGTGCTCGCAGCGCAATCTTCCTCTATTTTATTGTCTAATTTCCTAAACTTCCTAACATTGGCTAAGTTTGGAAGCCCCTACTCATGTTGTTTGCAAACGTTTTTTTATTCACAGTGTTTTTGCTTATATCCTATTCCTTATTCGCAAACTATTTGTTTATAGTTTGATAAATAAAATAATGAACACGTTTATACTTATCTTGTTTAATCTTGTGGTTTCTCCGCTTTGTATTTCACAAATGATTTGTCAGCTTCTTGTTCCGCAGCTTCCTATTTCGCCAAAATTCACAAGTCTGACATTTTCATGATGACAGGTGACTGTGACGTATATATTTGTTTCACTCTCACAAATGGAAGAATGAATGAAGAATGAAAGAATGGTCATCATGTGGGGAATTAGTTTTTTTTTTTATATTATACTACATTTTTGGGGGTTTTTTACTATTATTTTCTTTTTTGCAATGAATTTTGGCAACTATGGATTGAGTTACATGAAAATGGTTGCATAATACGTTCTACTACAAGCAACTTTTTCACATGATGCCCATTGCGAGTAATAGTACTATTAGAAAGCAACTGTCCATGTATTTGTTTAGACAAAAATTATGCGCATGTGTTTCCGTCACCTCCCTGTCGGACCTGAGACAACTGGTTCCCAAAATTTATTGGTTTTTCAACTGGTTTTTTGTAAGTCAATTTGACAACTAGTTGTCAAAGTAACTGTCGGCGAATGCAGAAGTCAGTCAGTTCGCGTCTAATCGTTCACGTTCTGTGTGCGCGTTCATTGGCGAGAAGAGACATGATTATACGAAAAACGAAACAGAGGTTAAATAATCAACCAAATACTGTTAAGGCTGATTTTACGATACTTTTGTTACAACAACAACTTAGAAATGTTTGCATTTTCCGAACATGTATTTTTCTATGACTTGAAGTTAAAAATTTGCGTGGTTGCGTGAAGCAACGAATTGCAGCAGCAGCTGAAAGGTATGTTTTAATAAATTTGTTTGTTTATTTATGTAAATATTTATTAATTCATTTATTTATTTATTAATTGCAGGCGAAGTCAGGATGTTGTATTGCGTGAGGCCCCAAATAGTTTCGACAGAAGTGTGCCAGCAAGTCCAAGTTCATCTTGGCTCATCTTTACGTGCACCAATATTTCTTGTTTTTCATTCGCGGCAGAATTTCGTTGTTTTTTGAAAATATTTTTGAAATAAATTAATTGTTGAAAAATTTCATTGTTTTATTTTCCCCCATCAAAATCAACTGGTTAGAAAACTAATCCAGAATAAACTAGTTTCCAAACTACTTGCTTAGCAACTGATTTTAAAACTGTATTACTTAGGACTGACTTTAGACTAGTTGCAAATGGATGCAGACGGGGACAATAGACTGTCGCCTAGGACACCGCCACGTTAAAAGGGTGAGTTTGCTCCAAGGAAACGAATCGGTTCTGAAGTCAGCTATGACTGACAAGCAACCAGTTGAAAAACTACATTTGGGCCAGTCCGAATTCGTACAGGGCTCCGTCTTGCAGGGTCCCAGTAAACATTTGGGCTTGTTATGAAATTGCCAGCAGCTTGATATCAAGCATGTTTCTCAACACTTACCTTTGAAAACAACACTTGCTTTTGGCTTGATATCAACTTGAAAGCAATAGCTTTTTCAATAAAAAGGGAAGTAGTTTAGCAATTTGAAATTGCTATTGTTTTAAAATTCATGGCAAGCGTATGGCAAGTTGAGATCAAGCCTCTTTTCAAAGCTGCAGAGCTTGATATCAATATTGATTTCAAGTGTGTTTGTAAGCTTTTGTCAACAGTTCCAATTCCACTATTCCCAATCAATGTACCTGTTACAATTTTTACACTTTGTTTGTAATTAATAATTTTAAATTTTATTTTGCAATTAATTTGCATATGTTCATAAAAAATAATAAATTCATAAATAAGTAGATTTCAGTGTGCGCGAATCCTTGGGAAGGCTGCTGTCGTATTGCGCGAGTATGAGAAGCAGGTCGTTTGTGGCAGCCACTGGAACTTTGTGCTTTATAGCCCCATGGTACAATAACAAGGTATGCCAGATAGGGAGAGTACCTTTCATGTACTATGGGATGTCAATGTCAAACGACAAAAATTAGAGGTGCTTATGAATGGAGTCGTGCGCAGGGCTGTACAGAAAATACTGATAAGCATACAGTTTTTACAATACACAGTAAAACTTTAAAAGGTATCTTGTTCTTTGCAAAAAGTATAAAAATGCTCATATTTCTGCCAAAATTAAGATTTGGACGTAAATTACATGTCCGGTACCAGCTACTTGCGGGCATAAAATGTCTTAAGTCACAAGTCGGCGGAACATGCATGAAAAGAGAGAAAAAGAAAAAGTCTTGCTTTGTGAAAAAGTGCACAAAGTCCAGAGCACAAATTAAAAATAACGGCAGAAAATGTCTTAAGTCACAAGTCGGCGGAACATTTTTTTTTATTTCTTCACAATCTCTTCATTACTCCAAGGCAAAAATTAGCAACATTACTTAAAGAAATAAAACTATTAGGTATGTAAATAAACATAAATATAAATTATTTTTACTTATCAAGTTTTTTGTCTTTCCTGTAACATTTGAAAAAGTGGATTTAGCACCTTTTCACTCTAAACCAGCTAGTGCATATTTCTTGTTTGTTTAGTATGAACATTTCCAAAACGTATGGTATGCATGGAAAAAGGTACAAAATTTCTAGCGTACACGCAACTCTAGTATCTCTGTTTAACAGCATTTCCAAATGTAAACAAAGGAAAAAAGAGCGAGATTTTTCTAGTTGGTATACCTTGATATTGTACCATGTGTATCCCATTCTGTCACCTTATGAATAGTGTATTTTTGCTTTCCGTAACATCTTTTAGTTCCTCGTCCACTTCATCGTATTCCTCGCTGGATGATTAAATCGGTGATGCAATTTCTTCCGTGTTTTGTTGAGAGGAGGCGCCGGACGCCACCGGACCGTTGTTAATCTCTAATTTGACCGCACTCATTTTTAACTTCTTTTGATGCACTAATTTTTTTCTTATTAACTTTTATTTTATTTTTTTATTTCTTTTAAAATGTTTTATTTCTTATTAATTGCGACGATCCTTACCGACTGTTTGCGACGACACGAATAAACAATATGACAATTTGAATGTGAAAATTCAAATTCAATTCACTCGAAATTCAAAGCCTACTTCAAGCCTTTCAGAATTCAAAATTTATCAATTTGGTAACAAGTAGATATCAAGCTTTTTTCAAGCCTTTGCGAATTAAAAATTTTTCAACTTTATTGCAAGTTGATATCAAGCCGAAGGCAAGCCTTTTGCAAACCTTTGAGAATTCAAACTTGATATCAACTTGTTATCAAGTGCTTGTTATCAAATTGAATTTCAAAAATATATCAAAGGCTTGCTTTAATGTTTACTGGGGTAGAAAGCAACTGTCCATGTATTAGTTAAGACAAAAATTTTATGCATGTGTTGGAGTTTCCGTCACCTCCGTCTTGCAGGGTTGCTTTCTATATAATTTCAAGCACATATACGTTTAAAAACAATTTACAAGTCCGTTTACTGCTCAATGGAATACAAAGCATAACTGGAAATTCCCGTTATTAGTTTTGTACGCAAACTTATTCTGCACCTTTTTGTGAGTATATTACCAATAAATACGAATATATGGAAAATTATTGTTTTAATGCATCTAAAACACAACAAAAAGTGCAGTTAAGACATACATATATGAATAATGTGGATAAGTTTTGGTAAACAAAGAACCCATTTTTGAGGTCAAAATTGATGTTAACATAGTTTTGACTTGCCTGTACGCAAACTTTTTCTGACTTGTGTATCAACAATCAGCTTACCATCAATTAAAATTAATTTTCCGACACCATCCTTGATAAGACAACCTCCAAAATAAAATTGTTCTTCTCTCAAACTAAACGATAAGTACAATACCGCGATCATTCTTTTGATGGACTTCAGAAGCATTGATTGTAATAAAAAGGCTAACGTCCTCCCAAAACATGGCTTGTCTGTTCAAGTCTCACTAATTAAGTTCCAGTTTGGCATTTGCAAGCGCAATCTTCATTACTACATATTTCAGCAAAAATAGAACTACCTTGTAAACTACGGAGACCAATAAAACAAACATATGCAAAAGCTACGCAAAGTTGTGTTAGTTTAGCGAAGTATACACACGACTACTCAAATAATTAAATTACATACTAGCGACTTCATACTATCACAACTTTTCTTCATACTTACATACCTACCCTACCTATCCTAAGTATATTTAACCCTGCAGTGAAAACTGAACCAATTGCCTCAAATTACAGGTTCACCAACTAGTATGGCTTGCACCAGTTTTGTACTAGTTTGTTTGTAATGCAGCGGGGTTGAGTTGATACAAAGAAAAAAAGAAGAAGAAGAAACAGAAAGAAAGCTAGATATGTGCATTTTTTTTGGCGCCGATAAACCAGTTGTGCTTTTTGGCTATTTTATTATTTTGTAACATATTTTTGCTTTAATTCAAGAAATTTCATAGATTTGGGAAATATAACACAGTGTTTAAGAAAACATGATGTCCATATCGCTGTTCGATATTCGGTGCGCGTGTGCGAAAATTAATTCAGGTGAGTAAAAAGTGACATCAAATGAGTAAGAGACAGTTTAGAAGACAGTTGAAAAGGGAAAAGGAGTCCCTTGTAAGTAGACTAGGGATAGGAAGTAAAAATCAGAAGGTATTTGTGCAGGAAGCTTGTTTTGTGGAAGAAGCGCCGGCAGGTGCTGCGCTGACCGGTGGGGCGCGTTTTTTAGAAAGCTCAGGGGAAGTGCAGGCACAGACTTTTAGGGAAAAGATAGCAGCGCGGTATATTAGGAATAGGCCCTCCCGTAAGTGCTTCGAAGAGCTTTTGACAATTTTGCACGAAGAAAATATGGTTGTACCGCGAAATGCGGGGACGATTTTTAAGCAAAAGGAATAGGTTGTTATTTGCCTTCTTCCGCCAGGGAAGGAATATAGGAATAGGGAATCAGTTACGGAAAATAGGACAAATTTTTCATGGCCATAAAGTTATTCGTTTAGATGTAAATATAGATGGAATTCCATTGTTCAAAAGCTCGCGAGCCCAGTTATGGTCGATTTTAATTAGAGTAGTAGGTTTTAAGAACATTTCAGTTCTTCCAATTGGAATTTATTCAGGTGCTCGAAAGCCCGATTCGGTTGAGAGCTATCTTGAGCAATTTGTAAAAGAAATGAAGGCCATTTTACAAACAGGTTTGGACATATCGGGAAACACAATATAAGTATAGATCAGATCGATAGTGTGTGATGCTCCTGCAAAAACGTTTATTTGTGGCATTCCTGGTCATGTTTCAGCACATGGTTGCTCGAAGTGTACTCAAATAGGAAAAAAAAACTTTTATATTACATTAATTTGTTCATATTTATTTCAAAAAATATCAGCTAGTGCGTTAGATTTGAAGTAAAACCTAGGACATACGAAACTTGGTTTATTCTGGTGCATGTTGCACTAGGTTAAAACTAGTTGTAATGTAATGCACGGTGTGGCAATTGCCACACCGTGCATTACATTACAACTAGCTTCAAACTAGTGCAACATGCATCAGTTTAAACCTAGTTTTGTATGCGCTAGGTTTTAGTTAAAATCTCACGCACTAGCAGATATTTTTTGAAATAAATATGAAAAAATAATGTAATAAAAAAGTTTTATTTATGTTGATGAGTTTTTATAAAATAACAATAATTTAAATAAATTTTTTAAATTTAAATTACATTTTTTTCTTCTGCAACTGTAACGCTTTCCGCAGCAGCTGCTCTGGCGGTTTAAGGGCGGCAATATTAGAAATTGCATCTGTAAGAAAAAATGGTAACTGTATAGCAAGTCTTTTATTCTTTATTAATTATCTATATATATAAAAAAAACTTAACTTCTTGTGTGTAATCAGTGTTTGCGAAAACGGTTCATTCTTTCGGCAAAATTTTTTTCGTATGTGATAGAAGATGTTAATGCGGTGGTTTATAGCGATATTACATGTTTGTACGGCAGGTGGGCGTGGCACCTCCCATACAACCTAAATTTTTAATATGGTATATCTCCGGAATTGTAAGCCGCACAGCATTGAAATTTGGTACAGAGTCATGACGTAAACGTCTCATTCCACCGGTAAAATTTAATGGGCGTTGGACAAGGGGCGTGGCACTTTTTAAATTCCGGTATAACTTTGGAACTAGAGCGTTCACATCAATGACAATCGGTACAAACTTATTATTTAGTCGTGTCCTTCGAAAGGGGGAATGGGGTGGGTTTTTGACAAGGGGGCGTGGCACCGCCCTTACAACCCAATTCTTTAATACCGAATATCATCAGAATTATAAGTCGTAGAGCATTGAAATTTGGTACAGTGTCATGGCGTAAACGTGTCATTCCACCGGTAAAATTTAATAGGCGTTGGACAGGGGGCGTGGCACTTTTTAAATTCCGGTGTAACTTTCGAACTAGAGCGTTCACATCAGTGGCACTTGGTACAAACTAACGATTTGGTCGTGTCCTTCGACAGGGAGAATAGGGTGGGTTTTTGACAAGGGGGCGTGGCACCGCCCATACAACCCAACTTTTTAATATGGAATATCTTCAGAATTATAAGTCGTACAGCATTGAAATTTGGTACAGTGTCATGGCGTAAACATGTCGTTCCACCGGTAAAATTCAATGGGCATTGGACAAGGGGAGTGGCACTTTTTAAATTCCGGTGTAACTTTGGAACTAGAGCGTTCACATCAATGACACTCGGTAAAAACTAACGATTTGGTCGTGTCCTTCGACAGGAGGAATGGGGTGGGTTTTTGACACGAGGGCGTGGTACCGCCTCCATTTTTTGTACATAGATTGTTCATCCTGACTGACTGACTGATTGATTGGTTGATTTATCATCGCCCAGCCCAAACCGCTGAAGCTACAAACATGAATTTTGGACTGTAGGTACATCTTGAAGAATTAACCTTCGCCAAGACGGGATTTTTTGAAATTCGGGGTCTAAAAAGGCAAAACATGGGTTAAATTGTTGTATGAAGAAACGTGATTTAATAAACATATTGAATTTGAACTTCCTGAAAATATTCTAGATCAAAACTTATTCGACACGTATTTTATAATTTTTCGAAAATCAAAATTTAACTGGCCCAAAAATGGGTTAAGGTTTATTTACGGAAAGACTTCGAAACAAACAACACGAACCGATGGGCCTATTGACTTCAACAATTGTAAAAATAATTGAAATAAATAAAATTAAACACGTGTTTCTCATTATTTTCAAAATCGAAATCTAACTGGATCAACGACGGGTTAAAAGTATGTATGGAGAAATAAATTTTGAAAGTACTTCAAATGTAAAATAACTCGATACGTAATTTTTCCGAATATTAAAATTGGACGGGGTCAGCGACGGGTTAAAAGTTTGTATGGAGAAACTGTGAAATGAAAAATATGAATTAATGGGCCCATTGACATCAAACTCTTTGTGAGAAATTATTTGACACGTGTTTTTCACTTTTTTGAAAATCAAAATCTAACGGGGTCAACAATGGGTTAACAATTCGTATGGAGAAACAAGATTTATTGGGTGTTCTGACTTCAAACTTATCAAAAGCAGTTCAATCGGGAAATAATAAAAACATGCTTTTAATTTTTTTGAAAATCGAAATCTACCATGGTAAACCAAGGGTTAAGAATGTCTTTGGAGTTAATGTGAAAACATATGATTTAAAGGACCTTCTGACTTCAAAATTTTTAAGACACTCGAAATCAAAGATAGGCACATGTTTCTTTTTTAAATCAAAATCTGATGGGCTCAACAATGGGTTAAGAATTCGTATCGGGGGAAACAGGAGAGCTTGCGTGCAAAGCCGCAGGGCCCAGCTAGTTATTAATTAATTCCTAAGAGCGCGTAGTAAAAGTTTTTGTGACTCGTCTGAAATTAAAGTGCCTGAGTTTGTGCCATATACTAAGATATCATTAATTTTATTTTTTTCCTATTTGAGTACACTTCGAGCAACCATGTGCTGAAACATGACCAGGAATGCCACAAATAAACGTTTTCGGAGGAGCATCACACACTATCGATCTAATCTCTACTCTTATTGTGTTTCCTGATATGTCCAAACCTGTTTGGCCATGAAAAATGTGTCATATTTTCCGTAACTGATTCCCTATTCCTATATTCCTTCCCTGGCGGAAGAGGGCAAATAACAACCTTTTCCTTTTGTTTAAAATCGTCCCTACACTTCGCGGTACATCCATATTTTCTTCGCGCAAAATTGTCCAAGCTCTTCGAAATACTTACGGGAGGGCCTATTCCTAATATACCGCGCTGCTATCTTTTCCTTGGCCGGCCTCGATAGCTCAGCGGGTAGCGCGCTGGCTTCTCATACCGAGCGCCCCGGGTTCGATTCCTGGCTTGGGCTGGAAAAAAACACTCTTCTACTTCTATCGCTATCCACATGAAGGGAATGAGAATTACAAGAATCGCACAAGTGCGCTCTTGGCAGGCAATGGCAAAACCTCCAAGAGTGAACGAAAAAACTGCCAATCGCCGTTCACGTTAAACTGTAGGTCCCCTCCCCTCCCTTTCCCCATCCGCTTGAAATGTGTGTTGTATGACATGTTGGAAAAAACAGTGTTGCATACGCATTTCAAACGGGTGGAATCTGTGGTATCACAACGGGCCCGTTAAGAGGCCTAAGTGTGTCTCATACAGAGGCAGCCACCGCAACCTAACCTAACCTAACCTATCTTTTCCTTAAAAGTCTGTGCCTGTACTTCTCCTGAACTTTCTAAAAAACGCGCCCCACCGGTCAGCGCAGCACCTGCCTGTACAGCGCCGGTCACCTGCCGGCACTTCTTCCACAAAACAAACGTCCTGCACAAATACCTCCTGATTTGTACTTCCTATCCCTAGTCTACTTACAAGAGACTCTTTTTCACTTTTCACCTGTCTTCTAAAGTGTCTTTTACTCATTTTATGTCACTTTTTACTCACCTGAATTAATTTTTGCACACGCGCACCGAATATCGAATACAATAGTTATGTGCGATAGACTCATCGAAAATCAGCTGTTCAATTATTTTTGAGAATGAGTGAAAGTCACCCTTGTATTCCTTTATATTTTTGAGCGATATGGACATCATGTTTTTATAAAAACTGTGTTATACTTCCCAAATCTATGAAATTTCTTTAATTAAAGCAAACATATGTTACAAAATATTAAAATAGCCAAAAAGCACAACTGGTTTATCGGTGCCAAAATAAATGCACATATCTAGGCTTCTTTCTGTTTCTTCTTCTTCTTTTTTTCTTTGTATCAACTCAACCCCGCTGCATTACAAACAAACTAGTACAAAACTGGTACAAGCCATACTAGTTGGTGAACCTGCTGTTTTAGGCAATTGGTTCAGTTTTCACTGCAGGTTACTCACACATGCATAAGTAAGCGTGTCTTTATGAGTTTATTGAAATCTAAATGATGAGCTCCAACCGCCATATTCAATATTTACTTTATTAGTTTATCGTTACTCACAACTTCTTACGCCAAGAAAACTTCCTTCACAAAATTCCCGCAGCAATGAAGCCCGGTAAAATATAGTAACTTTGCAATTAGAAAGTTTTACGAGAGAATAACTCTCAAGGAATATGTTTTCGCACTCAATTTTCTTACTTTAATCTTAAAGATGCCACACAAATGGTATTGCTTATGTCTACAATTCTGGACTCTAGGACAAAATTAAAAAGCGTTTGCAAATACATCGAATGCACTGTAACATGTACAAACATACATACATACATAAAATATGTATGTGCATCAGCTCAGCTTGCGTAATCCCATTGGGACAATCTTGTTAATTACAAGCATTAGCTTGGGTGTTGGACTCAATCCATTCAGAAGTGATTTTGTTCGTAGTACTTACTACGAAGTGTGAGCACAGGAATACAAGCACGTAAAACGTGGGCAAGCACAAGTGCGGTTATGGCACAGAATTCGCCTTCCCATTGCCAGACTTTTTAATGGAACACAGCACCCTTTCTCACTCCTGTATACTACACAGATCTGCAGAATGGCTCATTGTGAGGCCAAGCACGTATTTTAATTACTCATCTCTTGTTCCATGTCAAACATCTTCTTTATTACTGCTGGCCCAAAATATGACTACAATTAGTAAGGTGCTCTATTTAATACAATTTGGAAGCTTTTATTGGTGAAGGATGGTGCACTATCTTTGGGACAATTACCTCATTCGGAGAAACTGAATCCTTGTCGGAAATTTGTACAATACCATACAATATATATTCAAATACAACATGCTTCGATACTTGCCTTCGTAGACAATTAATTTTATAATGGGGTAAATTTCTAACAAAATTTAAACATTTTAATTCTTAAATTTCCTTAAAACTCGTGATGCACTCACTTCGCGAACAGTCTTATAAGTTTTTGATTTATCATCTTTTGATTATTTCATGTTTGTGGAAAAATTAATGCCATAAATGACAAATATGTCGCTGAGAAGTTTGCCATCATAACAGGGGCGTAGCCAGAACTTGGTCATGGGGGGGTTTTAAAAAATTTGTTTGCCAGTTTAGTATTACAGTGCAAGCTCGATTTTCGCGACTAATTAAAAACCAGACATGTCGCGAAAACCGAATTTTCGCGATAACAGAACCCAAAATTTTGTTGAAAAATTGTATGTAATTTTTAAAATTACAATTGTTTTAACTGATATATTTACATTTTAAACATTTTTAAAGAAATTGGAGATTTTGAGTTGCTTTTTTGGCAAATAATTTTTTTAAATAATAGCTGAATCACGTAGTTCATATAGTGCTGTTGTCGGCTTAAAAATCCAAAAAGGTTAATACAGTGCAAGCTCGGTATTCGCGGCTACCCATTATCGCGACGGCTTAATTTTTAACATTGCAGGTTCTATAATCGCGACAGTTTACGAAAAACGAGGTTCTATTTTCGCGATTTTATCTGTTTTTTTTTTATTTTATTACAATATCTTTAACCAAAAAAGGGAAATCGCCGCCTTTTGGTATATTAACGTCGACGTCCACAAAGTAGCATGTGGCATATGGCAACAAAATAGCGAAAGGGTTAAATAGATTTTTAATATATTTTTTTGGAATAGTTTCCCATTTTGATATTATACTACTTTGTAATTCGTCAGTACTGTTGTATTGTCGATTTTCTGCGTAAACTTCTCTTGCCAGATATCCCCAACAGTTTTCAATTATATTTAGGTCCTTTACAACTCTTCCTGTGTGTACAGCTGCGTTGTCTTGCTGAAAAATCAACGGATTTTTTGTGCAGTGGTGTCCATGGTTAGATACTTCGCTGCCAATTAAATCGATGTACTTTTGACTTGTAATTTTTGAAGGAACAGTTTTTATTTCAGTTTTCCCGCGATAATCAATACCAGCCCATATCATCACGTACCCTCCTCCATGTTGGCGACGACTAAGAATTTGCTGATCCTTCCGTAATTCGTGGTATTAGTAAGACCAACCATCTGGTCCATCTTAATTGAATTTCTTCTCATCGGTAAACAACACACGACGCAAACGTTTCTTCCAATTTAGATGGTCTTTAGCAAATTTTAATCTTGCTTTCCGATGTTTTGCAGTAAATGGTGGCTTTCTTTGTAATTTTCTGCGGTGAATCGTCTCCGACATATGCAAAATTCTTTGTACATTGCGAACATTTGTTTTTACTCCAGCTGCTTCCGCTATTTTCCTGGCCGTCAGGTGTGAGTTAGAGCAAAAAGTATAGAACATAAAGAGTGTGCATCACGTACAAGCAAAAATTTGAATGCGGGTGCTGATATCGCAACCCGACTTCAAGATGCGGGGGGTAGGCAACAACAGAGAACACTTGAAATGAGAGCACAATGCTCTGAGCGCAAATCATAGCAACACGAATGCTGCGTCTGTGCTCACTCTGTGTTGATTTTTTTGGTGGTTGATTGTTTCAATCAGTAGCGCACACGGGGCAGGAACATTTGGGGATTCAAACCCCCTCAAATACAAGAATTAGTAGTGAAACATCCCTCCAAAATGAAGTCCTGAGTGTGCCACTGATTTCAACGCATGTCAAGTGAGCGCACACAATTTTGCTTTTGCTTGGCAGCGATCGGAGCCGTTGTCAGCGATAAGGCGATGGGAAAGTGGGAGAGTAAGCCAATTTTTGTGGTTTTTTGCAATGCACGTGCACAGTCTGTGTGTGCTGGCAGTCATCAGCTCTTCACTATTTCCGCTCTTTTCCCGATATTAGGGATGATTGTGCAAACTAAAATGCCGCCAGTTTCCTTTCAATTATTTGCTTTTTAAAGTATGTTCTCATTAATTGCCTGCATTAAATACACAGCATATCAACTTTTTGGTTTCATTACGTAGATATTATTGAAAAATATACCTACCAAAGAACACAAAGCTAAATGCGTTGAATACGACAGGGTCAATTGCCGTCCCTTTTATTTCGCAGTTCTTCATTTAGCGAATCTCTAACACAGGGTTGACGATCAGATCAGAACAGGTATGCTTTTGATGATAAATGCTCTAGTTCGAACGCAGGACTGATAACTTCGAATATTTTTACTGTTATACACTAACAAAAAAATAAATATTATGTACGTTTACTACACTGCAAAATATTTTTACATTCATTGTAAGCCATGGTTTTTTTTTAAGAAAATACAGGTGTGCTATCATTTTGTCGCGGAGTGTATGTCTATAGGTTGTTTCAATAAAAATGCACGATTAAAATTTTGGAATTTTTTATGCAGTGGCAGCTCTGAAATTTGATAGCTGTCGTCGATTGTTCTAATATTAAAAACTAGGGGCTGCACAAAAGTATATGTAGTCTATATGGAAGAGTAGCTTAAGTCGACATAAGAGAATTGAGTTATTGTTGAGTTTGGAGCTTTATAGAAGTCTAGGCGCTTAAATTTGTTTCATCCAATTTGAAAAATCCTGTCCTTTAACAATATTATGTGTGTTTATTTCTTAGCTCAAGTCTTTTGAAAGAACCATGCATTCATCAGATCAGAACAATTTATGTGTACATGGTTTTCAAACTTCAATTTTCGACTCATTTTCGACGAATCATTTGTCGTGCGTCAGTCTCGCGTAAACTCGAAAAAAAGTGGGCCGATTCGAATTATTATTTTTGGGTTTCGTTTGTCTTGAATCAGGAAAGGAAATCAGGAAAACTTGAAAAATGTGAATTTGACGGACGTTGGATAAGGGGCGTGGCACTTACTTTGTGACCCAAATTTTAGGCATAATTTTGAAACTGCAAGTCGCACATCAATGAAACTTGGTTCGAACTTATCATTTAGTCACACAATTCGAGTGGAAAAACGGGATGGGCGTTTGACAGGGGGCGTAGCATCGCCCATGCAACTCAAATTTTTAATATGGAATAACGTCAAATTTATAAGGCACACAGCATTGAAATTTGGTACACAGTCGTCCCATAGATGTGTGGTTCTACTGGTAAAATTTTATGGACATTGATCAAGGGGCGTGGCACCGTCCATACCAGGGGTGCACTTAGGATTTCAATTTAGGGAGGGTGTTGGGTACAACTTTTGGACCCAACATCATTTGAAATCATACTCGGACTGGATTGAAATTTGGTAAAGCGTCGTAACATGGATCTGCCACTCGACTGGCGACTGGAAGTTCTATGGGGGTTAGACAAGCGAGATGGCTAATATCTTTGAAACTATAAATCGAATTGCACTCGGTACGAACTTTCTACTTAGACCTGCCAACTAAAGTTTTTAACATAGAATAATTTTGGAGCATTGGATTCCAGCATGGAGCTTCCGTTAGGGTGTGTCATTTGCAACCCAAATTTTCCACATAACTTCAATTAAATGTTATTAAAGTGGTAGTAGACATTGAAAATAAATTTTATTAATGCCAATTTAATTGATCGGCCATTCTATTATGGTAAATTGACTTTGCTGGCTTAGACAAAACCAAACGTATACGATGCGGCTAATATTATGGATCTAAATAAATCGGAGTTGGAAATTTAATTAGGGTTAATATTCGCTTATGAAGAGTTACAATTAAATAATTTTTTTTAGGTGGTACACAGTTCAACGGGTCATCTCTCTGAGCAAACACAATTTTTAGAAATTAAGTAAGTCAATTTGTATGCCTGAAGTTTGTTAGTTCAAAACTTGTTAAGCCACAGTCTTAATTTCATTCAAACTAAATGGTAGTATGTATGGATATGAAGGGAGCCGAGAAAGTATACCCTAGAAGGTCCAATTGCTCAAGCACTCAGGCTAGATAGCCCATTATGCTTAAGACTCTTGAAGAAAAGGGTGATAGAGGAGAGTGAGGTGAGGTTATATAGAGAAAGAAAGAAAGTAGTAGGAAAGGGATGGGACTGCAAGTCTTCCTCCACGAATTTTTTGGATTCTTTAATGAATCTCGGGAGATCGAGCAGGGCAAGAGAATGGACCTTGTCCATCCTCATAGCATCAGGTCCCAAAATGCGCAATTTCGTTTTAGCGAAGGCAGGACATACACAGAGAAAATGCTCTGTGCTGTCCTCCTCCTCCAGACAAACATGCGCAAGTTGGATTCTCGATGATGTCCATTGTGGCCATTAAAGAGCTGCAATGGATGATTCATTTCTCCATACACACAGTGTGATTTGGTGCAGTGTGCACTGTTTGCCAGCATTCACTGTAGTAAGAGAGCAGTATGAGAATGACAACAAAACGCAATGTCAGACGGAAGAGAGGCCGAAATCCGGTAGTCTTCTTGGACACGACGAGACTACTTCCCCCCTCCCCCCGTTTTCGAGGGTGCTGCAGACGATGGTGCTGGGCAAACTGCTTTTTGGGCGGGGGAAGACCCTCAAAAGGGGTACGCCCACCACGCCCACTTTCCGATTTTACACTTTCCGAGATTATATTACTACCGTAGCTTTATTTTGTTAGTTTAGTGGGCACGGAAAGTGGGCGTGGTCGATTATATTATAGCCTATGTTTCCGCAATGACACGCTGAATCGTTTGATACCCATATTGCCTTACAAAAGCTTTCCATAGATGAGTTTTGTTACCATAGTGGGCGTAATAAGGGGGCGTAACCCTTTTGAGGGTCTTCCCCCGCCCAAAAAGCAGTTTGCCCAGCACCATCGTCTTCAGCACCCTCGAAAACGGGGGGGGGGGGGAAGTAGTCTCGTCGTGTCCAAGAAGACTACCATGTTCTTCCGTCTGACACACTCCACTAATAGCAGTCAACACTCATTTGTTTGTCTCTGCAATGCACGCACTGTTTTCTCTCTGCTATATACACTGCAAGCAATGCTTATGAAGCGTTGACAATGCCTAACGGGCCAAAATGCTGTCTGTACACCGAATGCAATGAGTGATTAAAAGAAGAGTTGGGCACGCGTAATTAAGTGAGGGAGTTTCTTAAAACATTTTAGTGTCTGATAAAAAATTAATTAAAATGGAGGTTGATGATGTGAGTTAATATAATATATTTAAATAAATAATTTAAATGTAATATTGATGTACACTAGTCAGAATAAGTTTGCGTACAGGCAAGTCAAAATTATGTTATGATTAATTTTGACCTCAAAAATGGGTTCTCTGTTTATAAAAACTTATCCACATTTTTCATATATGCTTTAACTGCACTTTTTGTTCAGTTATAGATAAATTAAAATAATAATTTTCCATGTATTCGTATTTACTGACAATATACTCACAAAACGGTGCAGAATAAGTTTGCGTACAAAACTAGTAACGGGAATTTCCGGTTATGCTTTTTATTTTTTTTTTTGGAAAATTTGTATTCCATTGAACAGTAAACGTATTTGTAAATGATTTGAAACCGTATATGTGCTTGAAATTTTATAGAAAGCAATAGAATCCAACAGACAAAAAATTAAACATGGATAAAAGGATAATCTTGCTAAAACTTTCCAAAATTCACAAAAAATTTCATGAATTTGGGAAACTTTTGGGAGAGCACATTCGTCATTTCAAAAAGCCATCTTAAATCTCAAAAAAGACAGAAAATCTTGCTGCGTTACTACGATCTGGCCATTTTCTTAAGCTACCCGAGAAAGAGGATTAGATTGTTTGCGATCAGTGCATCATAATCTAAGACTAGCATCCAATATCTTCAGAAATGTACAGAAATATTTTATAAAACCCAGTAGCACTGACTTTACAAGAAAAATCCTGAAAAAATCATATTTCCCCTACATAACAGCATGTAAGAAGCCCATATTTACAGAATTGCTTTCGTAAAAGAGTCCATCAAAGAGTCTAGAAAACCGGTTTTCCGGGACGATGTGTTGTTATCCATAGAAAGTGGGACGATTTATTATTATCTGATAATGGTTTGGCATATTTGGCATTAAAAGGCATCAACTAATTTAAAGAGGATCCTGTTAATAACAAAAATCTGAAAGAGTGAAGCATAGCATATGTGAGGATATGGTATGGGGCTGCATGTCAGGCAAAGGAGTGAGCAGGCTGTTTTTTTATTCAGAAATGCTTCCGGGGGGTTATTTACATATTCTAAAAGCTTATGTAAGCCAAGGTTTCAAAACTTTGGATCAGATTCCAACATTACTTTTTAACCTTAGGACGCAATGCATACGATGTGAAGCTATGTTTGCTATTAACTAACTCAGCAAAGTTGAAAAAGTTCCTCCCTAGTCACCTAACGTGCATCTAATTGAGTTATATTGGTTTACTTGAATCCTGATCCCAACAACACTCCATCTTCAAAGATATAGTAAACCAATAAAACAATTCAAGGATATAACAAAAGAAACGCTGAAAAAACACCTAATTTAATAAAATGTACGCCGAAACTTCTGCAGGGAGTTCAAGCGAGAAAAGAATATTTATTTATTTATTTGCATATACTTCAGTCTACAGGATTTACTTACAGACTAAGGCATTAATTGAAAATTTCAAATAAACAAAGTTTAAATCTATTTACATCTAAATTAAAATTTAAGACATTGGAATATTTATTAATTGACCGGATGCATCTTGTAATAGGCTCATTCACAAAGATATTAATTTTTGGACAAAACTTAGTTTCAATTACATTTTAACTACATAACCTTATCTTGTACGCAAACTTTTCTGAGGTGAATTCATAACATATTTTGTTTTTGGCCCTTCTTTTACAGTTTGGTCAAGTTTTTGATGTTATCATATTAATGGAATAAAAGAACTAAGTTTACGGAAGAAATAAAAAATATTTTATTTTTGAAAAATTACTTTAACTGATTTATTTTTCATATGAAAAAACTACGTACCCCTTGTACGCAAACTTATTCTGACTAGTGTATATGTAGTTATTATTGTCATTTTTAGCCATCATTAAAACAAAAATTTTGAAAAAAAGGAGATAGATGAACAATTAAATATAATTTAATTTTTCTGTTCAATGCTTTTTATGTATTTACGCTTTGAAATATGTCCATAAAACACAATAGTTTCAATTTAGGTGAAAATATTTTATTTGAAAATTCGTATGAAATTTAATTTGAAATAAAAACCATTCGAAAAACTCAAAAATATGCGTGATTATTACAATAATAACAAAGCACTAATTGTTCTATTAGTATAACCACAGAATAAACAGTAATAGCCTATTTCCACCGGGCCTTAAATGCATTTAACGCTTAAATGCATTTAACATCGCATTTAAATGCTCTAATTCCCATGCAATTGTTTTTGTATCAAAGTGAGTTAACTCACTTTCAAAACTGAGTTAACTCAGTTTTGCCGTTTACAGACGTCTAACAGAATATGTTATGTTAAAAGCTGGAGCAATTCTGACAAATGTACAAATTTGTATAGCATGCTTTACGGCGCTGCAAGAGCCGTACGAACACAAACGAAAGAGGGGATTCGAATTGCGTTCGGTGTGGTCGATTTTTTGCTAAGACAATTACTTTTTACTGCAATTTTCGCACAAATACATATCGTCTGTCATAATCAAAGTCAAAACTTCTATTATTTGCCAATAATAAATGCTGAAAGAGAAAATCAAAAACGTGGAACTTCTCATGAACCCTCTTGACATTAAAAATTCAGACAGCTCTGGTATCAATCAGCTGACAACTTTCATAAATGAAATAAACATTGACAAATGAAATAAATTTTCACAAATATGAAAACGCAGACTTTCCTAGACTGTTGAGAAGGAAAGCGAATTGGCTTTCTTGCAGTAGAGGGGCTACAAGAAACCATACATACGTATTCAAGGAGATGGCGGCGATGGGTAAACTGTGGCTGCCCAGAAATAAATGCAGAATTTGGCTTGACCAACTAAAAATGTAAACAAAAACCAGCTGTTGGCGTTAACTCAGTTTTGGTGGAAACGCTTGACAGTTCTCAAGCAACAGAGCCCTTAAATGCATTTAAGCGCTCGGTGGAAATAGGCTATAATACAGAACGCTCATCTCATACAAATTCAAAAATGTTAAGGGGTCGTAATATTACGACCACTGTTAATTTTACATTACGTCCTCTGCTATGAACATTAAGCGGCCTTTAGACGATCATACTTGGTTGCAAACATTGTGTGATGCGCAATAAAATTTTTGGCGTTTACACGATCGAACATTTGATCACACTTCAGTTGTTCTTCACTCGTCGACGAAGCAACGTGGCACGCGCATTAGTTGCAGCACTAATAATTGATGAAATTTTGGAGTGCGAAGAAGTTCTTAAGTTCACGCCGATAGCATCCACGCAGAGAATGAATTTTATATTTCAAAGTTTCTAAATTCGCTTTTGGGTCACTTTCTTTGTACTTATTTAATAGCACCTCATAAGCGGCGTTCTTTTTATTTTTGTACTCTTCGCTTTTGATTTTCCAAAGTTCTGGGTGATTCCTATACAGGTCAAAAAATTCTCTCCACATATCTTCATTACTTCGCGACGCCATCTTCACCCTTCGGTGTCTACTATGCGACTGAAAAAATGCACTGCGTGTATGATGCAACCCTTTACACGGTAAAACATGTTCGTCACACCGACAGAAAAATCAAAAATTTTTGAAAACCATCGAACTTGCGTGACGAACCTGAATTTCTTGCGTTTACACGGTCATTCTTCTCATCACACCGCACATGTTTGCAAACAAAGTTGATCGTGTAAATGCCGCTTTACGAACAGCACTAGACAGCTTTCGTTTCTATTATTTCACAGAACAAATAGCACAGAGATAAGAAGAAAGTAATGATCGCATACAGCTCCGAAGGGAAAATAGCGTCAGGCTGTGGTTGCTGTTGTTGTCGGCCAACAAAACGAAGTGACACTTGCTTCTTACATATATGGGGAGAAGAGCAATAAGCTATGGTTGTTGTTATTGTTGCCGGCTAGGAAACGAAACTTTGAATTTGAATTCTTTTTGCTTTGTGGTAGCAATTTACGACGGAGTTTAGCGTGCAAAAATATATGAGAACGAATGTCAAAAGGGGGTAACTTATCGACTCAAAAAGTCACTACGGTATAAAGATATCACACTATTTATAATATTGATGATAGTTAAACGATGTGGTACAATCGTTATGTGCGAAATATCCTTTAAATGGTGGATGTACGTACATATGTATATCGAAAAAAAGCAAAACAAAAAATTTATTCTGCCATCATTCGGGATTGTCGTTGCTTACTTACTTTTTTCTTATAGCTTTCTGCTTTACAATAGATGTACATACATTAGACATGATTAAATGCACAAATTTGTAATTACGATTCTTCGGAACCTCTCATTTTTTTTAGGTTTGACAAACAAATGTTTGGGCCAAAAAACTGGGGGCCTAGAGTGGGATAAAAGGCGTAGGGATAAAATGATAAATCGCGGCAAGAAGTCATTTACGCCAAAATTAGCGAAACCTTAGCATCAGTGACTACGTGACGCGAAACTCGGAGGAGAAATGATTTTCAGACCATTTTTTCTTTTTCCAATCGTCCGATAGTGTACGGGTTTTTTTTACCCAAACATTCGCACAGCACCGGTTACCAGTCAATTGTTTGCATCTTAAAGTGCTAACTTTTCTTATTCGCTGTAAATATAGCATTGCAAACCAACTTGTTTTACTGGTCTAAGTAATTTTGATTGTAACGCGTACAAAAAAAAAGCAGAAATAAATTTTTTCATACGCTGAAGTCGCCAGATATTCGGTTGCTTTTTTCCTTCAGTTCATGTCTCATTGAGTTTGCCGTTTCTAGTGCAGCAAGAAACAGTGATGGCAAGTTGAACTCATTTCAAACGCAGAGCTGCAACTCAAGCAATGCAAATGTTAAGGCTTTGAGGGCAGTCAGCAAAAACTGAAGTAAAATCATATTAAAACACGAGGCAACATACTTATGACGTTTTTCAGCAACAACGTTTTTTTGCAATCAATTTCCTATAAACGTACTACAGAATGAAAGCAAAAAAAACCAATTATTTTATTTGCAAATAAACATCGAACGAACCAGCAGCCCTTGCCCTGGCGTTTGTATGGCGAATTTTTTGTACGAACCCTAATCAACTCTGGGGCCTGGTTTTACCGAATTTGCGACTCTGGGGCCTGGTTTTACCGAATTAGCAACAAGGTCGATCGCATAATATCATAAAAAAAACTTGTTCTTATTAACCGACACACGTCGGGAATTGCCAGCCAATGTCAGCCAGAAACAAAAATTCAAAATTTACAATTTTCATTCGCTGATCAACACAACAACAACGATAGCACATCGCCCTTCATTCGCTTCATTGAAAATAACAGTAACTTCTATGGCCGGCATCGAGCGCACGAACTTGCTCTGCACCACTCGGCACTTACCGAAGTTGACAATAACAGAGATCATCGTCGCACGAGAAATTAACAGAGACAAAAGTTCTGTTCAACAAACTCTGTTATCTCCCCCCTGCTGCTTTCGGCCCGCACCATAAATTCAGATTGCTTCGCTGGTCGACATGCGCATTCTGTATACTGTTTATTCTGTGGTTCTACTTATCTGTGCGCGCAGGCACTTGTATGTATGCATGTGTATGTGTGTATCTGCTTATTTGCATGCATTCCAAAGTGAACGTTATTTGCTTGGTCAGCAGACAGGAGTAACCAGGTTGTATTCGTTTCAAGAAAGAATTCGTGTTTGAAGTCTTTCTTGAAGTGAGTATTATTTATTTATCATTTAATGTGGGTGGTGTAGGACACAGTATGTGACTATATGTTAACTTATTACACTGCACAACACAAAAAAAAATAACAAGGTTCTGACAACGGATTCTGGTAGAGGGGACCAAAAAAAAATATACGTGTATCGGCGTTTTGAAAGTTTACATCTGAATTGTTTTTTAGGGGGGTCAAAGTTTTCCCCTTTTGCACATTCTTATGGTGAATCGGCATACGAAAACCATGTAACCTTACATTTTAGGTATGTGATGGGTTCAGCAATTTGATGTAAAATACTACGAAGAATATTTTTGTGGAGCATTTTAACCCTGTAGCTACTATTTATATGGGTCAATTTGACCCTTTTTTCTAAAATGCCAAAAATGTCCTGTAAAACAGGACTTTTTAAGAACAAAATGTACCACGAAAATATTCACCATAAAATTCGACTATAGGTCTCTGAATACATCAAAGCTCAGAAATTAACTTGAACGCCAGAATTAAGCCAAAACTGAAAATGTGTTTCAGTGTTTATTTCGTACTTATTGAAAGTTGAAACCCCCGAAATATTAGGATCGACTTTAAAACTACATACAAATTAAAAGGCATTTTATAAATATTAAAGAATGACTTTTTGAAACCCCCCGAAATATTTTTCTGTATCCGCCCCTGATGGGGCACATGTCTGATGAAATCGTTCCTCATGTTCATCGGATTCTGTTGCCAACTGATGTTCCAAGAAATCCATATGAGAATTCAGAAAATGAATTTTTGGTGATATATGAACACCTAGTTTTTCGAATGCACTCATCATGGTGTCGACGTGCATTCGAGCAGCAGGAGAACGATTTTTGCCTAGAACATTGTCAATGACTCCTTTAATGCTCTTCCATGCGACGATCTCATTTGGTGAAAGCAGAATTTTCGAATTCGGCGCTACGCATAACCCTTTTTATCTCTGGACCAACAAAAACACCTGTTGTAATGAAAAAACCAAATTTTGAAATTTTATTGGTATGAAACCAATATGAAAAAGTAAAGTTTTAGCATTCATACCTTCTTTTATCTTTGCTTCGCTTAGTTTTGGAAACAATGTCTTCAAAAAGTTAAATACCGATCCATTTGTATCCAAACACTTAACAAAATTGTTTACCACACCAAGTTTTATATGTAATGGTTGTAAAAGAATTTTGTTTATTGGCACAAGCGGTGGATGGAGAATATTCTGCTCGCCTAATGTCCCTTCAGCTCTCGGTTCCCATTGTTTTTTGGGAATATTGGTTGCGCTTCCATCTGCTATTCCACGTGCAAGTTTTGTAGGACATTCGAGTACCAATTTTGAATAAGTACGAAACAAACACTTAAACACATTTTCAGTTTCGGCTTAATTCTGGCGTTCAAGTTAATTTCTGAGCTTTGATATATTCAGAGACCTATAGTAGAATTTTATGGTGAATATTTTCGTGGTACATTTTTTCCTTAAAAAGTCCTGTTTTACAGGACATTTTTGGCATTTTAGAAAAAAGGGTCAAATTGACCCATAAAAATAGTAGCTACAGGGTTAAAATGCTGCACAAAAATATTCTTCGTAGTATTTTACATCAAATTGCTGAACCCATCATATACCTAAAATGTAAGGTTACATGGTTTTCGTATGCCGATTCACCATAAGAATGTGCAAAAGGGGAAAACTTTGACCCCCCTAAAAAACAATTCAGATGTAAACTTTCAAAACGCCGATACACGTATATTTTTTTTTGGTCCCCTCTACCAGAATCCGTTGTCAGAACCTTGTTATTTTTAAAAAAATTTGATTTTGTTGTGCAGTGTTATTAATATTTTTCAGTAAAAATAGTTTCTGTCTT
The DNA here is from genome assembly GCA_964056695.1 of Melieria picta. Taxonomy (NCBI): domain Eukaryota; kingdom Metazoa; phylum Arthropoda; class Insecta; order Diptera; family Ulidiidae; genus Melieria; species Melieria picta. Next base: position 87,580,747 of record OZ057400.1, read on the forward strand.
TGTTCCGTTCAAAACCGGAGCTTCCGATCCCTAATGATAACGAAGTTCTTGTGGGTTCCACTGGATGGAATGAATCTGGATGACATGTGGTTTTATTTTAATTTAATTGATTTATCTAAACAACAATGGAACAAATGCAGTATAGCGAACCCTTATGAAAAAAAACGGAAAATTGGATTGGCTACAACATGGTATCAAACTTATTGTACCTTAGTAATGGATTTTTTTCGCTTAAAACTTTTTAACGTATCTAATGTTGCACATAGAAAGGTATGAAAAAGACCTTTCGTTTGATACCCATATCGCGTAAATCAGTTGGAGATTAATTGCGTTTTTTTGATAACAACTATCACCAAACCTATCACCAAACTTTCAACAATGTCCAAACTTTTTGAATGCGCTGTAAAGGATAAATTATACTTTGCAGTGAAAAATCGTATTAGTCCCCGCCAGCATGGATTTGTTACTGGTCGTTCGACAACAACTAACCTCGCCGTTTTTTATGACTATTGCATGGAATCATTTGAGTTAGGCCAGCAAGTTGATACTATCTACACTGACTTTTCTAAAGCCTTTGATAAAGTGTCGCACAATATACTTATCGCGAAGCTTGAAAAAATCGGTTTCCATTCCGTCTTTCTCGTTTGGCTTAAGTCATACCTGAGGGACCGTACTTAAGTTGTAATGGTAGATAATGTTAAATCTTATCCTTTTGTAGCGACCTCTGGGGTACCGCAGGGTAGTATCCTCGGCCCCCTGCTTTTTCTCCTATTTATCAACGACATTTCATGTTGCTTTGAACATTCAATGTTTGTTCTGTACGCAGATGACTTAAAAGTCTTCCATCGTGTCAGCAACTCATCAGATGTCGGTAGTTTACAAGATGATCTTGATAGAGTATTTACCTGGTGTGTTAAAAATCGTTTGTCATTGAATATTAAAACGTTTTCTCATATGACATACTCTAAACTACGGTGCCCATTCCGGTCTTCATACAGTCTTGGAAATTCCAATCTTTCACTTTTGGATGAAACGCTTGATCTTGGAGTAGTTTTTGATTCACGTTTCACGTTTAATCGGCATCTGAGTTACATCATACCTAAAGCTAATTCACTTCTGGCATTTGTCAGACGGAACTCTCAAAGTTTTACAGACCCCTATACGCTTAAACTGTTATATATAACATTTGTGAGATCTAGATTGGATTATGCCTCATTTATCTGGTCTCCCTTCTATATCACTCATATTAACCGTTTAGAACAAATTCAAAAAAAATTCATAAATTTTGCATTACGTTCGCTTCATTTTTCACTACCTCGGCCATCATACATTGCCCGTTGTTCACTCATTGATTTAAAATCTCTTGAGTCCAGAAGAACTGTCCAATCGTTGATCTTTATCCATGACATTGCTAGTGGCAGAATTGACTGTTGTGCACTTCTAGAACGAGTCAAATTTAATGTTCCTCTTAAGCAACTACGTCATAATGATCTCTTTTATATTGGTACCCATAGAACTAATTTTGCAACTAATGAGCCTATAATAAGATCTCTTTTAGTATTAAATAAAATGTTAAGTTGTTGTGAGTCGCTCGATATCACTCTTGATCGAATTTCATTTAAACATACTGTAAATAGTTATCTTAAATAATATCTAAGAAATCTACTGTATTTCCTAGTCTGTAAGGGATGTATTCCATTGACGAAATAAACTAAACTAAACTAAACTTTGAAATTTGACCCCGAGCCACGCCTTTTGTGGGCGTTTCTCAGGCAAAATTTTTAGTTTGTTAGATTCAGGAGCCAACCCTCTATATAAAAGCACACTCATTAATTTTTTTCACGAGGGTTCGCTATACTGCATTTATGCCACAACAATTTCCAGGCTGAATCTTCTCCCAAATTTTCGATGTCAACTGGCCACCAAGATTGTACGATTTTACGCCGTGCGATTTCTTTCTTTGTGGTTTTGTGGTCTATGCGACTAAACTACAAACGATTCTTGAGCTCAAGAGATCCAACGCGTCATCGGTCACATGAAAAGAGCCTATGATCAGAGCCGCGGGGACCATTTGCCAGATATTTTATTCTATACTTATCTACACATCTACTTTACGATACGATAAAAATATTACAACTTGCTCAATAAATATGCGTTTTGTTTTTAAATTGAATCTAACACTTTCATTGGGGCAGCCTAGATAAACTAATTTCATTTTTAACATCAGAATTAAAAGTTAAAATTGAAAGTTTATTAAATAGTCTTTCGTATTGTCTTTAGTATGGTATAGTAGTCTTTCGTATAGTAATGCTACAGGGAGAATGTAACCATGCACTGAAATTTAAACTAACTACCAGAGACTTTGATATTAGATTAGATCAGTGGCGTCCCCAGGGGGGGATTAGGGGGATGGATCCCCCTTGGTGGATAAATTCATTTATCCAATTTGATGTAACAATATGGAATTCTGCCAACAGGTTTATTATTTTCGTTACCTCTTCTGTGATCACCCACTTAAAACCTAGTAGTAGCTCCCATGACCTGGCCAGACCATGATGTAAACAAGTGGATAGTCGAGGATTGTTGTTAAGGATATAAAAAAACCAGAAAGTGTGAACACATTGATTTCTTTTGCTTGCCTACATTTTATTTACGTAAAACGGTACAAATATACTAGAATAATTAAGTAAATAGCGAGTTTCAACTTCAATGAATTAATTTTGAAATCCAAAAAAAAGGAAAAGAAAGACATTTTATAAATGTAAATCTGCTTCAACATGACTCAAACACATTGAGATTTTACATTGGACACATAGAAATCGCGTTTTGATATATCTATTATTATTTCTGGATTCCTTGAACTGTTAACAATTCTGAACTGCTTTGTCAAAGAAAAACATGCAGAACATGCTCAACATGTTATTGTTCAGGTTGAACTGGCCGTTTTCTTTGTCGCCTTCGTCGTCGCTATCTTCACATTGAACTATCTAAACGACCATTTTTTCTATCAGTATCAGAAGCTTCGTTTTTTTCAGGGCCAAATATTACCTCTAGCAGCAAATTAATTAATATCTTAATTTTATTACTCTTAAGCATTGGTTTCCGCTATTGCTTAGGCAATTTTTTCAGAGAAATTGTCCTCTCTGATTATTACTCCAGTGTCGAGGTTCAAAAACAATGTCCACCTAATCCTCAAAACAGCCTTCCCTTCCTTCCATCTCTGCCACAGAAAACAATCTAATTGATAAAAAACCAGACACGACAAGGCAACAAATACTTCCTTCACTTCTGGAATGTAATTGAATTGAAACCAAAACACGGACATAGCCATGAGTACAATGGATAAATATTAATTTTGAATATGTTCAGACAATATATTCCAACGTAAACAATAATTTACTAACCCAAAAGAAAATAAAAGCCAAGGCGAGTGAAAAACACTTGGACCAGGTAGATTTTGCGCCAACTTACTTACATATGTCACGATTAAATGGGATGGCACGAAATAAGGGTTTCAAATCGAGTCAGATGGAAAAGCCTAGTTGAAGTCCTATGCTCCGTAAAGGACTGAATAAGGAACAAACGAAAAAAATTGTTTAAGCCATTCTGACAAGAATTACGTGTGAAACAGCAACAAAAATTTTAACTAACTGGCAAATTTGTATGAAAATACACCATGGTCTGGCGAGGCCATGGTTCTGGTTTTTGTGCTTAGAAAGTATCACTTGAGGATATCATGAAATATGAGCTCGATAGCTTAACTACAACATTACTAAAGTGGATCCGAAGTTCGATGTGGTCTGGCCAGAACCGGATGCCTGCAGAAAGGTTAAGAATAAATGAATACATAAATCAGTATTGCACTTGTTCTTGCAGAATATTTGTATTTGTGTTCCCAAAAGTATCGACTATTTACCAAAGTAGTAGTCAAACACAGGCTTCATGCCAACCCTGCATTAGATGTTGAAATTTGAAAAAAATGCAGGTACATTTTTTTGGTGAATTGTGTGCAAACATGGAAAACATGGTAACCTCTATCATAATTAAATTTCAGAACGTCATGCATTTTATTATTTTATTTTTGGATTTATTTTAAAATAGGTGTTTTGAGTTTTTCGTAATTCTACTAGAAGAAGTTTTCAAAATTTCATAACTTAAAACAAACTTGAATTTTTTAGTTGGGATTTTATGACTTAAAAATACGTGGCACTTGAATTTTTCGTTTTAAGAATTTTATGTTAGTAAAACCTATGTATACATATATGTATGTATGTATGTACATATGTACAATTTTATGCAACATGTATTAAAAATAATACGCAAAAATGAAAGTATAAAAATGGCGTTAAACTGGATTTTTTTGAATTCGCCCCTTCCCGAAATCCTGGGGACGCCATTTCATAACTTAAAACAAACTTGAATTTTTTAGTTGGGATTTTATGACTTAAAAATACGTGTCACTTGAATTTTTCGTTTTAAGAATTTTATGTTAGTAAAACCTATGTATACATATATGTATGTATGTACATATGTACAATTTTATGCAACATGTATTAAAAATAATACGCAAAAATGAACGTATAAAAATGGCGTTAAACTGGATTTTTTTGAATTCGCCCCTTCCCGAAATCCTGGGGACGCCACTGGATTAGATTAGGTATGGGATTCGAGCAACAGCTGCCCGAGACACTGCGTCCAATAAGAACTATTGTGTCCAGACTTTGATATAGCATCACCTTCTAAGAAATACATTACCATTTAAATCTTACGATACCACATGCAATCAGTTCCAAAAGATAATAATGAACTGAACAAATAGTTGATGCCTGTAATTCAGCTGGGGCCATTGTTACTTGATTTGATTTCATATCAATTATTGATTTTGATATTATTTGGATAGTGCATAAAAAAGTAATGCACTACTATCAAACGAAGTAATAAGGAGCAAACAATACATTGCATTGAATATTTTGGTGATGCTACATACTACAGGTTAAGCCAAGGCTACAATGCAGTAGCCTTGCGGGTAATGTGTTTTTATTACACTGGTAGCGATACACCATCAGTGCAAGCAACATTTTAAAGTGCATGATATGTCTAACAATTTTAAACGGTTGCAATTATTGCACAGAAATAAAAACCATATGAAGCAATTAATTCTAGATAATCAACGATATATTTTTTCGATGTATGTACTTCTGTTCACACATATACTTACAACTACCAATTAATCACAACATGCATACCGTACATTCCCATATAAATGCGTAAGTAATTTATTTAATAGTTTATACATATAATAAATCTGTATCTACATACTTATTTGTATCCTTACGAATTAGCAATGCGAATATTTGACATTTTTAACATTTTTGCGTATTCTTGCGTTACATTTTTTAATTATTGCTCCTTGTTGGTAAGCAAGAAGTATGTATTTCAAAAAAACAAAAATGAGTGCATGAACCTAAACAGTTCATGAAGATGTACCAAAACAATTGCGATAGGCCTGTGGTACAAATGTGGTCGCTAATTGTATGCATTCCATAAAAAGATTGGTTTTCCAGCACTCCGGGTCGCGCACTTATCGTTTAATTATCTTAAAAGCTTTATACCAACACGCGCACCTTCTCACCGGGGTAGCTATAGTGATTACATACTCGTACATATGCAATAAAAGGAGCGCTCAAGAGTGCAGATGAAAAATGTCACTGGTACGTCGAAATGCTCATTAATATGCTGTGACCATTCCGCGATATTGAATTGCTTTAGCAGCTCCGCAGGTGCATCAAAGGAATGGTACATACGTATATACATACGTAGATACTTAGTACATATATCTGTATGTGGATTTGAGTGCAATGTACGTAGGGCGAGGAGGGGAGACAACCACGACAAGTCGAGGAAGCTCGAAATATTTGTCTAAGTAGGACCACTTTCTCCTTTGTAATTATTTATTATTATTAAAGCAATTTAGAATGATCTATCTCATTGAATTAATTGTTGAGTATACTAAAATGCTGGAAGACACACTCGCCACATACAAATGTGATCAAGCAAGATGTTTACTAATATCTCACAGCTGAAAGAAATCCGTTTGGTGTCCTTTGCCCGCTGCCTACCTTACAATATTTCATCTTCAAAACAAATGAATTTAGCCGGAGTAATAAATCATAAGCCACGTCGGGTTCGCTGAGCAAACACACACGCGAACTCAATGGAATGCGCACTACGCAGCTTCTGCTTTTCTTTACTTATAAGGATGCTTCTATGTCGCGACCACTACGCGCCGTCCCACAGTGGGGCGTCCGTGGCCAAAAATAAAAATCTTTTTTTTGAAAAAATAAGTAAGCACGATCGAAGCCAAATCTCCAACTAAGCTATATCAAAAGGAATTTTAAAAAAATTTTAAGTTTTGTAGTCTCACGAAGGTTTTAAACTTCATATATAGCGTGAACACAAATTTAAGGAAAAATATAAATTTAACCTTGCGAAACTAAAGATGTTTTTTTCTTATGGTTACAGTTATTATTTTAATATACCTGATTTTTTATTTTATGTTTTAGGTTTTTATAGTCAGGCAATGCCTTTTTTTTTGTTTTGGTTGTTACTGTTCGCTAACTACCGTTGAACGTAGAGCCATTTTGAGCCCTAGAAAAAGTTTAAGTGCAAACTTCAAAATTAAATATCTCGAAAAGCCCTAGGGAGCCTTTCCAATTTCGATTGTTTCACTAAGTTACAAGTATGTAGAACACGTTTGCAAAGTTTCAGCTGCAGAGGCCTGCAGACCCGCATGTAATTCATTTTTTTTATAGTGGCATCTTTTGTACAATTTCGTAAGCTATTTTATGTGTAGCTGCCGTCGCGTAGTTTAACTCGACCGGCTGGCACTACAAATGCACGCAAATATTTGTGGAAAATAAACTTAAGAGCGAATTGAAGAGGGGCCAACATGAAAAACATCGAAAACTTAAAAAAATGGCAAAATATACATATGTACCGATTAATTCATTTGAGGCTTATACAAACTTATAAAGTAGGCGTGGTAGACTGCCCATTTTTGGCACAATTATAGATTATACCCTAGTGATATTGTGTATAAAATTTTATCTTTCTAGTGTTAGTAGTGGCCAAGTTATCGAATAACAAAGATTTTGTCAATATGGGGGTGGGCGTGGCAGTAGTCCAATTTTCACAAGTTTTCGTATTTTTCTTAATTACGCTATAAAATGGGCGGATACCAAATTTCGTCAAATTTAAACCACGTTTACTATTTTTGGCCATGCGATATATGGGGACGCCCCACTGTGCGTCCCCTTTACGACTCACAGCGGTAAACAGCAAGTGCGTAACAATATGTGAATATGTTATTTGCTTTGGGAATTGATAAAATCTCAACAGGTTCCCGCACTTTGCATATTATTTTTAATATGACCGAAGCACTCAACTGGCACGAAGCCCAGAGACGAAAATGCTCGCAACTTGAATTTCAGGAATTCCTTATTCATCCGTTCGCTGCCTTTGCAATCTTACAACGAATGACAGCCTGAAAATGTAGAGCCGTTCCTTATCAGTGCGGCAAGAAAGTTTTCAAATTCGCAATTCGTTAAGGACTGTCAACGCAGCATTTCACACTCTCAGCCAAGGAAGTTTTAATTATTATAATTAAATGCTTTGAACTCGGCGCTCCTAATTTTTTCACGTCACGAAAACACGTCCTGTTCACGGCCAGGAAACCTTGTGTGCGGAATTAGTTTTAGCTAATTACGTCGACTTCGTCCAAAATAATTTCGGTATATAACTTGGTTTTATATTATGATATCTAAATACGAAATAAATAGTATTTACTTACTGACCTTATGAACCCAACTTAAGCATGTTGGACAAATATCTATCGAATGTAAACTATTGGCACAGAAGCCATTTCCAAGAAAAACAACAAATTTCCTGCTAACGAAATAGCAAATGTATTCAATTGTAAGTAATTTGACGAAATTATAAACACAAAGTAAAATATTACTGTTAAAAAGAGTAAAATAAAATATCACTGAACAGTACACTTTGGTGGTGTAGCACACAGTAACCAGGATTTTTTTCGGGGGTACTCTAAATTATAAAAGTGTAAAACATTGTTCCATTAATATCTAATTTCCCTGCAAACAATTTCTCGATATAAATTTTTAGCGAAATAATCTCGATAATGCTTGAATTTTTTGCCTTGAAGATTTTGAATATTTTCAAGTCAAATGAAATATTTTTTTGGTCAAACGAAAATTGTGATTTCCTGAACGTGCGCGCATTTAAAACCGAGTTTACGTGTAATTATAATCGTTATTTAATTTGAATAATGGACTGGCCATGCGACAATACTGCAAAATATGCGTTTTATTTCAATTTTCACAAAGAAAATAAGTTTTCGTAATAGTATACAAAATTCTATTGAGAACAAGAAAAATGACACTATCGTAACGATATCGAGAATTTCGAAAATCTCGACATCGTTACGATAATTTCGAAAATCTCGACATCGTTACGATATCTCGGATAAGAAAATTTCAATATCGTTACGATGTCGAGATTTTCGAAATTCTCGATATCGTTACGATAGTGTCATTTTTCTCGTTCTCGATATCATTTTAGACACTTTAGCAATACTCGAAAACGAGAAAAATTCTCGCTTTAACGATATCGTTTCTATATCGTTTCGATATCGTTTGGTTTGCTGGGTTTATTGAAAAACAATCTTTAAAACAATATTTCAGAAAAATAACTAAAAACACATTCCTCACATTCATTGCACTGTGAGACATAACAAAAATGAACTAAAGCACTGAAAGACGACTTTTATCGAGATCCATAAAAAACAACAAAAACATGAAACTAGATATCACAAATATGTATGTAATTACACTGCATACTCAGTTCTTCATTTTCTGATTTTTGATTTTCTGAAAGGTTTTTAAAGTTTCAACGATATAAGTAGAACTTTAACAAATTTATTCAAATATATGCTCTCATGCAATGATACAAATCTATATACACATACATAAGTATAAAAAAACTTAACATTTTGTGTGTAGCAAGTGAAACTTCTTTACGCACGCTTGACTTGGGGAGTAAGCTGGCGAACGCGTTACGAAAAGTGTGATCGGGCGAGGCGAACGGGAGTTGAGTGGTTTGCGCACGCTTGACTTGGGGAGTAAGCTGGCGAACGCGTGACGTAAGCGTTACGAAAAGTGTGATCGGGCGAGGCGAACGGGAGTTGAGTGGTTTACGCACGCTTGACTTGGGGAGTAAGCTGGCGAACGCGTGACGTAAGCGTTACATGAAAACATAAAATAAATTTAAATATTTGTAGAAAATTAATATATGTATATGTACATACATGTATATATTGTTACGAAATACTAGTTCTAGTGGGCTAGTACGTATCTCTGGATTGCGCAATATAAATAAAAACACACTAAATTTCTCTAACGCAGTCAATGAAACCCAACAGTCACTTTATTTCACAAATTTCACACTTTACACTTAATTTGTCTTTGCACTTAATTATTCCGTGTGGCACCTTCACTAGTCAAACCAAGACTGACTCGCTGCGCCGCACCCGGCTGTCTTTTATACCTGTCCGGCTATCGCGCAGATCGTTCTCGCACATTCCGGAGTGGACTAAAGGTTTCCATGATGATCGCGACCATCATTGCCAGATTGGACTAAAAGTTGCCATCATTGCCAGCTCGAATTATAGCACGGCGCGTAACGACAGGGTTGCTTTGCACAGCGACAAACTGTCTTATCGTTACATTGCCCACCACTTAGACTTGTTCGTCCCGAACAAGTGCCGAGGTTCCGCTGTGATAAGGCGCCAGGCGCTGCAAATGGACTACCTTCAGCTTAGCGCCTTTATTGCTGCAACGTTGAATCCTGTATACCACGTCGTTTATCCTAGTTACGACTTCGTAAGGTCCTTCCCATGACGCTTGAAGTTTCGGAGACAAACCTTTCCTCCGCTGCGGGTTGTAGAGCATTACCAGATCGCCTTCTTGGAACCCTGCTGAGTTGGCCCGTAGATCATATCTGGCTTTCGCCTTATCGCTGACCAGTTTGGTGCGGCTCCTTATAAACTGGTGAATCTCCTCCAGTTCCGCCCGCTTATTGGCCACGTAGTCCGTCTTAGCGCCTCCCGTCGTGCTGACTACCCCGAACTTCAAGTCAGCGGGTAACCGCAATTCTGTGCCGAATACTGCTCGGGCTGGAGTGAGTGATGTCGTGTCGTGCGGGGCTGACCTATACGCCATTAGGAACAAGGGGATATGCGTGTCCCAATCCTTTTGATTCCTGCCTACCACTTTCCGCAGGTATTCCTCCAGTGTCCGGTTAAAGCGTTCCACCATGCCGTCGGACTGTGGGTGCAAAGGGGTGGTACGCGTTTTCTTTATCCCCAGCAGCTCACACACTTCCTTGAATACCGCAGACTCGAAATTCCGGCCTTGATCTGAGTGCAACTCCAACGGAACTCCGAACCTGGCTACCCAGTTGTTTACCAGCTTTTCCGAGATCGTAGTGGCCTCCTGGTTAGGAATTGGGTACACTTCGGGCCATTTGCTGAAGTAATCCATTACCACCAGCACATATTTGTTGCCTTGAGTACTAGTTGGGAATGGGCCGGCGACGTCCATAGCAATCCGCTCGAAGGGCGCTCCCACGTTGTACTGCTGCATGCGGCCTCGAGATCTTCTTGTTAGCCCTTTCGCTGCTGAACATCGGTCGCAGCTCTTAATCCACTCGGCTACAGACTCCTGACATCCTACCCAGTAGAATCGTCTTTTTATTTTGGCGACGGTTTTGGTGATGCCTAGGTGCCCTCCACTGGAGTCGTTATGGTATGCCTCGATGACCTCGTTGATTCTGCATTTCGGCACTACCATTAGGGAGTTGCTGGTCCGTCCATCCGCGCTCTCCCATTCGCGGTACAGGCATCCTTCCTTCAGCCGCAGACTTTTCCACTGTGCCCAGTAAGCCTTGGCGATCGGGCTTTCACCGGCCATCTCCTGCCAGTCTGGACGTGCGCCTTGCTCTTTGCCATCGACGATTTTTGCAAGATCCGCATCCTCACGCTGGTCCTTTTGTAGCCTCTCCGCAGACCACTCTTCCTCTGGCATAACGCTTATCAACCGGACGTCCACTATCTGTTCTTTGCTTTCGGCTCGCGAGCACTGCCTGCATTCGACTTTGCACGGATGGAGTGGCAGCGCGTCAGCACATCTTGGTGACGCCTGTTCTCCGGAACGCTTCTCTCGCAGATGGCAGTCTCGTGAAATGTGGCCTTGCTTGCCACATCGCCAGCAACTGATTCTAGATGACATTGCCCGCAGCCTCGTTGGTACCTCTGAGCTCACTGGCTGGCTTTGCGTGGCACGTCCAGATTCAACTCGACGCCTTTCCGCAGATGAATGGCGAAAACTTCCCCTCCAGGCAGCTTCATACATCAATGCACTTGTCACCGTCTCCTGGAACGTCGGCTTCATCATCATCAAGGTACTCACACGAGTCTCCGGGTCAAGAATGCCTTCGATAAACGCCTCGATCTTCAGCCTTTCCAAAACTTCCATGCTGAATTCTGGGTAGGTCAGTGGTACCAGCCGCTCAATATCTGCCGCATACGTCTGCAGCGCTTCGTTGGCTCTTTGTCTACGGTTTTTCAGCTCGCAGTAATACACCATTTTGTTGTGCTCGTCACCGTATTTGGCTGCCAGCGCCCTTATGACGGTCTCGTAATCACCTCTCAAACTTGCCGGCACTGTTTTTATTACCTCAGCCGCAGGACCTCTTAGAGCCAGTATCAGTCTCCGACCTTTCCTGATATCGGTCCACTGATTTTCCAGAGCAGCCAGGTCGAACTGTAGCTTGAATGTATCGAACGACGTAGTACCATCATAGGTAGGCACTTCTATGGCAAAACTTTCCTCAACAGACCGCACCCTTGCTTGCAGCTGAATCTCTCTAAGCCGCTCGTCGATTTTTCTGTTCATCGAGTCCTCCAGACTATCAACTCGTTTGTTCAGGGAATCATCAAGATCGTCGACTCGTTTATCCAAGTGTTCCACTCGAGTTCCCAGGTGCTCCACCTTCACATTTAGCTGGTTGGCGATTTCTTCCACTTTCTGCTCCCAGCGCGCAGAATTTTCCTGAAGCTTGTTTTCCATTCGCTCTGCCATTTCCCGATTCGTAGTTTCCAATTTCGCTGCCATTTCTCGATTCGTAGTTTCCAGTTTCGCTGCCATTTCTCGATTCGTAGTTTCCAGTTTCGCTGACATTTCGCGATTTTCACGGTTGGAAGTCTCGAACATGCCTTTCATTGCAACCATAAGCTGGCTCATGTCCATTGCTTGTGGTGGCGCAGCCGCTGCAGCCGTACTTTGCATCGACGCAGCACCCGCAGGCGATTCCTCCACTTTGCCCGACGCCTCTAGCTCCTGCGTTCCGAACTCGTGCGCAGCCCAATCGATGCCTCGTGATTCACACGCCTCTCGCAAGCGCAGCTGCAACTCCACCTTTCCGCCAGCAGTCGGCAAATTCCAGGCAGCCAGCTCCTTCTTCAGCTGGTCTACTTTCAGCAGCTCGAGTCTGCGTTTTTGCAATTTTATTTAATTTTTTTTTTCTTTATTTATTCAGTAGCACAATCCCACTTCTGACACCAAATGTTACGAAATACTAGTTCTAGTGGGCTAGTACGTATCTCTGGATTGCGCAATATAAATAAAAACACACTAAATTTCTCTAACGCAGTCAATGAAAACCAACAGTCACTTTATTTCACAAATTTCACACTTTACACTTAATTTGTCTTTGCACTTAATTATTCCGTGTGGCACCTTCACTAGTCAAACCAAGACTGACTCGCTGCGCCGCACCCGGCTGTCTTTTATACCTGTCCGGCTATCGCGCAGATCGTTCTCGCACATTCCGGAGTGGACTAAAGGTTTCCATGATGATCGCGACCATCATTGCCAGATTGGACTAAAAGTTGCCATCATTGCCAGCTCGAATTATAGCACGGCGCGTAGCGACAGGGTTGCTTTGCACAGCGACAAACTGTCTTATCGTTACAATATTGTACACACATATATATATATATACATACAGATGGAGCGAAAAGAAGTTTCACTTCAGTCGTGTGGTCATAAGCACACTCGTTTTTTTTTTGTTTGTGATAGTAGATGTCAATACGGTGGTTTATACGGTGGTCGTATGTTTGTACGACAGGTGGGCGTGGCACCTCCCATACAACCTAAATTTTTAATATGGAATATCTTCGGAATTATAAGTCGGACAGAATTTAAATTTGGTACGGCGTCATGGCGTAGACGTGTCGTTTCACCGGTAAAATTTAACGGGCGTTGGGGGCGTGGCACTTTTTAAATTCCGGTGTAACTTTGGAACTATAGCATTCACATCAATGACACTCCGTACAAACTTACGATTTGGTCGTGTCCTTCAGCAGTGGGAATAGGGTGGATTTTGGACAAGGGGGCGTGGCACCGCTCATACAACTCAATTCTTTAATATGGAATCGCTTCAGAATCATTAGCCACACAGCATTGAAAGTTAGTGTACCTTCGTCTCATAGATGTGTCATTCTACTGGTGAAAATTGAAGGGCGTTGGACAAGGTGGCAAATTTGTTTGACACAAATTATCCGCATAATTTTGAAACTGTTAGTCGCACATCAATAAAACTTAGTACGAACTCTGGTCATATCTTTCGACAGATGGAATGGGGCGAGTATTGGACGAGGGGGCGTGGCACCACCCATACAAGCAAAATCTGTATAATGGAATATCTTCGAAATAGTAAGGTGCACAGCATTGAAATTTAGTATAGCGTCGTCCCATAGATGTGTCATTTGGGCGTTTGACAAGCGGTGTGGCACATTTCTTATGACCCAACATTTAGCCTAGGCGTATACGGAGACGCAGGCCGCGCAACAGAGCACAGGGCAGCGCAGCGCAAATGAAACTGTGTGACCCAGAAAATATGTGAACTGCGTATACGAATCTCGTAAAACCAGCACTCGTGTTCCGTATTCATTCCATAAACCCAGCAATACGAGTTATTTGTCTGAATGAGACTTTGAAATAGAACCTATATAATATAATATGGGTGTAATATCGGCTGTTCACACACTTTTTCAATTAGTTCTTTAATTTTTGCAAGCTAACGTGTCGGCTGCGCGTAGGAAACTGTATTTCAACTACAACGCGACGCAGGTGTGCGCAGGCACGTCTCCCCGCCGCACGCGGCTATGTCGCTGTATACGCCGTTATACGGTACCGCATTATTTACAGAAAACTGAACTGCGTTGCGCTGTGCTGCTTGTGCGGCCTGCGTCTCCGTATACGTCTAGGCTAACGCAGTACTGTAAGTCCACATCAATGAAAGTTGGTACGAACCTTTCACTTAGTAGCACAATTCGACTAGAAGAAAGTTGTGATCATTGGACATGGGGGCGTGGTAACGCCTCCATTTTTATATGCATAAATTGTTTATCCTGACTCACTGACTGATTGATTGATTTATCTTCGCTCAGCCCAAACCGCTGAAACATGCAATTTGAACTGTAGGTAAATCTTGAAGAATGAAGCTCCGCTAAGACGGGATTTTTTGAAATTCGGGTCTAAAGGGGCGAAACATGTGTTAAGGTGTTGTATGAAGAAACGTGATTTTATAGACATATTGATTTGGAACTTCCTGAAAATACTCTAAATCGAAAGTAATTCGACACGTATTTTATAATTTTTTTTAAATCAAAATTTAACTGGGCCAACAGTGGGTTAAGGTTTGTTTACGGAAAGACTCTGAAACAAAAAACACGAACCGATGGGCCTATTGACTTCAACAATTGTAAAAATAATTGAAATAAAAAAATTAGACACGTGTTCCTCATTATTTTCAAAATCGAAATCTAACTGGATGAACGACAGGTTAAGATTATGTATGTAAAATAACTCGATACGTGTTTTTCATTATTCCGAATATTAAATCGGACGGGGTCAACGGGTTTAAAGTTTATATAGAGAAACTGTGAAAAAACATGAATTAATGGGCCCATTGACTTCAAACTTGGTGAAAGTACTCTTGGTGAGAAATAATTTGACACGTGTTTTTCACTTTTTTGAAAATCAAAATCTAACTGGGTGGGTTAACAGTTTGTATAAAGAAACAAGATTTATTGTGCCTTTTGACTTCAAACTTAGCAAAAGCACTTCAATCGGGAAATAATTAAAGCATGCTTTTCATATTTTTGAAAATCGAAATCTACCGTGGTGAACCAAAGGCTAAGAATTTGTTTAGAGTAAATGTGAAAACACATGATTTAATAGGCTTTTGATTTCAAAATTTTTGAAAACACTTAAAAACAAAGATAACTAAACACATGTTTTTTTTAATCAAAGACTGACGCGGTCAACAATGGTTTAAGAATTTGTATCAGGGGAAACATGAGCGCGCGTGCAAGGCCGCGGGGTCCAGCTAGTATGAATATAAAATAAAAGAGAAAATAGGAAATTTTCGACGTTTGCATAATTATATAAATACAAAATTAATGGTGCCAACTCACGCCTACGGGAACGTAACTAATATTAGTTTTGTTTATTGTTTTCAATTTTTGCAGCTTCTCCAAATAAAATCAAACCCAAAAGCTGTTTGAAAATAAGTTTTCAAACTAAATCTAACTAAATTACGCACTTGGGCTCAGTATAAATGTAGCCATGCATGGTTGTAATTAGTACCATAGAACAAACAGTATACAGAATGCGCATCTGGTGTAAAGAAAATTTTCTTTGCGGGTTCCAGCGGTACGACCCGTTTATGGACTCGGGGGGAAGCAGTAAAGGGGACGAGAACGCACATAGCGTAAAATGAGAAGCTGTGAGAGCGCAAAATTAAATTTACGGAGAGAAAACAGATAAAACTATTGATCGCATGCCGGCGTATGAAACAGTGACGCACACGGTTGCTAACTTGTCATTGATGAGCAAAAAAACAATTAAATGGTGGTACTTGTCCTAATGTTCCGTGTAACATACTAGGAAATCTATTGCAGATCAGTGGTAACCGTGACCTAAGTTGTCATGTAATATCCAAACAATGATTTTTTAAGCCCAACATTCCAGTGTTATATAGTTTTTAAATGAAATATAGTGTGGTGTTACCATATATGTAATACTTCTATATTGGCAGCAACCTATCTTCACAATGTGTTTTCATTCGGAAATCAAAGGGAGACAAGCGATGAGACAGAAAACACGAAATTTTGTGAATGTATTTCTATACGTGGATACATGAGCACTTCTACACATGAACAACTGTCAAACTGCTCCAGGGGCGGTTGAAGAAATTTCAGTTAATTTCGACAAATTTTATTTTATTTTTTTCCAGTCAATTTTTTTCCCGCCTGAACGCACCTGACTTTTGACAAATGTCAAGGTACATTTGCTTTCCCGCTCATATTTCACTATTGCTGTACTGTGATGTTGGCGAATGTACCTTGAGCTTACTGCCAATATAGAAGTATTACATATATGGGTGTAACACTGCAGTTTAAAAAAAAACCTTAATTTTTTTAAGGAAGAATTAGTCTTGGTGTCTTTTAAATAAAATAAAAGCACTAAAAAACGCACCAAGCACCAAACTAAATATTTTTCGCGTTTTGATTTTCAAAAAGCACTAAATTTAGTGCGAAACGCACCAAGTTGGCAACAGTGGTGACGCACCACACACTGTGGTTGTTGTTGTTGGACGACAAAGCGGTGTGCCGCATGCATGTTGGTGGTGGCTCGTGCTTGCTCTCCGCTTGCTTTTTTACAAACAAGGGATAATCGTGAACTAGTGCATTATGCAGCTCAGCTTAAACGGCAGAAACTTATTGTTGCTGCTTTTTCGATACGTGGGCAAATCATGGTGAGAAAACGAGATGGTGATGACGCCGTAAAAGTATTTGATAAAAAAGGTATCGATGGAATCGTCGGGTAGCATAGAAACAACAATGACTTCTTAAATTTCTGCAAAATTAAAATATAAGCTATTTTGATGTTATTACTTATTGTATCTGTGTCCTTCTCCATTATTTTTCTATCT
Organism: Melieria picta; assembly: GCA_964056695.1. Lineage (NCBI taxonomy): Eukaryota > Metazoa > Arthropoda > Insecta > Diptera > Ulidiidae > Melieria > Melieria picta. The sequence continues at coordinate 87,597,883 of OZ057400.1, forward strand.
TCTCTCTCTCTGTCTCTAACTATGATACATATATAGGGGTTTTCATCATGAGCCGAAAAAGTAAATAAAGAAAAAATATAAATTACAATTTGAATTTTGATGAAACTTTATTATCAAAATAATATTTGGTTTGTGCCATTAGTAATGGAATATGACATCATTCAAATGACCGCCACGAGCAGCCTGGCACACCTCGATTCTTTTTAGGTAATTTTCGATGACTTATTTACATATAGCAGGCTGTAAGGCGCCAAGAACTGCACGCATGTTGTCCCTCAAATGCTCCAGAGTCTGCGGATTGTCTGCATAGACTTGGTCTTTCGCGTGGCCCCAAAGAAAAAAGTCCAAAGGGTTCAGATCGCACCACCAAAACTATGCATTCATCGAACCTGTTTCGCAATTCTGTCATGTTCGGTCGTGTTGTGTGGCATGTAGCGCCGTCCTGTTGAAACCACATCTCCTCCACATCCATATCTCCGATCGCTGGCCAGAAATACTCGGTTATCATACGGCCATAACGTTCAGAATTGACGGTCTGTCCTTCGTCTGGCAGTTACAGCAGCAATATTTTCGGCCAAACGAGCAGGGCGATTACGTATTGGCCTCTGTACATCTTGTACAGAACCAGTTCGTTCGAATTTCGCCAATAAATCCGAAATTGTTGACAAAACAGGCCTTCCGTGACGTCCGAAATCCTTCCTTAGTGCGCGAAAAGTGGTGCTCAAATTTTCACCATTTTTGTAGTGAATTTTCACTATGTTTACACGTTGAACGATGAATTCTGTCACTCCTATGGTCTGTAAGGTTTTCTCCGTAGACTTGATAAATAAATAAATAAATCGGTCCATTTTCATAAATGGCAAACACTACACTACAATATTAACACAATGCAACGACAGATGACAGCTGCGGTTGTCGAACGCAGGGCTGTCAAAGTTTTCGGTTCGAAATGAAAAACCCTGTATAATATTATATTTTGAACATAAAGGCTCGTATTTCTTGTCTATTTATGGTCATACTCTGCTGAAGTGGATTCATTCTGATCAGACTTCTGATTGCCCTTATCCTTCTGTTCATTTAGTAATTGCATTTCTTTATAGCCTGCTTCTATCGATCGCTTTGGCGAGTTCCACGTGTCATTAAAAGCGGTGCCATCAGGCAACCCTGCTCCTGTCGGCATACTCGCCGCGCCGCTACTCGTAATTGCCAACGAGTAGTCGGCATAAGAAGAAGTGAGTGGTAGAAGTGAAGCGGTCGGGAGCGGACCAAATAAAGGCAACGGCCATACAGCATTGTTAAATAGAGTCGGTGTTTAAATAATTCTATTCATTACAATATCAGAAGTGGGATGGAGGATCTGCACCACCTGAATGTGCGACGGTTGAAAGAAAAGCTGGTCGAGCTCGGGTTAAAATCGACGGGCTCAAAAACGGAGCTGATCGCGAGATTGTGTGAGCGTGGCGTGACCGGCAGTGATTTCGCGGCGCTGGAGGACGATGAGGGCGATGTGAGTGCAGGAACTGGGCTGCGTGAGGATGTTAATGCTCTACGGAGTGTAGTGGAGGCATTAACTTCGCAGGTCCAGGCACTGGTGACATCGGCAGCGTCCGTGCAGCGGCGTCCGAACGAGTCTGTACATGAACGTGATAACGGTTGTGAAGCGACAGCAGCCGACGCAATGGCGCCGAGCGCAAGCGCGTCGGCAGCGTGCTTTGCTGACGCCGCGACGATGGCGCAGACATGTAACGACGTGTACGCGACAGTGGCGCAGCCAACATACACACAATCTGTGTATGCGAGGCCAACAAGCAGCAACACGTATGCAACAATGACGCAACCAGCATACACACAATCGGCGTATGCAGCACCGAACAACACACACGATACTTCAGGGAACGCGAGTGGCTTCCGAACGAATTCGCCGTGGGTGTCAACAAGTGTCGCAACGAGAGGACCAAGTGATCGACAATTCGACACTCGCCGGACATTGCCAGTGCAGGCAATGGGGGTGAACGCGTACAGTGCGGGACAAAGTGCTGTGGCGGATATCAGCAATGGGGGGTCCATTTGGAACGTACGCGACGTGTCGGAAATTTTGCCGGATTTTAATCCATGTCAAAGCAGCTTGCGGTCGGTGGACTTTGTAGAACGTGTGCAGCAGCTACAGTCTGCATACGGGTGGGACGAAAAAATAGTATTGTTCGCAGCTCAAACAAAGCTGAAGGGAGTGGCGAAGATGTGGGTCGATGCCCAGCCGGTATTTCGTGAGTGGACGGAATTTGTAGCAATGTTTTTGAATGACTTTCCGTGTGTGGACAACATGGCCGACATCCACATGCAGCTCATGCGGGAGCATGCAAAAAAGGGTGAGCCAATTACGGAGTATTATTATCGAGTGCTGGCGTTGGGTAAGCGCGCGTGTCTTGATGATCAAGCGATCATCAAATACTTGATAAACGGTTTAAGTGACGAAACAATGAAAAAAACACTATCGGTCATGAAGTTTCAGAAATGCTCTGACATGCTGCAATCTCTCGTCAACGGGTCGGCGGGAAGAAACTACACAAAAGTGAATGTGCTGCCAGAGGGCAGGCAACCTAATAATGCGGTGAAAAGTGATGCATCCGGTAGTGCGGCAGATGGGCGTATTTGTTATAATTGTCGAAAGCGTGGTCATATTCGGGTGAATTGCCCGCAACCGCCGCGACAGATAAAGTGTCAAAAATGTAACGCTACTAATCACGAAACGAAAAATTGCCGAAAGAACACTACCGTGAATGCCATTGACGAGAATGTAGACAATGAACTGAACTCAAGCAAAAGTGCAGGTCTCATTATCAAGCCAATTGTTGTCGGGGGACAAAATTGCCATGCGCTTATAGATTCTGGAAGTTGCCGGTCATTAGTGAAGAAAATTGTGGCCGCTAGGTGCGACGGACATACTGAAATGTGTGCCGAAGAACTAGTGGGTTTTGCTGGGGGCAAACTCGTTGGCAGGGAAAAGCTCATGACAGAAATGCAGCTGGACGAAAAGAATGTTAAGTGTGATTTGCTTGTGGTCGACGACGCCATGATGGCATATGACGTTTTAATCGGAGTGGACATTTTATCGAAAGGCCGTGTAGTGATGGAGGGCGGCCAGTGCAAAGTGATGGCGATAGACACAAAAGAGTTGTGCTATGACGAAACCTTGACAAAAAGTGACATAAACAATTTGACTGAGCTACTTGGACAGTACTCGGGCTGTATAAGTGAAAATCTAAGCGATATTGGAAAGTGTGGACGAGTTAAGATGGAAATTGCGCTAACAACAACAAAGCCAATTGTCCAAAAACCATATGCAATACCAATACCGAAGCAACAAGTGGTAGATCGCATTATAAGTGAACTGTTGGCTCTTGATATTATTCGCCCATCCAAGTCGCTGTACGCTTCACCCATTGTACTGGTGAAGAAACAAAATGGGGAAGACAGACTTTGTGTGGACTATAGAGCATTAAATGCAATAACAGAGAAACAGCCATGGGCAATGCCAACTGTTGACGGTGTTTTGTCGACGCTCGCGGGTAAAAGGTACTTTACAACGCTAGACCTCATGTCAGGTTATTACCAGGTCGAAGTAGAGGAAGAATCGCGTCACTATACCGCGTTTGTGACACACAACGGACACTTTGAGTTTAATTGCATGCCGTTCGGGTTGCGGAACGCGCCATGTACGTTCCAGCGGATGATGGCTGAAGTGGTCAGACCATTAAGTGGAAAAGTTGTGAGTTATGTGGACGAGGTGATTGTGGCGTCCAAGACAATTGCCGAAGGTCTACAGTATGTGAAAGAGTTCCTTGACATTATTAAAGAAGAAGGGCTAACACTGCGTGTATCGAAATGTGCATTCTTAAAGAGAAGTGTATTATTCCTAGGCCACAAAGTCGACGAACGTGATCTAACCCCAGGTGACATAAAAACGATTGCAGTTGCACAATGCTAGTAGTGTGGGGCTAGCTGCTATCCTACTCCAGGAGGAGGCGAACAACGAGTGGAAGCCAATTGCGTATTTCAGTCGGCTGTGTAACTGTGTGGAGCATAATTATCATAGCTACGAGCTTGAAGTTCTGGCAATGGTGGAGGCGTGCGAGCGTTTCCGAATGTTCCTCATGGGCAAACGGTTCAGTATTGTGACTGATTGCCAAGCTATCACAAGTGTTAAAACAACTACACCATTGATACCACGCATCGCAAGATGGTTCTTGAAGCTGCTCGAATACGACTACGAAATTGTACATAGGTCGGGTAAGCAGATGCAGCATGCGGATGCTTTGAGTCGGGCTCCTGTTGAGAAAGCAGTCGTGGCTGACGATGTCAGCTCACGTATCCTGATGGTGAACATCTCAACTGACGACTGGGTGTCAACTATGCAGCAGCAGGACCCAAATGTGAAAACAATCATCGACGTGATGAGGGGCAGCCAATCATCGGACCAAGCTAAAAGGTATAACCAGGAGTTTGTACTAAAGAAATTTCGTCTCTTTAAGCAGGTGCCAGAGGGGAATCTGCTTCTTGTCGTGCCAAAGGGTATGCGCTGGCGAATCGTGAAACTCTGTCATGATGATGCTGGGCATCCCGCAGTGGACGGTACCGTCAAGAGAGTGCGACAGCATTTCTGGTTCCCGCGCCTGAAGAACTTCACCAAAGGGTACATCAGATCATGCATTGAATGCAATTTCAATCGCGATCCTGCGAGGAAGGAGTGCGAGCTGTACGGGATGCCGATTCCGAAGGTGCCGTTCGAGGTACTGCACATGGACCCATTTATCAGAACGCGCAGGGGCAACGAGCACATCCTGGTTGTTGTGGATGCGCTGAGACGTGACGTTATGTTAACACCAGTTAGATCGACGAAGACAAAACCCGTGGTTGACGTGCTAAAGAATCTGACGCTATACTTTGGATTGCCGCAGCGTATAGTCACGGATCGAGGTACTGCGTTTACATCTAGTGCATTTGCGGATTTCTGCCGTCAGTGTGACATTCAGCATGTGAAGGTTGCAGTCCGTACACCGCGGGCTAACGGGCTCGCCGAGAGGGTTAACAAGTCTGTGCTGGCTTTCTTGAAGACGTCATCATCCGATGTTAAGGGATGGGATGACGAATTGCGGTCGCTTCAGTGGACGATTAACACCAAGGTTAACGCCACCACTAAGTTCGCGCCAATTGACCTCATATACGAATTCCCGTTGCGAGACATCAGTGGCAACAAGGTGCGTGCTGCATTGGACGAAAGCGATGGTGAGCTGACCATCAACAGTCGTCGCGGGGAAGCCATCAAGAACATCACAGAAGCACAAAAGGGGTGGAAGGCACGTTTTGACGCAAAGTTTGCCAAGCCACGAAAGTACAACGAAGAAGACTTAGTGTTGGTGGAGTGCCCAGCGCCAAGTACCGGGGAGTCCCGGAAACTCGAAATGAAGTACCGAGGGCCATACAAAATTGCGAAGGCGTTGCGATTTGACCGGTATGTCGTCGAAGATGTCGATGGGCTGCAGTTAAAGCAGCGTAAATTCAGCACTCTATGACGAGTATGTTGTCAGGAGAGGCCGAGTTATCATTAAAAGCGGTGCCATCAGGCAACCCTGCTCCTGTCGGCATACTCGCCGCGCCGCTACTCGTAAGTGCCAACGAGTAGTCGGCATAAGAAGAAGTGAGTGGTAGAAGTGAAGCGGTCGGGAGCGGACCAAATAAAGGCAACGGCCATACAGCATTGTTAAATAGAGTCGGTGTTTAAATAATTCTATTCATTACACACGTTTGCAATGTAGATTCGGCGAACAGCACGTAGAGAACACCACTGCCGATCAGCATTACAGCGCAAATTAAAATACATTTTTTCTAGATTCGTACGTTTGCTGCAAGTTGACAAATAATAAATCAACAAGTTAACAACATTATAATAATAATAATAACAACGAATAACAATACCAAGAACAGAAGGAGGAAGAGGACTAATTGACATACACAATTTACATGCGAAACAAATAATTAGCCTAAGGAACTACTTTCACAGCAGTACATCGTCAACACATCAAGCAATTACCGCAGCCGATAGCAATTACACACCTTTAAGATTAAATATAGAACAAATACCTACAATAACTTCTACAAGAGACAAAGAAATAGAATGGACACAAAAGCAGCTACATGGTAAACACATCCATATCATGCAGGACAGTAACATAGACAAAAGACACTCATACACCTGGCTACAAAAAGGCGAGCTTTACCCCGAGATAGAGGGTTTCGTACTGGTGATCCAAGACCAAGTAATCCCCACACGAAACTACAAAAAATATATTCTCAAATACACTAGTGCAGACAGTGACAAATGCCGCAGGTGTCAAAGCCAATCGGAAACAATAGACCACATCATCACAGGATGCAAACTCTTAGCAAAGTGGCAAAAATTCTACATCAAGCAATAGCAAAAAATTTAAACCTTATAGACAACGACCAACCATACTACAAATACACCCCACAAAACATCTTCGAAAATGATACACATAAACTTTATTGGGATAGAACAATATATACAGACAAAACCATACCTAATAATAGACCGGACATAGTACTAACAGACAAAATACAGAAAACAACATATCTAATTGAAATCAGCGCACCAAGAAAAAATAGAAAAATACATCGAACTGTCACAGGAAATTAAACGCGTATGGAAACAAAACACTGTAAAAACCATGCCGTTTATAATATCAGCTACAGGCATATTACACAGAACATTCATACAAAACCTTAAATCACTTAACATAGACCAAACTCTTCACTATAAAATCCAAAAGGCGGTGATCCTAAAAACCTGCAACATAACAAGAAAATTTTTGAATCAATAATAAAACGAAATAACATATTTAAAAACAGAGACAACAGAGCATTTTTCCTTGGTAGCGATACCCGGGACAAATGTTATCTTCGGCAGTGCGGAACATAATAATAATAATTGACTGGCACGACAGCCCGATACCGCGACTAAGGCCTAGCTACCCGCAACCATCCGTGTTGGGCGTGCGAATTTTTACAAGGTTAGAAGGGACCTACAGTTTTATGCCGATTCCAAACGGCTAGTTGGGAGCTTTTTCATAAGCATTTTTATTCTCAGAGGTTTGCCATTTCCTGCTGAGAGGACAGCCGCCGAAAGAAAAATTGTTGTTTTTCTTTTTTTTCGGTGTTAGCAGCAACGGAGTATTGCACCTGGGTTCGAGCGTCGCATTTGGCTCGTGGCCCAACGCACTAGCCAGCTGAGCTACGGCGGCTGTTAACAACATTACATCATCGCAAAACTTACATTCCCCAAAGTTAAAATTCCAACAATATAGGGTGAGATAAATCCGGGCAGTACACCGATCATACCACTTATTCCCAGGACGATTCCCGCGAAATTTGGCGATATATCAACTATCGAGGCCAGAGGTCCTGACGAAACCGCACCATGTAGCATAGTCGCAATTGTAATGAAAACGATTACTGCCGTGGCATTATGCCCAAAATATGCCAAACCGAGGACCAGCAACCCTTTTGCAATGGAGTCTGTTGAAAAGGATAGCGGTTATTCTGCAAAGTAATGCAGTCTGGATAATACCCTTAGGTATCTTACAAATTGCAGTAGCTAATTTGCGCAAATGTGTGCGACTCATCTTGTCTTTGCGCAGCAAATAGTCAGCGAACAGAGAGAAAATTAAGGCGAAAAGCATTCTCATCAAATGCGGCAAACCAGAGAGAATTCCTGTCTGAAAATGTGTAAGTATATTTCCTAAGATCTTCAAACTCATAACTCAACCTCATACTGTTGTAAGAATCAATTAATTTATTGGTTGTGCTTACCGTTCGTATATTCCAATTGTGAATAACCCTAAAGTATGTAGGAGCCTGGGTCATCAAAGTGAACAGTCCCCAAATTCCGCCCCACTGTGCAATCACGTTCATCAAAACCGGTCGAGATGTCAGTATTTCTCTCCATGGCGTAGCCTCGTGATCCTCGGTGTGTATAGACGCACCAAGCGACTTTTCTATATAGCGCACTTCTGAGTCACTAATCCGCGGATGTTCTGCCGGATTGTCGTAAACAAAAAAAATCCATCCATGTACATGGCAGTTTAATTTTTATATACATACATATGTATATACTCGTAGATGATAGATAGATAATTTCTTTCTTCGAATGTTGCTGGTTTTTCTCCTGAAATTTTTTCAGATTTTATTAAACTTACTCAAAAGTCAGTATAAAACTGATTTAAAAAAAATAATGTGTCCAGTTGTTAGCTCACGAACTTCGCTGTCTCATTTTAAAGGTGCTAAATGCTAAGGTTTTAGTGGAAATCGGTTTTTGTTGTTGTACCATTAAAACAGTTTTGTTCCATTCTGTAGCTTGTATATGTATGGAACTACTTAAATGAATAGTTAGGCTTTGAGTATTTCTTTCAAATATGATGATATGTTTCTTTTAATTGTAAAAATGATGACATTTTCACAGTGAACCCCTTGAATGTGAGTCACTATATATTTATAATTCCACTATATATTTATAATATCTTTTAAACTTATTTATTTAGAACAATTATTTTTTTTTGCACCAAGAATTACAAACTGACAAAACTATTAAGTCCTTAACTTAAGCTCAATAACAACAAAACAAAATTCTGTAGCTCGCATTGGCTTAATTACGACATATACATATACTTTTTTTTTTTCTAAAATTCACGAAATGCATTTGATTGTGCTGGCTAGCGGTACTTTGCGCTATGTAAGCTCTTGCTTAGTTAGCACTCATGTGTCAGATCGAGTAACGATGTCACTGGTTTATGGGCCAGTTACTCATGACACAGAACATAAACTTAACCATAAACATAAACTTAGAAAATTTGAGCGATTACTCAAAACTTTATTTCCGTAAACATAAACTTAAAAAGCAGCTGATTTTCCTTTTTGATGATTTGTTTTTTATACGACAATATTGCCACTTCGATTTCTCCATCTCGTGAACAATCAAATTCAAACTTTTCGCGACATTTTTTTACTTGCTATTATTAAATGTTTGAGCATCCAACGACTAAAATTATTAATATATTTACGAAACTAATAAAAATTGCAATCCATTTTGTATATTTTACAAATTATTTTAATTTGTTTACTTTTCAATTCATTCCGAAGAGAGTGGCAACATTTTTTGCGTTTTCCGTAAACATAAACTTAGAAACCAAAACGAAACAGATTTCTAAGTTTACGGTTAAGTTCTAAGTTTATGTTCTATGTCTCGGGTAACCAGTTGTACAGCTTTCGGGTATGCCAGGTCGTGCTAGCTGACAAGTAAAACTAAGTTATGTCATGAGTAACTGGCCCATTAGGTTTGTTTTTAACTTGTGTAGTTTTTACTTGCAATTATATGATTCGCTGAAGTGTAATTGAACTTCGCAAAATCATAGAATTTCTTAAAAATAAAAATGTTACAGTTTTTATGTTACATTGTTTGCTGTTTAGCTTTTATACCATTGCAAGTAGGTAAGAATAGAATATGTATGTATATAATGTACTTATGTTTGTGTGTACCAAAACGAGGCATGCACTCGTCAAAACGTTAGCTGACAATGAATGATTTTATTATGATTGTCGAATTATCAGTTGAATATAACATGAAAGAATTTCATCAAATTCACCATCCCACTTCGACATTCCACGCACGTATCTGCCTGCTTTAATCTGAAAAACATTTACGCCATTTTCGCAGCTGGGGGTTGGGTTTCCCCGCTTCGCTTTGTACAGCGACACAGCCCTGAAAAATGAGAACTCACAAAGCTGCGTTTTTTGCGAATGTTAAAAAGTTTAGCCTAACATTAATCATCAGAGCAAAGCAAAGTGGACAGTGGTTGTTTCGATACAAATTTGGATTAGCTTTGGCCCTGTGGTTGCCATTTTCTTTCTCACCAGGGGAATGTGGCGAAATTAAGGAATTTTGTAAATTGGAAAAAAAAAAAACTTCGTTTGTAGGACACAAATTTCCTTGGAGAATTTAACAATACATTTTTCTTCGTCTGCTACCACCTGTCGTTTGTGTGGACATTTGTGGTATGGTATTTATATTTGATAGCCGACTTGGGGCAGCAAAGTAAAATGTGCTGGAAGTGGACATTTGTAAAGTGGAACTGTTTCATTAATTTTTATTCGTGTATTTTTGCATTATGTGCCTTACACATACTGGGTGCACGAGTGCAGTTTGATAAGTTTTGAAAAAAAAAAAGTTTTTCGCCAAAAAACGTTTATTTCTCAACATAGTCTCCTTTTAGCTCGTTACATTTAGCCCATCGTTTTTCTATTTTTTTGTATCCCTTCCAAATAATAGGATTTCTCAAGGTCCTCAAAATAGGCATATGTTTCAGTGATGACCTCTCCATTCGAGCCAAATTTTTGGCTTGGGAACAGAAAAAAGTCGCAGGGGCTTAATCTGGAGAATATCCTGGATGGGGTAGCACTTTGTAGCCCAATTGATGGATTTTTGCCATAGCGACTACACACGTGTGCGCTGGTGCGTTGTCCTGGTCGAAGAGAACTTTTTCTTCGCCAAATGCGGTCGTTTTGCTTTAAATCGGCGTCGAATCGATCCAACAGCTCTGCATAATATGTGCCAGTAATCGTGTTACCCTCTCGAAGGTAATCAATGTGAATGACACCGCATGCTTCCCAAAAAACTTTAGCCATGACTTTATTGACCGGCAGACCCACCTTGGCCTTCTTTGGTGCACGTTCACCCGGAGAGGTTCACTGCTTTGACTGTTCCTTGGTCTCTGGTGTGTAGTGATGGGTCTATGCTTCATCCACGGTTACGAAGCGGTACTAAAACTCGTTTACATTTCGGTTGAACATCGCCAAAAACTCCTTTGAAGTGGTCACGCGTTTGCGCTTATGGTCGAGTGTGAGAAATCGCGGCAACCCATGGCGCGGATAGTTTTGTATGGCCAAATATTCATGCAAAATTTGGTGTACCCGCTCAGTTGAGATGCCTACAGCTTGTCATTCCATGGACTTTAACAACCATTTCTGGCGTGACAACCTCTTTTGGGCGACCTCTGTGCTGTGCTGTGTTCGGCGTCCCTTGTGCTGGTACGACCACAACGGAATACGGTAAACTAATTCTTTCCTTGGTTTCGGTGATGGTTTTTTACGCAAAAAATAATGTTTTATCAGCACGAAGAGAATTTCCTCTTTTCTCCATTTTTGTCAAAATTCTCAAAGTTGTCTGCATTCAATGATTACACAGGACAACAAAATCGCACTTTTTTTCTGTTGCATGGAGTTTTTCTACTGTTTTTTACTAACTTGGGTGCGCTGATTTCGAATCTCCCTTCAGATTTTTTGTAGCAGCTCTAGTTAGTGAGATACACCGTACCGTATCACTTTTTCAGATTTTCCTCTCCTTTTTCGTAATTTCAAAAGCAATAAACCGGTTGATATAATTTTCACCTTGTTGCATTAACAACACCGTCTTCTTCTTCTTTTTCGTTGCAATTTATTTTTATATGTTTTAAAATTCCGCGGTAATTTGACCTCAAAGTTGGAAAATATAAAATTTTAAGGCGTTTTCTTTGATGGTCAAAAACATACACATTTTTTATAAATCAATTAACGAGTTAGGTGTATAATGAAAGCCGACACATCAAGCAATACAACACAGCCAAATTATTTGGCGGAATACACATTCGCATCGAAAAAATAGCAAAAATGTACCATAGTCATTTTCATCACTTTTCATACTTTTTCCTTAAAAAATTAGGGGCCTCAAAATATGCTCTGTTATATGTTCCATTTATAGTCTGAAATACAAGCAAAAAACAAAAAGATTTTGAATTGCTCGAAACAAAATAAATTAAAAACTTTGCATATTTTGACAGTAGCAGGGTTGCATTTAAAGTTACTACGCGAAACTACGAAAATTACAAAAGTCACTAACTTCTCAAACTGTCCTCGTAAATATACAAATGAGTTGTGACACAGAATAAACAGTAATACAGAACGCGCGTCTCATACAAATTCCAAAATGTTAAGGGGTCGTAATATTACGACCACTGTTAATTTAACATTACGTCCTCTGCTATTAACATTATAAACAGCACTAGACAGCTTTCGTTTCTGTTATTTCACAGAACAAACAGCACAGAGATAAGATGAAAGTAATGATCGCATGCAGCTCCGAAGGGAAAATAGCGTCAGGCTGTGGTTGCTGTTGTTGTCGGCCAACAAAACGAAGTGCCACTTGCTTCTTACATATATGGGGAGAAGAGCAATAAGGTATGGTTGTTGTTATTGTTGCCGGCTAGGAATTGAAACATTGAATTTGAATTATTTTTGCTTTGTGGTTCATTCTGCGTGCAGCGCAGTGCGTACATACGCTGTCGGTAGCAATTTTACGACGGAGTGTAGCGTGCAAAAATATATGAGAACGAATGTCAAAAGGGGGTAACTTATCGACTTAAAAAGTCACTACGGTATAAAGATATCACACTATTTTTAATATTGATGATAGTTAAACGATGTGGCACAATCGGACGTACGTACATATATCGAAAAAAAGCAAAACAAAAAATTTATTCTGCCGTCATTCGGGATCGTCGTTGCTTACTTACTTTTTTCTCATAGCTTTTTGCTTTACAATACATATGTACATACATTCGACATGATTAAACGCACAAATTCGTAATTACGATTCTTCGGAACCTCTCATTTTTTTTTTAGGTTTGACAAACAAATGTTTGGGCCAAAAAACTGGGGGCCTAGAGTGGGATAAAAGGCGTAGGGATAAAATAATTAATCGCGGCGAGAAGTCACTTACGCCAAAATTAGCGAAACCTTAGAATTCAAGTGCTTATAAGGAGATACAAATTTCTTCACGCAGAAGGTCGATCGCATAATATCATGAAAAAAACTTGTTCTTATTAACCGACACACGTCGGGAATTGCCAGCCAATGTCAGCCAGAAACAAAAATTCAAAATTTACAATTTTCATTCGCTGATCAACAACAACAACGATAGCACATCGCACCACTCTGCACCACTCGGCACTTAGGGCGCTGTTATGCAGACGGTCAAATGACCGTCGGTCACGAAAGTTGTTGTTGCTTCAATGTAAAATGAAAAATTGAGAGAGAGAGCGGGAGAGTAAAATTTGACCGCGTCGGTCAAAAATGATGAGGCTCTCGATGCCAAATCATGCGATCAAAACAGTGTTGCGTTGTGAAATTATTCACAACACATGTGTTTTCGGAGCAAAATGGCACACTTGTCGCGAAAATATGTATCTAATGACGGAAAAAATGGTTCGTAGCAACCCTCATCGTTTGTTTAGTGTACTGGTGACCGGCGATCAAATGACCGTCTGCATAACAGGGTTTTGGCACAGAGTAGAAAAAACAAAACGAGAGCGTAAAAAGTATCGTGACCGACGGTCATTTGACCGTCTGCATAACAGCGCCCTTACCGAAGTTGACAATAACAGAGATCATCGTCGCACGAGAAATTAACAGAGACAAAAGTTCTGTTCAACAAACTCTGTTATCTCCCCCCTGCTGCTTTCGTCCCGCACCATAAATTCAGATTGCTTCGCTGGTCGACATGCGCATTCTGTATACTGTTTATTCTGTGGTTGTGGTATAGTAATGAATTATATATATTTTCTGAAAGGCTGTGCAAATATCTTTGTCCAGTCTCCGTTTTTGTCAATAATAGCTTGCTTCTTTTGTTACAATTTTTGCTTAATTTTTTAGCGTACTCCAAAGAAACCTCTCGCGAAATCCGTTTTAATGCCAAAATGAGGTATTTTGTTGTTGCTATTCTTTTTCCTCTAAGCTTTGCTTCATTAAGGGCCAAACATTTCCGATTGGGTTTGCATCTGGACTTTGAGATGGACAATTTAGTGTTTCCACACCAAATTTTCTCTAGCCTATTTCAGACGATTTTCCACATGTTTTTACCCAATAGCGATTTCGACATGGTACTTCTAAGTAGAATGCCCGATTTCAGAAGCCTGCGTCGGAGAGTGGCCGTTGATACTTCGACTCTCTTCTGCGACAATATTTCTTTCGTTTGCTTCAGGCTAAGAGTTGGAGTGTTATCACACATCCGGACTATCGCCTTATCCGCTTTGTTCTGAGTGGTTCTCTCCCTGCCTCTCCGTGGCTCGTCGTCAACATTTCCGAACTCTTTGAATCGACTGACCCACTTCCTCACAAATGAAACTGATGTTTTGGTGTATTTTGCGACTTGTGGAGGTTTCATTTTTGGACCCTTTGGATCAAAAACACCAAAAACCAAAAACACTACTTCGAAACGTTTTTTAAATATAGCACTCATTTTAATTCTTGATATTTCCGCGAAAACTTGTACCCAACTAAGAAAACAGAAACACATGCGAAAACGGTATTTTAATATAGAAGATAATCTCATATTAAAACCATGGCAAACTTCTACAGTTAAAAAGATATGGTCAACACTTAATTTTGAAACGCACTGTATATAAACTCATTAACAAAAATATAAAAAAAATTATATTAACAAGCACTATCCTCGAATATCCTTTTTTTGCACCATGGTCTGACCAAACCATGGGGGTTCAACTATGAGGTTTTAAGTGGGTACCCACACAAGGGTTAATTTGGCCCTTTACAATTTATTTGAACTAGTTTTTGAATACAAATTCAATCAAGTGGCCGCTTTTCTTGACCAAAGCAAAATGTGCCTTTTTTGCATTTTCCATCATTTCATCGAGTATCTCGGGCGGTATAGCGATGATTTCGGCACGAATGTTTGCCTTGAGCTCGTCAATGGTTTGCTGGCGTTGCAAAAACTGCATTGTGTAACCGTCCAGACATTTTTCACACATTTTTGGGCATATACATATAATGAGCCAACATCTACCGATCTACCGATTCCCACCGACTGTTTTGCCTTCTCTGAAGAAGAATGACTCAATAATGCTTTTCGCGCAAACGTCGCACAGTGGCTGATTCTGCCGACGCACTATGGCCCGGTTTGCCATTTTTCGTTGCAAAAATCATAACTTCTGAACCAATAAAGATATTTAAAAAATTTAAACTGCATCTGAAAGTGTAATATCTAAGCTTTAAAATGGGCAAAAACAGGGTGCCACAGTAACAGGGGGCTTTAAAATTCGTTGCCAAAGTTAAGATTTAGTAAAACTTCATACTACAATGAAATTACTTATTTGTTTGCATTAAAAAATTATTTTTTTTATATATTTTTTCTAATAAATTAATATAATTTATTGATTTATATGTAATTTAAAAAAAAAAAAAATTTTTTGAAAGTTAGATTTTTTTCAAAATCGCTATCTACGCTGGAAGGAATGTCTAATAATGAAATAATTTCTAAGCTATAAGTATCTGTAAGTTCTTTTTGTGATCTTACAGATCTCAAAGATGAAATAACTGGATCAGAAGAGACTGCTAACATATTGAAAAGGTCTTCATTTTGTCTAGTTCGTGATATTTTGCAAGTGTTCATACATCTATACCTTTTGTAGTCCTTATTTTTGCATTCTTGAGCTTCTTCAGACAATTCCCCTATTGGTAAGCACTGGTATTCTATTAAATCCTTTCCATGTGCTAAAATTTTATGAACCGTAGGAGTAAGTTTCTTCTCAGGATACTTCTGAAGCAGCAGTTCGGCAGTTTTGGATGCATTTTCATCAAATTTAGGTCCATTAACCATTTCCTTGCAATTCAAAATATTCAAAATTACTCCCAATCTTCGCACAATATCTTTATCAACTCCAGTTATTCGAGCAGTCACTTCATCGTTTTCAAAAAACCTGCGTGAAGAGTTGCCATCATTTGTATTCCCATACCCATACTTTGGAAAGTCTACTTTCAGCCCAAGCTCTTTGAAGAATAAATCTTGAATTATTTTTTTCCTGATATTCTGCTTTTCTTTGGGTGTTGCGTTGTCCTCGAAAACTTCCCCATGTCGTGGTAGCATATACGCCAACTTCAAGACAAATTCCATACATCTTATCCGTGCATGCAAAGGAGATATTTCATACTCATAATTATGTTCGTCACTTGTTGATTCATCCAATTTTTGGAAGTCTTTTTGATTTTTTTTACAGATTGCACATTTCATTGTCGATGAAGTATTAGTTAATTGATTTAAAACTTTCCCGTCGATCATAGTCAGGAGAAAATCATACTTTATAGTAATAGATTTCCCTTCGTCGATTTCAAGTACTGTTGGTTTTAATTCGGCAATTTGTTTTTTTACATCACTGACTGTGGCTTTTATGAGTTCCGAAGACTCCTTCGCATATTTAAACAATATCGGACGGCACAATTTAACTGATGAAGGCCGTGGGTTTTTCCAATATCCTGAAGCCTAACCTTTTAGTCGTAGGGGAACAACAGAAGCCATAAACATATTAGCATCTGTAACAGTTGTATCGTCCGTATTTATTGTTTCTTTATAGGCGCTCTGTCCTGATGATCCATCACAGCCCCACTTGCTAACCAATGTTATGTTTTCTGGAAGAGATTTCAACTTGTCTTCAGAGAAAGTCTCCAAGAGTCGTCTAGAAGTATGTTCCATCAGGTCTTTGAGGTTCACTTCGGCTGATACTTCGGTAATTTTGGGATTAAGAGGTACTGCTTCTTCTTGGCTTGACTTATGTGTCCGTATCCAGGAAGAAGATTGGCATTATGTTGTAATAATGACTCACGCAGCATTATATATTTTCCCTTCGACAATCCAAGATCCATAAACAGCGCCAAAGCCTCCTCAGAAGTGAATTGTCGAGGCAATGCATTTTGTGGAGTGGGAATACTATTTTTTATCCTCATGATTCGCTTTGGACTTGCTAACCCAACTGCTTCTGTTATATGAGCCTTAATCTTTTCTTCGTCCTTTTTGTATTTCATGGACAATGCTTCAGAAAGATGACCCGTCGCGATATCTTGAGTAGCATCTAACAACTTCCTTTTCCTTGTGAAGGTCGAACACTCTTCTATAGTTTTTGTTGGTCTCCCTCTAGCTCGGTTGGTTGATGTATGGGGCTGTTCTTCGTCAAATCTACTGACATCTGTTAGCCACTTCTCATACTTTTTTTCGAACACTTTCGCGCAACGACTCGCGGCTTGCCAATTGGTTTTAATTTTGGTGTAAATAAAATGAAGTTGGCCTGTTATGTCCTCGTATACTTCTATGTTATGTATTTTAGTACTTAATTCTTTCAAAATAGCCGCAACGAAATCTTGCTCAGTTTGTGAAGCTCTAAACACCTCAAATAATTTGGAATTTGCTAGAGACATTACACTCGAAATGTACACTCGTATCACTCAATAAGATTTACTGCGAATTACAGAACTTTTCACTTAAAGCGAACTTCGAGGGACTGGGCAAAATGGTTCGTTTTAACCGAAAGTACGCTTCAAAAGGGGTCCGCAATAACCGAAAACATAAAGCGCGTACTTGAAATTGGTTCGTTTTAAGCGGGTTCGTTATAAACGAAACGCACTGTATATTTGAAAATACTATTCACGGCTAATTCAAGCTTCAGAATACTTGCGATAAGCTTTACTCTCGTATGACTCAATAAAAAATATACTGCGAATTATATTTAAAAATACTATTCACGGCTAATTCAAGCTGCACAGAATACTTGCGATAAGCTTTAAAGTCAAAGAACGACTGTGACAAGACAACGAAATATAGGTTTATCAGGCATGTGCTGCAAATAGTTTTCGGAAACAATTCGCACTGAAAACGTGATGGGATTTCCCTTTAACGATTTGAAGCAGGTAGCTGCATCTAAGAGAATTTGCCGTTTTTTCAGCGTTTTTGTTCAAATATTGAATATGACTAAGCTGTTCGTGGAAATGTAAGTATTATGATGGAAAAAATATTGTTTTAAGCTGTAAAAACCATGAAACGTGGAATTTCAGAGGAAACTCTGCCTAGGAACAAATCTTCCTTCAGTATATGGAGCGCCACCCAAATATTGCGAAAAAATTCACAACTGCTTGTTAGGAAACACTTTTCTAAATAAAATAAGCAAAACATGGATAGCAAATGTATTATGCCATTCGTAACCAAAAAATATAACTTTATGTACAAATGCCAGCAACACAAAATGGGTTGTCGACCGAACTAAATGTGAGTGATTTTTTGTATACCTGCGTGTTTTTCGACCCGAGGTTGCTTCACTTTTATTGCTCTGGAAAGTAAAGTTGCAAAAAGTTGCAGCTGAGTTTTGGAAGTTAGGTAAATAATTGAATAGCAAATAACCTCCCTCAATTTCGCGGAGGTCATTTTTGGTCTTTTTTTTTTATTTTCGATCAAAGTTGAAAAAAAGGTCGAAATATAGACTTTTCGAGCAATCGGTAGATCGAACAACTTTTAAAACAAAATAAACATTTTTTATTTTTATTATATTAACAATTAACGTACCTTTTAGAAACAATCAACAAGTTACCGATTGGTCGCTTCATTTACATACAAATCAATCTTAAAGAGGAAAAAAAAAACCAAAAAATACACATTTTTCTCGATGTGGGAAAATTGTCAACTTTGAGCGGCTCTACCTCCCAAACTACTAATCTGAATTTAATGAAAGTTACATATTCGTAATCCCTGGATTCTCAATAAGATGCGTGTATTCATTTTATTCACGCTTTCATGAAATTTTTGATTTTTGCAACGTTTTACCGACCGTTGGGCCATAGTGCGACGTAGGTTGCAAAAGTCGATTTTGTCATGTTCGATTTGGGGGCAACTGTTATACTTGTCCGATAGATAAATGCTTGGACCTAAGAAATCCGAAAACCTTAACTAAATTGGACAAATAGTTTTGCTTGTAGAGCCCGTCAAAGTTGAGCAATTTTTAGAGTGTGAAATAATATCAGCAATTTGCACTTTTTCGGCAAAGCTGAAGTTTTAAAATACGGAAAAGAGCAAATTGATTGAAACTTTTTGCACCAGCATCGTAAAAGAAGGCATTTGTAGTAAATAATTAAATATAGAAAAAAAAGTTGGTTGTTG
Source organism: Melieria picta (assembly GCA_964056695.1). Lineage (NCBI taxonomy): Eukaryota > Metazoa > Arthropoda > Insecta > Diptera > Ulidiidae > Melieria > Melieria picta. The sequence continues at coordinate 87,616,976 of OZ057400.1, forward strand.
TTGTTGTCTTTTCATAGGTACTCACTTGAAGCACTGTTTTTATCACTCTTTTTGAACTTTCGATAGACTTTCAAAAAAAGGCCATACTTGCCACGGTTCCGTCTTTGGGAAAATTGTTCACTAGTCTTCTGTGAGTACTGCCCTGAAGAGATCGGGTGCCCGATTTTGCCCGACTGGATTTTACAGCGATTTTTCTGTGGCCACCTCGCGCAATTTTGTGCTTTCGGGTGCGTGCGTTCGAACAAGTTCGTCAAGATTTTGATAGTGAATCACTTACACGCGATTATAATCGTTGCCAGGGCATGCAAATTTGGATTTTGGCTTCATTTAAGAAGTGATACAAGCTTGAAACTCCATAGTAAGTCGACTTTTTTTTGGCGTATATTGCTGTAAGCTCGAAGTAAAGAGTACTTTTGCTGGATGCGCAGTTCGCACGTACGAAAAACAAGTTGGCTTTCATTTCCGGCAATCAGCTATCATGTATCCTTTGATGTAATGTTTTTGTTTTTAATAAAATACTAACACTGTGTCTGGCATAACATTTTTTTTTTAATTTGAGCAAAACTCAGTCAGTCGCCATTAGTCTTTGAGTTGAACCGCGCCAATGAAACAATTAGTTATTGAAAAACAAAAAGCAGACTTATAAGTATCTATGTGCACTGTCTAAAACTCACTTATATATCTGGGCTGTTCAAAAATCCCACAACGCGGGAAAACCTAACAACTGTTTAGGTACCTGCTAGTACTAGAAGCTTAGTACCTGCTATTTGAATGCATATGCAAATCCTACTTATAAATAAAGGACTTTGGAGTAAGTGAAGTTAGTTTCGAATTTAATTTGAACTAAACATCACTTCAACTCCGCCACTGCAATTAAACCGAAGAAGAAGCACAAAGATGTTTTTGAAAAATTCGAAGCTGTTTGAAATATTTACTATTTCGAAGACAAAGGAGAAGTTTGTTCTGGCTGTCACTAAAGAAATTGGTTACGTCGAAGGAAGTTTGCCTGCAGCCAACATATCTATGACTAAAGAGAAGATATCCAGGACTTATCGCACTATCAAGTTGAAATGGATTGCGGCAAACCGTACCAAATTCAATTTTGTCCAAAATAATGAGGAGTGGTTGGAAAAAACAATTTACTTCGATGCAGGAGATGCATGTAGCATAAGCGATGACCAACCATCGACATAAAAGGCGGCAAAAGGAAGGCCGAAAAAGTCAATTCAGGACTGTGCGTCATTTAATAAAAAAGGAAGCTTATGGAGGCAACGGAAACAATAACTACCACCCACCTGTCAGAAGCTTTGATCATAAAATAAAATAAGGATCAGGAGAAAATGAAAGGCGTTATAGTGGAAGCAGTTTTACCAGCAAGCCCGGGTCGTGTTAAAAGAATAAAAAACAGTATTCCCACCCCACCCAATGTGCTACCCATCAAATATAGTCATAATAAAGCACTGTTTTTGTCCAAAGAAAAATTGACTTTTTATGTAAATTTTTCGAATTCTGGTTCTAATTTTGAAAGCGAAATTTACATATTAATTTTTATCTTTAAATTTGACTCTTTCAGCTTATTTCTTAAATTTCGTATTACTTTTCATCTTTTTTAATGCATTTTCATTAATTTTGCAACTAAAACTTATCATTGTTGCTCGCATTATTCTTATTTACAGTAAGCCGAACTTTGACAAAGTATTACGTAGCACCCTGTACTTCGATTGAGTTTATTTTTGAAAATACAATAGCCTGATGAATTTCTAATCAACAGCAAAAAAATTTCCAATTATCTCTATTCGTTCAGGAGTTATTAATTTTGCAACCTGAAATGACAAATTGAGCCACTGTGCGCCGGCCCAAGCAGTTACTTTTAGGTCATTTAATTGGGGTTTCATTGATCTCGTTTGGATTCTCTGTTCCCTAAATGCGGCAACTTTCCTTATCAACGGAGTCAGAGAGTGTGAAATGGGCCTCGAAGGATATCAAAACTTGCGTCCATAAATCAGGTTTAGTCTTAAACATTCGAGCGACTGTGGCCATAGTTCAAGCGACGCACTATGGCGCCTCTGCCGGGAAAACGTTGAAAAATCAAATGTTTCATGAAAGCGTTTGATAAAATGAGTACACGTATCTTATTGATAATCCAGGGATTCCGAAAATGCAACTTTCATTAAATTCTGATTAATAGTTTGGGAGGTAGAGCCGCTCAAAGTTGGCAATTTTTCCACATCGAGAAAAATGTGTATTTGTTGTTTTTTTTTGGTAATTTTTAAGATTGATTTGTACGTAAATAAAGCGACCAAAAATAACCTCTGCGAAATTGAGGGTGGTTAGTTATTATTCAATTATTTACCTAACTTCCAAACCTCAGCTGCCGCTTTACTTTCTAGAGCAGAGGTGCCCATGCCCTATGCTCTCGTTGCTCATTTGTTTTTGCAAATCCTCTTCAGCATAGGCTGAGGAATCTCATTCCTCATTTGTTTTTGTAAATGATCTTCGGCATAGGCTGAGCATTCTACACCTTTTCAAGTTCGATTTCAGAAAGTGTAAAAGCAATTTCAGAAAACTGAAATTGAATTTACGCTTTCTGAAATTAAATTTATATTTCTGAAATTGAATTTACGCTTTCTGAAATTGCTTTTACGGTTTCTGGAATTGCTTTACGCTTTCTGAAATTGTTTTTACACTTTCTGAAATCGAACTTGAAAAGGTGTAGTATACTCACACAGCACTCCGCACGCATTGGCGACAGTTATCTTCAACCACAGAATAAACAGTATACAGAATGCGCATGTCGACCAGCGAAGCAATCTGAATTTATGGTGCGGGCCGAAAGCAGAAGGGGGGAGATAACAGAGTTTGTTGAACAGAACTTTTGTCTCTGTTAATTTCTCGTGCGACGATGATCTCTGTTATTGTCAACTTCGGTAAGTGCCGAGTGGTGCAGAGGGAGTTCGTGCGCTCGATACCGGCCATAGAAGTTACTGTTATTTTCAATGAAGCGAATGAAGGGCGATGTGCTATCGTTGTTGTTGTTGATCAGCGAATGAAAATTGTAAATTTTGAATTTTTGTTTCTGGCTGACATTGGCTGACAATTCCCGACGTGTGTCGGTTAATAAGAACAAGTTTTTTTCATGATATTATGCGATCGACCTTCTGCGTGAAGAAATTTGTATCTCCTTATGAGCACTTGAATTCTAAGGTTTCGCTAATTTTGGCGTAAATGACTTCTCGCCGCGATTAATTATTTTATCCCTACGCCTTTTATCCCACTCTAGGCCCCCAGTTTTTTGGCCCAAACATTTGTTTGTCAAACCTAAAAAAAAAATGAGAGGTTCCGAAGAATCGTAATTATGAATTTGTGCATTTAATCATGTCGAATGTATGTACATATGTATTGTAAAGCAAAAAGCTATGAGAAAAAAGTAAGTAAGCAACGACGATCCCGAATGACGGCAGAATAAATTTGTTGTTTTGCTTTTTTTCGATATATGTACGTACGTCCGATTGTGCCACATCGTTTAACTATCATCAATATTAAAAATAGTGTGATATCTTTATACCGTAGTGACTTTTTAAGTCGATAAGTTACCCCCTTTTGACATTCGTTCTCATATATTTTTGCACGCTACACTCCGTCGTAAAATTGCTACCGACAGCGTATGTACGCACTGCGCTGCACGCAGAATGAACCACAAAGCAAAAAGAATTCAAATTCAATGTTTCAATTCCTAGCCGGCAACAATAACAACAACCATACCTTATTGCTCTTCTCCCCATATATGTAAGAAGCAAGTGGCACTTCGTTTTGTTGGCCGACAACAACAGCAACCACAGCCTGACGCTATTTTCCCTTCGGAGCTGCATGCGATCATTACTTTCATCTTATCTCTGTGCTGTTTGTTCTGTGAAATAACAGAAACGAAAGCTGTCTAGTGCTGTTTATAATGTTAATAGCAGAGGACGTAATGTTAAATTAACAGTGGTCGTAATATTACGACCCCCTTTTTTTTTTTTTTTTTCCTTGAGGATGGGCAGGAAGGCTTCCAAGCACTCAGTCCATTTTGGACCATTGTACTATACCCATGGGGGATAGGGAAGGAAAATGAGAGTAATATCTCATACTTCACCCGTTTTGAAAATGCGTATGCAGCACTGTCTTTCCAACATATGTTACAGCACACATTTCAAGCGGATGGGGAAAGGGAATTGGGAGGGGACCTACAGTTTAACGCCGAATCCGAACGGCGATTGGCAGTTTTTCGTTCACACTTGGAGGTTTTGCCATTGCCTGCCAAGAGCGCACTTGTGCGATTCTTGTAATTCTCATTCCCTTCATGTGGATAGCGATAGAAGTAGATGAGTGTTTTTTCCAGCCCGAGCCAGGAATCGAACCTGGGGCGCTCGGTATGAGAAGCCAGCGCGCTACCCGCTGGGCTATCAAGGCCGACGACCGACGACGCTACGACCCCTTAACATTTTGGAATTTGTATGAGATGCGCGTTCTGTATTACTGTTTATTCTGTGCTTCAACGTAGGTTTTGTTGTTGTCTAGCGAATGAATTTGCTTCAAAACGTGTGCGGCTGTCGATTGAGAAGCACTAGAAAAAATTCGGTGTTTGTTTCGTTTCAACGAAGATGACTCGGGATTCGCTAATGTTTTTGTTGTTGTCGATTATTGTGTGTATGCCTTTGGAGCTTTATTTGGAGGCTTTATTAAAATTGTCGACAACTGATATTGATATCAATTTAGATAATTTATTAGAAGGATTAGAATTGTTTTTTTTTAAATAACATTAAAAAAAAATGAAATATTTTTTTTTCGGTGTACATACTGAATTCAATTTTTTTGTTTGCATTTTTTTGGACAACTTTACATGTATTGGTGTTTGCTCTTCCATAAGAAGATTTTGGGCACCCCTGTTCTAGAGCAATACAAGTGAATTCACTTTAAACAACCTCGGGTCGAAAAACACACAGGTATACGAAAAATCGCGCACATTTAGTACGGTCAAAAACCCATTTTGTGTTGCTGGCATCTATCTATATCTATATGTCTAATCACGCTCAAACGGACCGGTCGATTTCAATGAAGTTTTCTTTGTTGAATTCGTCTTGAGTCAGTTCAGGTTTATGCGAAAAGAAAATTCCGGAAAATCTTTTGGAAAATCCCTGTCATTTTTGACCGTGAATTCTGAAAATTTTCAGACGATAACTTTGGAACCATAAGTCACACATCAATTAAATTCACTACGAAGTTACTATTTAAGGGGTCGTAATATTACGACCACTGTTAATTTAACTGTACGTCGTCTGCTATTAACATTACGAACAGTACTAGCACAGACAACTCATCATTAGCATTATTAGCACCGAGCATTTAAGCGCTCGGTGGAGATACAGTATTAGACACGTATTAGGGATTGCAACCCCGGGATGCCAAATGATAAAAATAATAAAAATAGCTTACCCTTTTGCTTTGCCACGCTAAATTTAAAAAATCAATCTTACTCATTTAGTACAAACAAATAAATGGCAAACACTTTATGACTTTTGAATAAGTTTCACGATGCAAGAGGTTAATAAATTCGAAGAATATATTTTGTAGTTCTTTAAAAAATATTTATTGTAGATTCAGTAGGGTCAGAAATGTTTGAAATAAAACAAAGTCTTACGTGGTATTTTTACTATTTTACGAATTCCGAGATAACTTGGATTAAGAAACTCCTGAGATCATGCTATGCAATAGTTGCATTAAGGATGCCCTACACCGCAAAAAATGGCAAAGTAATGGTTAGAGTCCGACCGATACCAAATGTTTTGGCCGATGCCGATAAATTGGCCGGAAGAGCGGGATTTGGCTGATGCTGATTATTCAGCCGAAAGGGCGAGAATCCGCCGATGCCGATTCCATAAAAAAATAACACGAATGGATTCAATCAAAAACACAGTATATTTTATAAAATAACAAAAGGAACTATTACATATACATTTGTTTGTAATATTCATCACAAAATAACAAAAAAACGAGAAAATAAACAATAAAAAACTAAATAAAATTACAAGAGAATTCAGAACTCTAATACATTAACATGTGTTAAAAAATATATATCACATTTATTCCACTGAGAGAGAAACAAAAATAGTGACGTAAACACAGGTTATTAATAAATATTGCAGACCAATTCAGTTTCTTCTTCCACTTAAAATTACGATTTTTATATTAAAATTTGTACTCTCAAATTGCGACCCGTTGAACAGGTGTGGTGGGAAGAAGTCAGAAAACAAATTTGGAAAAATAAAAGGCCTATTTAAAAAAAAAGCTTCCGATACCAATTTTATTGGCCGATACTAGCCGACGCCGATTAATCGGTCGGACTCTAGTAATGGTTAACTACTACTTCCGGTAGTTTGGGCAACTACTGTGTCATCAGATTAAGGGGATGCGATAAACTTGGATAAGCGCTGAATTAGAAACCAATATTCAGAATTTAGATAATGATAGATTCGAGAATTTCTCAACTATAGTGGACTGTAATACATGTAAGTACAAGCATATATTGCAATTTAAATAAATAAATAAAATAAAAGTGTGAGTGTATTTGCCCGCGTTGTATGCATGCAGCGCGTGCACTAAAATCTCGACGTTGTTTGACAGCCTGCCACTCATTACCTAACTGAACACATACCAACACTCAACAATAAACATAAAACGCAAATTGCATTGCATAATTGAAAAGATGGCCACCGACCGAGAACAACCTGCATTATTCATACACATGCATACGTCCATATATGCAAATTGAATTAAAGCATGGTCCCAAGTATTATGTACACACGTACGGACATGACGACATATCCGCTGCAATATACATACATACATATAGCCGCGTGCATACAAAATCATTTGCGCATATATATATGTATTCATCTAACTCACCGGCAGTACTCAAGAGCAGACCATGCGGCAACACATTTGCAGCTTCTTTTTAAATATTTTAAGGACAACCGACTACACGACACGGCAGCGCGTGCAACTTCCAACTTCCCGTAGATGGCAAAATAATTGTACATGGTCATTGCGCGACTTTTGAGGATGTGTCCTAACAAATGCATGACTACAATTCCCAGGGCAAACATTTATTATGATTATACATACCGGTACTGGTAACAGCAAGCAGAAAACAGGGGGTTCTGGATATGCTCGCCCCGTACAAATATCTCGTCAACAATACATCTGAGCATACACCCACACACATGGACACATGGAATTCTTTGAAAACGCAAAGAAACAACAACCATACTTTTTGTTCCTGAATTATCATTCGATTATGTTATTTTATACATGTATGGTGGTTGATTTGGGGCCGAAAATGGATTCCGCTTTCATGTGCGTAAATATTTTCAAAAGATTCTATAGCGGTACTCACTCTTCGTAGCATTTTAGGTGTAAAGTTGCTATCGTAGCAATTTTTAAATATTCGCTATGCTTTCGAAAGCAGTTGTACCGACAGATGGCTACGATAGCTACTTTACACCTAAAATGCTACGAAGAGTGAATTCCACTAATATTTTATGTCAAGAAGAATATTGCATAATCGTGCTTTTGTTTGCTAATATTGTATAAAAACCATTTTTAACACTTTTTGTCGATGCGCAAATTTTGAGTTGCTTGCATGTAGGTATGTATGTATGTTACGACCGTAAGACATTTTTTCTGGAAAAAGTAAATGTAAGTATACATCTCCTCCCATTAAAAATTATATCAAGTAACGGTGGCACGTTTATCCATTTGGGGATTTTAAAAGGTACAAACTGCTCAAATGGCCTCAAAAGGAGTATAAAGTTACACCCCTCGATTGTTTTGTTTGCTAATAAAAAGTTCAAAGCAAGTAAACACTGCCGTTTAATGGTCAATAATGAAGCTTTCCAATGCATATTATTTGCAAAAATGCAATAAATGTTTTTACATGTGCGGTGGTCGATTCAAATAAGGTTGGCCTTAAAATAACTATTTTCTATATGTATCTTACTAAATGTTTACACAGCGTCGTCGTGGCTCGGAGATAAGTGCGATCGATTGCATAACATGAGGTGAAATAATTGGGTAATAAAATGCTTTTAAACTATTGCGACCTGCGCACTCCAAATAAATAAATAAATAAAAATACTCGTATGTTATAGTATTGGAACTTTTCAAGGATGGTAGATTGCGATAAAATTTAATTCAGGAACCGTCGTATAAACATGGTAAATGTTTGACAAAGTTTTGAATCAAAGTGAAGGATTGAAAAAAAGAAACTTGCTTATATACAAATTCTACTGATTTCAAGGCATACATAAGCATATCATATAGAGGACTACAATATTATAATATATAACAATATTATATTATATTTTAACACTCCCCTCCCCATTAAAATTAAGGTAAGCATCTTTCTAAATTCGATAAAAGTTCTCTTGGGAAATGCTTTGGTAAAGAAATCGGCAAGCTGATCGGCATTGCATTTGTATTCTACTAGCTGACCCGGCGAACTTCGTCTCGCACAACATAAATTTTTTTTTTATAATGAAATGCGCGGGATGGCGAATCTATGGCGATGCAAATTTACGAAGAAAACCAACTAAAGGAAGGGGGAGGGGCTACTGATTAACGCAATTGAGGCCCACAAATCAGCAATGTTGCTTAGTTTCAGAAAAAAAATGCATTGTGCTTGAACCATACCAATTTCAAAAACCAATTTTTATCAATTTTATTTACGAAATAATGAAATTGCTACGCCTCTTGTCCTACGCCAATCAAATCTTACCAGTAGAATAACACATCTATGGGACGACGCTATACTAAATTTCAATGTTGTGCACTAGAGTGCCCCAGGCTATAAGGGCAAATCTTTTTTTTGCGAATGGAGTTACGCATACCTCTTATTTTTTTTCCATTTGACCCTAATGACTTAAATAATAAATATTATGGCGATCGGATAACGATAACCCGTGCCGACTTGATGTCAAACTTTAGAATGAAAAGTTAGTATGGAAGCCATAGAGAGGTTTTAGAACTTAATACGTATTACAGTAAATGAAACACTGTTTTACCCGTATATAATATTTATTAAGTATTTATCATTAAAAGAACTTTATTAACTAAATTTTCTTTTTAAGGTTTGCTTTTTGCAGTCCGGATATACCTGTCTGTGTTCTTGTACGCAACGTAGCAAAAATTGCTTTTTCCCTCTTCCACAGTAATGGCAGTCCATGGCAGTCTTGCATTACCTTAACCGCTCTTTTAGCCGTATCGTTAACTGCTTTGAGTGCCAGCATCTTTTTCTTAGCATATTAAAACGAGGTATTATTCGACCATGAAGCAGGACACTCGTTGAGGAAACTGTCATCAAATTTGAGTCGATTGAATACGGCCTTGTTTTGATTGAAAAAAAATCATCAATGCTTTTCTGTGAAATTGAAAAAGATAGAAAAAAGTTATCTAAGCAAAGTTATAAAAGAAAACAAATATTTTTACTAGTTCTAATAATTAATTTAATAATAATAATAATTGACTGGCACGACAGCCCGCTTACGCGAGACTAAGGCCTAGCTTCCCGCAACCACCCGTGTTGTGCGTGTGAATTTGCACGCGGGTGGAAGGGACCTACAGTTTTATGCCGGTTCCGAACGGCAGGTTGGGAGCTCTTTCATAAGCAATTTTTACTCTCAGAGGTTTGCCATTTCCAGCTGAGAGGACAGCCACCGAAAGAGAAAACGAGTTTTCCCGTTATTTTTTTTAGGTGTTATTACAGGCAGTATTTGAACCTGGGTCGCTGCCTTCGATTCGCGGTCCAACGCACTAACCAACTGAGCCACGGCGGCTGCAGTTCTACTACTACTTCTACTACTAGTTCTACTAGTTCTTCTAACCGAAAAGTGGGTCACATAGTTCTTCCTTCGATGGAATGTAGCGTTTACCGTGGGCTGTTGACTGCTGCTTTTCAGTTGCTTTTGTCGATTCTTTCGTAAGTCTTCATGGTCTTCAAAAAGCATAAATCCTGGTATGGTACCTGTACCCCTAAAGTGCATTGCAGCCAAGGCTTTACGTAGGATGTCACGATGAACAGGCACACGTCTAATAGAGTTACCTTGTCCTTGTTCGAAATTCTGAATTGAGAGCTAAGTAAAGTTATTTTTAATGAATAAATTGCTCTTGCCCATCCATCGAGCTTGGTGCATGGCACCTGGAGGCCGAATCTTAAATTTCTTCTATCTATCTCCGCCGAGAAATATTATTGAAAGCTCTATTAATTCACAATAGTCATCTCTAGCAATCTTTTTAGTTAATTCAGATCGGTAAAAGTCTAGCAGTTCGTTAATTTCTGAAACATTTAGGCATGCTAGCTTTTCTGTATAGCTCTGTATCCTCTCGGAATCAACATTTTTCCAGTTTTCTCGGAACTTTTGAAACAGTGGTTGTCAGTGCTCGTAGTGATTTGGCTTCAAGCACCCCTTTTAATTCCAACTCGTAGACGTGATGGCGGCAAGCAAAAACAAACATTTCTCTATTCATTTTCTGTTCGACCAGGCACAGGCACCATTAATACGACCTGTATTGGGAGCAGTAGTATCACAACAGAGAATCTGCACTTTGTCTTCAAGATTCCAATCAATCATAGCGTTCTAAACTGCTTGGGCTTGTTCGCTTCCTGAACAGTTCTCTAATTGTGGCACAGCGATGAGTTGCTCCTTATGATCGTACGAAATAACTATCGGTAGACGTTATTTTTTAGATTTTCGTGCATCTAAAGCTGGCAAGAGCTTGCCACCCCAGTGGACAGTTACAGTATCCGATACCAAAGACAATTAAACAATAAGATGTCTTACGGCCATACAACCGAATGGCATAGGGCGAGCTCGAATTTGCAAAATTTTCATTATCGAGAGCAAGCAAGCGTCGGTACAGTGAGAGCGTAATAATATTAACGCTCTTTGTTTTGCTCACACAAAGCACAACGGCTTTGATCACTGCCAAGCAAAAGCAAAATTGTGTGCGCTCACTTTACATGCGTTGAAGTCAGTGGCGCAGGCAGGACTTTTTTTGGAGGGATATTTCACTACTAATTTTTGTATTTGAGGGGGTTTGAATCCCCAAACGTTCCCGTCCCGTGTGCGCTACTGATTAAAACAATCAACCACCAAAAAAATCAACACAAGAGCACATAGAGATCACACGCATATTCATATCTCTGCCGACTGCAAGCAGAGAGAGTTGCTTGCGTGGCTTCATCGTTGCGCAGAGAGAGTTGCTTGCGTGGCTTCATCGTTGCTCTCCGGATGTGGCGCTGCTGTAAAATCCACTCTCACGTGGCTTTATTGAAAAAGCCACGGCAAATTCTTGAAGCGCCACTGATTTGTATGAACGTAAGACATCTTATAGTTTAATTGTCTTTGCCGATACCTCGTTTTGAAAATCAACTTTTATAGCTTCTGCGCGCTCTTTTCGCGTTTCTGTACGAATTGAATTGAGGACTTAAGTACTTCTAGGATATTCGTCAAAATTATGTCCAAGCGCTTCAATAATAAATACGGAATTTCGCATACTTAACTGACACCTATCTAAAGCTGCCATTAATTTCGGAGTTATGAAATTTTTCCTCATAGAAGTGTTAGACTATGTGCTCTCGGTAGAGGTGGGAAAGTTTTTTTGAAAATCCCCTATTTCAGATTCAAAAGACGAATTTTCTTGTAGTGGTTCATAAGAATGTGTTGAAGGAGTGACGGCACGGCACGGGTTGCCGTGGTTCTAAATACGTGAAATTTTATTTATAATAGTTTTGACATCATTGAAACAAAATAAGAGGGTATGCGTTGGAAAAAAAATACTTTTAATTTTTTGGGACAGTCTACTGGGCACCTTCGAAGATATTCCATTATAAAGATTTTGCTTGTATGGGTGCCAAGCCCCTCGTCCAATACCCGACCCTTTCTCTCTGTCGAAGGACATAACTAAATAGTAAGTTCGTAGTGAATTTAATTGATGTGTGACTTATGGTTCCAAAGTTATCGTCTGAAAATTTGGGCTGTGGAAAAAGCGCCACGCCCGGTTTTCCTAAAATTTTCTTTCATACAAACCTTGTTTTGCCAACTACGAATACCAAAAAACCCAAATCGGTCCAGCCGTTCTCAAGTGATTTGCGGTCAAACATGGCAGGGATTTTCCGATTTGTCCAATAGATTTTCCGGAATATTCTTCTCGCATAAACCTGAACTGAGTCAAGACGAATCTAACAAAAAAAACATGGAAATCAGCTGGTCCGTTTGAGTGTTTCTTCATTTTCACTTTCTTTTATATATATCGATTTTAATTTTCTTGGATTAAATCAGCTCCCTTCCAAAGTTGTATTTCACATCAATGTGCATCCGTTGATGTTCTTTTGGTTCTTCTGCAATTTTGATGCAAGACATATTGTCTTCATACAAACAAATAAGTTTCTCAATAGTTATGTAAAGATATATACAATATATACTTCACAGACATAGCTTCACAAGCTGTTGTACACAGCGCCATATACTTAGCTTCAGTGGATAATAAAGAAACTATTGGCTGCTTCTTAGTAGCCCAGGATACGCAGCATCCGAAAACTTTGAAGACGTATCCACTAATTGAACGCCGGTCCTTAACATTATTTCCCAAGTCGGCACCTGCAAACCATGTAAAATTTCTGTATTAAAATTTTTAAACGTAAGTTCCAAATTAATTGTTTTCTTTATGTAGCGTAAAATTCGTTTTAATTACTGCCAGTGTTGATCTGTTGCACAGTTTTGAAATTGACTGAAGTAATTTACACTAAAGCAAAGATCGTTACGAGAAGTTAACATCACATACATTAGACATCAAATTAACTCTCTGTGCAGACATACAAGGTAAAGTCTCTGATTGCGTTCAACTTGGGGAACGCCAGAACGATCCTTGTCCCTGTCTAATCCAAGTTGGTACACAGCCTCCGCGTGGCCCTCCAGGATAGCTATTTGATACCCGCTGAATAGTGAACTTATGTGTGCAGCGTGTCCAATCCCCAGGACTTGAAATTTGCGATCAAAGATGCCATCTATGCGAAGCTCGAGGGCGTTTACGACGGGTGCCCGGCCCATGACGTCAAAATTGTCCTCGGGAACTTCAATGCAAAGGTCGGGCGGGAAGGTATCTTTGGTCCCACAGTAGGGCAGTTCAGCCTCTATGCAACCACTTCGAACAGCGGTCTGAGGCTGATCGATTTCGCCGCGGCACGAAACATGGTAGTTGGTAGCTCCAGATTCCAGCACCTCGACATCCACAAGGCAACCTGGTTATCCCCCGATCAATCCACCCGCAAACAAGTTTGATCACATTGTGATTGATGGAAGGCATGCTTCTAGCATTCTAGATATGCGCACGTTCCGAGGGCCGAACCTCAACTCGGACCACTACCTTGTTGCAGCCAAGGTACGTATGCGTCTTTGCGCAGCCTAGTTTGCGAAGAAAGCTGGACGTCAGTAAGCTGCGATCACAAGGGATAGTCGAAGCCTACTCCGCTCAACTCTCCAACCAGCTCGGTGGCTCCCCCTCTCCACTTGATGACGTCGGCGGATTATGAGCTCAGATGGAGTCCTGGGTTTCCGACGCCCGCCATCAAGAAACCAATGGTACGACGAAGAGTGTCGCGCAGACAATGCAGCGAAGAATGCTGCCTACAAGAAGACCCTGCAGTCTGCTGCTACGCGAGCCGTACGGGAAAAATACCGGGAGAGGAAGAAAGAGAGGTGCCTTTTTAGATGCAAGAAAGGCGCGAGCGTGAGGAAATCGAGGAATGCAGGAACAGGAATGACGCCCGAAATTGTTTTCCAGAAAGTCCAGCTTCTGACGGAAGGTTTTAAGCCCGGGGCATCTTCCTGCAGAGACGAAAACGGTGATCTAGTTACAGATGCACAGGGTGTATTGAGGTTGTGGAAGACATCTTCCTGCAGACAGTGATCTGGTTACAGATGCGCAGCGTGTACTGAGGTTGTGGAAGGAGCAATTCACCATCTACTCGCAGGTGACGAAGGGAACAATGCCGCCATTGGTGAAGTTTCGCAGATGGTACCAATTGACGACGACGGTGTAGCCCAGCTATGACGAGGTACGGGTAGCTATCCAGCGATTCAAAAACAATAAAGTTGCAGGGCCGGACGGGCTACCAGCAGAATTGTTCAAGGCTGGCGGCGGTGAGCTGATTGGGTGCATGCATCAGCTCATCTGCAAAATATGGCTGGAGGAATGTATGCCCACCGATTGGAACCTCAGCGCCCTTTGCCCTGTGGTAAAGAAAGGCGACCCAACAATATGCGCCAACTACAGAGATGTCAGCCTACTTCCCATCACGTATAAGGTCGTGACGAGCGTATTATGTGAAAGATTGAAGTCACTCGCCAAGACGCTGATTGGACCCTATCAGTGCGGCTTTAGACCAGGTAAGTCCACCATCGATATTCACTTTACTCCAAATCCTGGAGAAGACCCATGAGATTCAAATCGATACACACCATCTCTTCATCGATTACAAGGCAGCCCGATAAGGGATCGCCTATATCCCGCATTGTCTGAACTTGGTATCCCTGCAAAGCTCGTGAGACTTTGCAGAGCGACGTTGAGCAATACACGCAGCTCCGTCAAGGTTGGAAGTCACCTCTCCGACTTATTTAATACCGTTCGAGGCTTCAGACAGGACGATCCTTTGTCATGCGACCTCTTCACGCTGTGCAGTCTGCGCACAACACAACACCCGCATCCACACCAGACGCTGACGTAGGCATTAACCCATTGCACAGTGACTCGACTCCATACAACCGCGGGACAAAATTAGAAGGAGTGGTCCGTTCTTCATAAAATTTGGTATACCAGTTAAGCATGGTCTGCTGAATTGAAATCTACATTTTATTTTTCTTAAACTTTTGTAGTTTGGCAATGCTTGAGACTTAAATTTGCTCTTTTCGTCATTTTAGGTGTGCTATAGCAACGACTGTGTTGGGTAGATTTTTCAGATTTTACATTTAATTGGTAACGTCAACATTGATAATTGCAAAGAGTAACAGAAATTGTCTTAGGATCCTTTAGTTTTGCAATAAAAACGATAATAATAGACGTAAGTTTTGTTTTTTTGCAGTTCTCTCAGTTTTTCATGCTGATTGCATACTTTTAGGGATAAAAAAAATAAATTTTGTCGAAAAACACTACTCGACACGAAAAATGCTCCTAAAAATAAAAGTATTTTTTAGACTAATCTTCGGCTGCTGAACGCGAAACTGAAAATCAAAAAATTTTCTTAAGAAGCGTTTTCGAAAAATCTTCGAAAAACACGTTTTTCCCCTCTTATTTCAGTTATGAGCACATATCTTATAAACCAGCCATCCGACTAACACAAGTGGGCCATCGTTCAGAAGGCAATTAACTAACCTTTCCAACGATATATCTATTGTCCAAATCAGATGATATTTGGGTAAGATACTGACGATGAAAGTTGTAAAAAATTGAATTTTTTTGACCATTTTCAAAAATTATACATTTTCGAATCGTTTTTTTATAGATAAAATAAATGATCTCCTCTGGTTTTAAAATCTAAGATGAAATATATATTATTTGAGCAAATATTAAGCCTAACATCAATAGAATTGAAAGAAAAATAACAAAGTTATGATGCACGGAGTGAAAACACCGACTTTTCAAGTGCGCTAAGAACAATTACATGCCAACAACGGCAGCGATAGCCAAAGAAAAACGTAAAAACAATAGCAAACAGGCATTAAAACCTGAATATCAACAACAAACCCAGCAGCAGCAACATCTATAGTGATCCAACCGCTGAAATTAACAACGATTCCCCAGATCCAGCAGCAGCCAACCAATTAGAACAACAAGAGCAAATATGATTTTAGTTATAAGCAATATTTTAAGCGCATCTAAAGTAACCGTAATACAGAATAAGGACGTAATTTACTATGTTTCAAAAGTTCCTAAAATATCAAAATTTTGTAAATTTGTAAGAGTCTCCTGCAATCCACAATAAAATAATTGCTAGATATTAATGAAGCGGCAAGTTGTGACGGAACAATGATTCCAATCAGAAATTGCATAGCCACCTCGTCCGCACACATATGCCAGCCCACCAAATCCGACTGCCTATCCCAACTTCTCAACAATAACACGGCAGCCTGTGCGACCGAATCTGCAGACCATATCCTAGCAATACAGAAAATAACGGAAGGTATTATAATAATGAACAACGTTCACCACACGACAGACGACGGCGGTCACAGCGTAACAGTGACAGGTAGTTTCCTAATAACCTTCCCCACATCAGTAAGGATCAGTGGCGCACGCAGGATTTTGTTTCGGGGGGGTTTCGTGTAACTTTTTTGAGAACTTTGAAATGGAATAAAATTTAGATGTATGAATCTACAGACTGAGATCCAAAACATGTACAGTATGAAGGTATATCAGTATGAAGTGAGCCTCAAGATACAAATGTCTCGATAGGGAATATTTGTTGTGAACGAGCCTTAATTTTTTTTTGTTTTGTTGCTATGACATCTGTCAAGCATATTTAGTATACATCAAGTCATTGAAAAAACCACATCATATTGTTTCATCGTGTTAAAAATGTCGAATTCTGTACCAGATAGTGATGATTTGCGGAAAGCATTAATTTTTTGTTTTCATTTAAGGGAAGGCTCCCCTGGATTTGGGCAAAAATAAGGCAAAGTTTGTAATTTTTTTGTGGGATAATGAAAAGGCGTACAAACTTCCGGTTTTGACTATTAAATTCGTCTATTATTTAGGAGTTTAAAAAGTTAAAAAACTTGATGAAATTCAAAATGGCGGCTACAAAATGGCGATTTCCGTAGGCCTCTGCGCGCCAAACATCGCTCGAGAACTGTAATCCTGCAGCCTCTTGTAGTGGACTGAAATCAAAAAGCATTGTCATTACTTAAAGACAACAAAATTGTCTGTGCATTGAACTAGACTCAAAAAATTTAAACGAAAAATTCTTGCACAATGAATATTTGAAGTAAAAAGTTCAATTTTTTGCACCTTTTTTTAATTTCAACCACATTTAAAAATTAAAAATAAATAACTATTTATGCAAATTGTTAGTTCAAGGCATACCGAAAATCAAATACATTCGAGCAGTTTTTAGATGAAGAAAATCGGATCATTAGATCAAGTCCGGGGATTTCAGTTAGATTGGAAAAAATGGTTTCGAGATAAACGCGTTTGAAGTTTTTAGAAAGCAGTGGAGCGTCCCGTAGCGCGCGTGAGATAGGTGTGTTCTCCCATGAAAATACGCGTCGTATCAAAAAATCCTTTTACACACATATTCTACATATATGTAGCCTTCGTTTTATGAAAAAAAAATGATTTTTCGGTCCAAATCCAGGGGAGCCTCCCCTTAAAGAAAAGTGCTGCAGAGTCGCATCGAATGCTTGTCGAGGCATATGGTGATCATGCTCTATCAAGAGCAACATGCAAAAGATGGTTTCAACGGTTCAGAAATAATGATTTTGATGTGAGAAATGAAGAACGTGGAAGATCACCAAAAAAGTTTGAAGACGCCGAATTCCAAACGATATTAGATAAAGATAACACTTTGAGTCAAAAGCAAATGGCAGAAATGTTAAATGTTGCACAAGGAACAATTTCTGTTCGTTTAAAAGCTATGGGAAAGATCCAAAAGTGTGGAAAATGGATGCCACATGAATTGAATAAAAGACAGATGGAAAACCGAAAAAACACTTGCGAAATTTTGCTTCAAAGACACGAAAGAAAATCAATTTTGCATTGAATTGTTACTGGCGATGAAAAATTGATCTATTTTAAGAATACTAAACGGAAAAAATCATGGGTTAATCCGGGACAACCTTCAACATCGACAAGAAGACAATGCTGTGTGTTTGGTGGGACCAGAGCGAACGGACCAGGCGAAACCGTTAATACTGATCGCTACCGACAACAAATGATCAATTTGAACCATGTATTGATCGAAAAACGACCGAATGGGCCAGAAGACACGGCAAGGTAATTTTGCTCCATGGCAATGCACCTGCACACTAGGGCGGGTCGATTCCGGACTTTTTTTGATTCGAGATTTCTAATAGTGCGGAAAAGTTGCCTTAGTACTTCCTAATTCCAATGCAATTTTTTGTTTTGAGATCGGACTGCATCTTCAACCCCAACTCCGGCCTTGAAATTTCGGAAATTTGCCTAAAATCGTGAAATTGCCTACCTAGCGCCTGAAATACGCCTCTCATGGCAAAATGTATAAAAGAAAAGTTGTTTGTCGCATCATTAGCTACCGAAATGGTATTATGATCATGGCCGTAGGACGAACCGTTCCCGAGATACGAGCGAAAAGGCGGCGCGCCGCAGCGCAAGGTGAAAATTGTTGCAGCTCTCAGCTAACCTGTGTTGGTTACCCAGAACCCACCACGTGGAGGTGGCTGCACTTCGGGTTCCTCCCAAGCCCAACCCAACCAACCAACCATATGTCAGGCTTGTTTTAGTCTGAATCTGTATCAAATTTATTGATAAAATCAGATTTTGTACTAAACTTTGGCAGTTGTTGCCTAGATTTCAGTGTAGAGCGTATAAAACGATCACGAGACTGGGGGCCAATAACTTTAGAAGATGCCTCTGTCACCAGTTTGACGGTTCTCTCGACTGCCACGGTGTGAGAGGGGAATTCACTAAATTTCCATATCTCTGCAGTGTCTCCCGACAACCCTTTTATGAGCTCTTCGTTAGAAACTGAACGAAGAACTGGTGGAACAGTCAAGGTAATAGTCTTCCAGTTAATCATATCGTAATAATTATTAGCTTTGAAATTCAGCTTTGGCACTTTATTACATCTAACCCATCCATTTACAGTGTCAGTCTCTGCTTCTCTGGCTGCCAGAAAACGGTCAAGGGCCAACTTTCTGACTGTGGTGAGCATTTGTAGAACTCTGGTGTGTGAGACTATCGGAATAGATGACTTTTTGAAAATATTTTCAACCATTTTTGCAACTATTTCTGAAACCTCTTTACTCCTAGGTTCATAGTTGTCACCTCGGAGTCGCCCTATACGAAATCTTTCAAACTGATAATACAAAAGAACATCCTGGTAACTGGGTAGCTGGGACTCAGTGAGATCGTACGGATATATGCCAAACACAGGACATTTCTGTCTAAATTTAAATTTAGATACAGACATGTTGAGTTTTGTGTTCTGTTCAGAGAATGTAAGTGATAGCACTCGGCGAAATCAACGACAAGAGTGAAGGAACTCGATGAAAGAATCTTTGTGTGGGGACCTGTCCGAACGTGTCGTATGGCGCAGGGGAATACACGACGGAGCAAGCTGGTGGCGCCCGGCGCGCAGCGGGAGTCTAGTCTAGTGTCTGGCGGGGAGGGGAGAGAGATGGGGGAAGAGCGAGACGGGACGGGGGGAGCGGCCCGGCCGGTCCGACCCGACGCGTGAAGCACAGAACACATCTCCGCAGCGCCGGCGTCATTGTGGGCGCATTCAGGGAGAAGTGTGGCCGCAAGCCGATTTTTACCTTGCGCTGCGGCGCGCCGCCTTTTCGCTCGTATCTCGGGAACGGTTCGTCCTACGGCCATGATCATAATACCATTTCGGTAGCTAATGATGCGACAAACAACTTTTCTTTTATACATTTTGCCATGAGAGGCGTATTTCAGGCGCTAGGTAGGCAATTTCACGATTTTAGGCAAATTTCCGAAATTTCAAGGCCGGAGTTGGGGTTGAAGATGCAGTCCGATCTCAAAACAAAAAATTGCATTGGAATCACGAAGTACTAAGGCAACTTTTCCGCACTATTAGAAATCTCGAATCGAAAAAAGTCCGGAATCGACCCACCCTACTGCACACAAAGCAAGACCGGTTCAGGATACAATCAAAGCTGGGAGCTGCTACACCACCCGCCGTATTCACCAGACTTGGCTCCTTCCGACTACCATTTGTTTTCATCGATAGGACACGCATTGGCTGAGCAGCACTTCGATTCCTACGAGGAAGTCGAAAATTGGGTGTCTGATTGGTTTGCTTCAAAAGACAAACAATTCTATTGGCGCGCTGTCCACAAATTGCCTGAAAAATGGACAAAATGTGTGGCTAGCAGTGGCCAATACTTTGAATAAAATGTTTTTTACTTTCCCATTAAAAATTAGTGTTTTATTTTCGCAAAAAAGGCTCACTTCATACTGAAATACCTGGTATGTTTCCCCTACCTGACATATTTTGGTCCTGAAAGCTCAAAATAGAAAATTTATTTAAAGGAGACTATTTGTATCTTTTATTTGATACCCATATCTTGCGCAACCGCAAGTATTTGAAAAAATATTTGAAATGTGTATGTCCTTAAAATTGGAAAGTCCTTTAAAAATCACTTTGGGTCAGAAAATGAAAAACGCCTATATAAACATTTGGAAGGGTCACGGTGTAATATATGTAAAGTTGGTGTTTTCACTCAGTGCATCATAACTTTGTCATTTTTCTTTCGATTCCATTGATGGTAGGCATAATATTTGCGCAAATAATATGTTTTTCATCTTAGGTCTTAAAACCAAAGGAAATAATTTTTTTTATCTATAAAAAACATTCAAAAATTTATGATTTTTGAAAATGGTCGAAAAATTCAAATTTTTTACAACTTTCATCGTCAGTAATTTCTCCAAATCTCATCTGATTCGGACAATCTGTATATCTCTGGAAAAGCTAAGGTATTATCTTCTGACCGACGGACATCTTGTGTTAGTCAGATGGTTCGTTTACGAGATATGTGCTCATAACTGAAACAACAGGGTAAAAACTGGTTTTTCCAAGATTTGAAAACGCTTCTAACAAAATTGTTTTGATCTTCAGTTTCGTGTTCAGCAGCCGAAAGTTAGTCTAGAAAACACTTTTTTTAGGTGCATTTTTTTTGTCGAGTCGTGTTATTGATGATTTAACATATATGCGACGGTTTTAAATTAAATTTCTGTACTAACGTAAAAATATTTCGGGGGGGTTTCAACACCCAAAACTCCCCCTGTGTGCGCCACTGGTAAGGATAAACGGTACAGTTTATAAAGCAACCAAGAATGAAACAGTCTGGGAACCTCACCCTCCGAAAACATTGGCAATAAACAACCTACAGCACGAGGTTAGACTATCACTGCCATACCTACATAGGATGCATCTCGATAATATCAACCGCATGGCCACCCTCTCAGATGTCAAGGCTGACAGGTATACTTTTGAAGTTGTCAAGGAATTCGTCTACCTTGGCACCGCCATTAACAGCAGCGATTATGTCAGCTTGGAGCTGAAGCGAAGGATTATTCTTGCAAGTAAGTGCTACTATGGCCTCGGTAGGCAACTGAGTAGCAGAGACCTCTCTCGACCGACTAAACTTGCACTCTATAGGACGCTTATTGTGTCCGTGCTCCTCTATGACGCAGAAGCATGGAGTTCGAGAGGAAGGTACTTTCCAAAATCTTCGGCCCTGTTTGTATTGGCAACGACTATCGTATACAAACCAACAACGAGCTGTATGAGCTGTATAAAGACATGGCCATGTAGCACAGCGAATTAACATCCAGCGGCTACGCTGGCTTGGCCGTGTCTGCCGTATGGACGATGCAGCTCCGGCGAAAAAGGTGGTCGTGGGGGGCCATGTCTCCGGTGGAAGCACCAAGTTGAAGAGGCCCTATCTTCTCTTGGTGTGACCAACTGGAGAAGGCGCGCGCAAAGCAGAGACGCCTGGAGAGAACTTTCGCGAAAGGCCGTAACCCGGTAACGGGTTGTTATGGCCAGTTAAGTAAGTGTGATTCCTGGGTTAATTATGTCTTTGAATCCCACTGCAAATTAAGTTCATTTTCCATAGGAGTATCGACAGGATTACAATTTTCCATACCAAATCGCTTAAGAAGATTTTCCAAAAATGGTTTCTGGCTAATTTTTAATTCACCCTTCTTGCAACCAAGAGTTATTTTTATTCCTAAATATATTGATACTTCTTTTAGGTCTTTCATGAGTTGCCCTTCAACATGTTCGATTTCAGCCAAATAATTTCCAACCAAAAGAAGATCATCAACGTACAATAATAAGTAAACAGTATTTATATACAGTACATTCCGTTTAGCTGCCTATTCGCTTAGGTGCATTTTCTGCTTAGCTGCATTATTTGGCCAAAATACTACTTCGTAAACCGAATTTTCTTTGAAAATTTCACATTTAGCTGCATTTCACTTAGCTGCACTATTCCGTTTAACAGCCCTGTTTTTGAGCAAGTTTTCTTTGATTTGTATGAAAAATACTTCGTTTAGCAGCACTTGAAAATTTCGAAAAGTTTTTTTGGAAAATAGTATCCAAACAAATTTCCACATTTTCGAAATGGAGGCAATAGTTGTGAAATTGTCAAAAAAGAAATATTCGCAGGGTAAAATTACCGATTATTTTACATAAAAGCATATCAGTAAGAATATGAATATAAATATTTTCATTATATCCAGTGTATACATACATATTAGGTATGCATAAGCATCTATAAGATAGCGGTTAATTTGCTAATAAAAATTTGTTCAGTCTTACACTGGTGTAATCTTTTCAAGAATTCAATAGATTCGTTCATGCAAAATTTTGATATATATCAGGTGTACAACTTTGCTTCCGCCGTTTTCCGATAGGTGGCTGTACCGGCTGAGGCTGGTTGAAATACATAGATGGTAATGCCTTTAAAGTGAGTGTGGACAGTGCCTAACGAATTGTCATCGCCGTTTCAGTGACAGTTGTTCTTGTTTTCGTATTATTCACGCTCGAAAATGTCCGTTTATGTGCCCAATTCTCGCCATTTGCGGGAAGTTTTACTTTTCTGTTACAATTCGCAAAAAAATGCAGCTGAAGCTCATCGAATGCTCTCAGAAACTTACGGTGATGCTGCTCTGAGTGAAAGAACGTGTCGGGAGTGGTTTCAACGTTTTAAAAATGGTGATTTCGACGGCAAAACCGAATATTCACGGCGCCAAGGTTATGATTTGTATTTGGTGGGATCAGCTCGGTGTGATTTACTACGAGCTCTTAAAACCGGGTGAAACCATCACAGGAGATCGCTACCGAACGCAACTGATGCGCCTTAGTCGCGCGCTAAAAGAAAAGCGGCCACAATATCAAGAGCGACATGACAAAGTCATCCTCCAACACGACAATGCTCGGCCTCACGTCGCAAAAGTGGTCAAAAAGTACCTGGAAACGCTGAAATGGGAAGTCTTGCCCCACCCGCCGTATTCCCCAGATGTCGCCCCTTCTGACTTCCACCTATTCCGTTCGATGGCACACGGCCTGGCAGATCAACATTTTCAATCCTTCGAAGAATTGGAAAAATGGATTGCTTCATGGATAGCGTCAAAAGAGGACTCCTTTTTTCGAGCCGGGATCCGAAAATTGCCGGAAAGATGGGAGAAAGTTGCCGCTAGCGACGGACAATACTTTGAATAATACATCTGTAAGCACTTTTTCGCAATAAAGCTTTTAATTTTGGAAAAAAACGGCGGAAGCAAAGTTGTACACCTGATATAATATATCAATATTGATATAATATATATATATATAATAAATATTTTGATATTTTTATATAGGTGCGCCAAGGATCTACTTTAAAAAAAATTTTGCTGTTTCCAAAAACTTTTCTAGATATTCCGCTTAGCTGCATTTTTCGCTTAAGTGCCCCAAATCATGTGCATCGAAGGTGAATGCAGCTAAACGGAATGTACTGTATATGTTACCTTTGTTTTCCTGTGATATAAGCAACACTCATGTTTGTCCTCATGTTTGTATTGTCCTAGGTTTCCATTTTTATGCATCTTACGTTTGTAAACCCATTTGCAGTCGATTAACGATTTTCCTTCTGGCA
Source organism: Melieria picta (assembly GCA_964056695.1). Classification (NCBI taxonomy): domain Eukaryota; kingdom Metazoa; phylum Arthropoda; class Insecta; order Diptera; family Ulidiidae; genus Melieria; species Melieria picta. The sequence continues at coordinate 87,640,930 of OZ057400.1, forward strand.
GCTTACAGCCCTATTCTGGCAAACCTAACAAAACTCAACATGCTGACAATTGAATGAATTCTATCAATTGTTAGATTTTCGTATTCTCGGCATTTTTTAAAAGCTTCTTATCTAACACTTGTCAGAGGAGTTGTCACGTACGTTGGAGGAGCTGACAAGCGCAAAAACAGTTGCAAAGAAACAATGGAAATTAAACATTTCAGCAAATTTCGTATTCTGCAAATAGAAGAGCAGCTGCTATCAGAGTGAACGGTTGCTCTGGCTAAAAAATTAAAGTTGTGAAGAGGAGAAGGCTCTTGAGGCCTTTCATCAAAGGTTTCAAAATTTTCATTTTTCAAAATCGTTCGGCCGGGAATTGTTTATGCAGCTGGACTCGCACGACACTCAAAAATCCACATTACCTTTCATATCTCGTTTCCTGGCATCATTGTTTGTTTACACACAAGGGATCGTACCAGAAATGTTTGGGAAGCTGAGTTACGCGTTGGCCCTCTCATAATGTTAAGATGGTCAGCCATCTACCCCATAAATTTCTGACAATGCGCAGTGCTTTGGGGCTGTTTTTTCCCAGCTTACAGCTCGGGATTGCCCCTCAAATATTGCAGGAAAAATTGCAGCTGCTTCTGCGTAGTTCGCTCAAACCTTGACACATAATAAATAAATAATAATCAAATCAGTCGAATTTGTAAAGAATACTTACTTCCTAGTGGACATTTTACAAAGTAAATCCTAAGTAGCGCCAGTGACTACGTGACGCGAAACTAAGAGGGGAAATGATTTTCAGACCATTTTTTGCTTGCATCTTAAAGTGATAACTTTTCTTATTTGCTGTAAATATAGCGTTGCGAACCTTGTTTTACTGGTCTAAGTAATTTTGATTGTAACCCGTACCAACAAAAAACAAAAGTAAATTATTTCATACGCTAAAGTCAGCAGATATTCGGTTGCTTTTTCCTTCAGTTCATGTCTCATTGCGTTTGCCGTTTCTAGTGCAGCAAGAAACAGTGATGGCAAGTTGAACTCTTTTCAAACGCAGAGCTGCAACTCAAGCAATTCAAACGTTAAGGCTTTGAGAGTAGTCAGCAAAAATTGATGTAAAATCATATTAAAACACGTTGCAACATACTTATGACGTTTTTCAGCAACAACGTTTTTTTGCAATCAATTTCCTATAAACGTACTACAGAATGAAAGCAAAAAAAAACCAATTATTTTATTTGCAAATAAATATCGAACGCACCAGCAGCCCTTGCGTTTGTATGGAGAATTTGCTGTACAAACCCTAATCAACTCTGGGGCCTGGTTTGACCGAATTAGCAACCGTGACTCCTCTCAGTTTCGCGCCATGTAGTCATTGGTAGCGCGACTCTTTGACAACCAGACGTTGATTCTGTATGACAAAAACTGTAAAAAATTGCGATTTCTATGAATTTCTTAAACGTAATTTAAGACGATTTTATAAAGGAATCACTGACTTTTTATGTTGGTATCGCCAAAGAAAAGAACATTGAAAAAACTCTCATGAATTAGTTGATTTTCGGCAAAATTTATGAACAAATTGTAATTATTTCGTTTGCTGTTCAAAATCAACTCTGCCTGGATATACATATATATTCACCACAAATAAATATTGGTATGAATTTGAAATTTAATTGAAAATTCTGCTTAATACTGGAATTGGTTTAAAAAATAATTTACAATAAATAATAGTTCATTTCATCATGGAATTGGTATAAATGGTATAATAACATAAATTACAAGACTCAGCAAGCCAGTCTGCTAGCTGCTCCGACGACTGATGCGCAATGTGGCTACATGAAAGCGAAAATACGTTTAAGAAATAATACATGAGTGCAGACTATTTGGCACCGGACCACTGGCGGGTAACAATGCAAACACTGCGTTTTGGGCCAGTTTGCACATATTCCTTGATTTTGCGCGACTTTCCGTGAAATTTTTCATACATTTTTTTGCGTACCGTGGGGAATATTTACACATTGTGTAGTGAGTGTGGTAAAATTATTATAAGACAGGGTTGCAATTTTTGCTATCGATGGTGAATATGGAAATGTATTTAAATGGGAAATGTTTGTATTGGTTATGATTTCATTTTAATTATTTCAGTCAGTTCAGTCGCATCAAAGATATTAAGGGGGTCCTACCATGTAAACGCCGTTTTTCGAGGCGTTTTTTGGGATCTTGCAGAAGGAAAAGTATTCAATATTTTCCAATGCGGTTTTTTTTAATTTTTATTGGTCCTTTTAGTATACAAAAAAATCGAAGTTTAAGAAATAAGTGTTATGCTGTAGCCACAGCACCCCTGCGAAATAAGGCCTTCCAAAAGTATGTGGGTTGATGGTGCACACGATTTTGCAAAAACTGTTCGTCTGAAACACAAAAGGAAAGGTTTTTTACAATTTGCAGACTTGCCGCTATCGTACGGTAATAATTCACATAATTATCGTTACAATTGTCAAAATGGCGGATCATGAAAAAACAAAATCTCATTTTTCGGTTTTTTAAGCAGATAAAAACAATGTTTTTATTATTTGTTTATAACAATTGGAAGCGCATCTTGTACCGAACGATAGCGACAACATTTACACACATTTAAAAAAAATTATCAAAATCCGTCCAGTGGTTTCTTAGAAATGCGGGGTTCCAGTTCGAAAAAAGTGGTTCTGAGAAAAACGCGTCATGTCGGCCTGGCGCGCTGCGAGAACTCAGTGGAAAGCGTGATAAAACTTGCCGTAAAACCTGTTTTCCCTTCGGAATTCAGCAAATTCCTTTTTGTATCTTATTTTTAGACACATTTACTTTAGAAAAATGCAACAAAAAAATTGCATGTTTTGAAAGTGTTACATGGTATGACCCCCTTAATAAAGAATACGAAAATGTTCTTCTGAACACATTCATCGTCTTTTGATTAAATTATCGTGTTGTGAGTTTATATTACCAATCAAAATGAATAAAAACATATTTTTAGTACGTATTAAGAGTTCTGAAGTTGCACGACATTACTATAACACACAAAATTTGAAATAATTTATTACAAGAAACTTTGTCGTTCGCATTTTACCTTGTACGATAATAAAATTACCTTGATATTGATTCGGAATGTTTTATGTTTTCATCATGAAATTATTTGTGCGAAAGCAAAATTGAATTTGTATTAAAATGTTGTCTATTTTAATCAGTTGTGGTAATAACTATTGTATTTCTACAGTAATTTTACAGTTTCGTTAAGATATTTAATCTTTCAAACATTTCTTTATTTCTTGATTGGAAAGAGCAGCCAAAACTAAAAGAAAATCGTTGTGGAGTAACACTGCTCGTGCGGCAACTCTGCCACTAGTGTCCGGCCAAAAAGAAGTCGCGCTACTTAGGATTTACTTTGCATTTTATTTGAATTTATTTTCAAATGTTCAAATTTCGCTGCTTCTTCTTCTTTTCCATTTATTTGCCATTCACAGTAAAACCAAAACAAACATAACTTTTCACGTCGCTGCACAGTGATTCGTTCCATAGACAAAATTCAAAAAATTTATAGTCTCAGAATTTAATGATTTTGATGTTATTAGAAAGGTAAAACTACAACTAAGAAAACCCCAAAAAATCTTTGCAAAAAATTAATTAGTGTGTGTGCAAAAGCGGCTCAAAGTTGAAACTTTTTTCACAAAAAAATGTACACATATTTTCTGTTTTTTAGTCTATTGAGTAAAAAAATTGTAAAAATACAAGTTTATCAAGAAGTTGCTAAAACTTTCCATAGATTAAGAAATGATGTGGCCATTTTCGCTTTTAATGTTTTGTCAAAATTGGCAAAGCTGAGGCTTTAAATTCAAAATATTTTTCTAAATTAAAAATCTGAAAAATGGCAAAACTTAAAGAAAAATATCTAAAAAGTATGTGAAAGTATGTTCCTGGATTTTATTTTATTTTAAGAAGCATTCTTTCTTTGTCGGATAATGTAATTACATCCTCCGATATCTTCCGATCTCAGAAAATAATCTAATTTGAAAAGTAATACGTATTTTTCGACAAAATTTATTTTATTTATGCCTAAAAGTATGCAATCAGCATGAGAAATGATAAAATCTGCAAAAATGCAAAACATACATCTATTATTATCGTTTTTATTGCAAAACTAAAGAGTCCTAAGACATTTTCTGTTACTCTTTGCAATTATCAATGTTGACTTTACCGATTAAATGTAAAATCTAAAAAATCTAGCCAACACACTCGTTGCTGTAGCTCACCAAAAATGACGAAAATTGCAAATTTAAGTCTCAGCCATCGCCAAAGTACAAAAGTTTAAGAAAAACAAAATTGAGATTTCACTTCAGCAGACCAGGATTAACTAGTATACCATATTTTATGAAGAACGGACCACTCCTTCTAATTTTGTCCCGCGGTTGTATGGAGTCGAATCACTGTGCGCTGTGGTGAAATTTTACAGCTTTCTGGTTGTCAGATTTGCGTAAGAATAGGCTATCAAAAATTTCTGATCAAAAATCTAACAAGCGGTGAATAGAAAATCAATTGTCAGACTTTCGCCAGAATAGGGCTGTAAAAATCACATATTTCTTTATCTCAAAACAGAGCACAATGCGTGTGAAGTGGTGTTTGTGTGAGTAACATTAGAGGCCAAAAAGCTCTTATCGGAGGCCAAATTTGTCGAACTTGTTGACACATTTTTTCCTTGGCCGCTGGACATCTACTTGATGTCTACTAGATGTCTAGTCTCATACGACGAAAACGGCACCAAAATTTCAAGCTCTGAATTACAGCTTTTTCCCGCAAAGCTATTTTACGCAAACAACTGCACAGACAACTCATCATTAAAGAGTGCACAGTTTCGAAAAAAATTGTGTCGGAGCTTTGAGAGAACCAAAATCAGATAAATCACTATAGTTTTTATATTTTATTAGCCATTCCTTATTGGAATCCAACACGAGCTTCTCATCTTCTAGCACTTGCAAACCTTTTTGGCACTTTTTTATTGACTTGTTCTTGAGATGTTGCAAATTACATAACCCGCAAAATAAGTTAGGGCATTTTCTGATGTCCTGTTTATCTCTTCGCAACTAACACGTGAATTGTTAAAACCAAAATCACCATCATCTACATTCTGATTTGTATTGGAAGATTCATACGAATTATGACTGACTAATGCAGAGTCAGTTTCTTCCTCGATTACAGCATTCCAGTCAACATCAACTCCTAATAATTTGTCGGATTCCTGTTCACAATTTGCATAGTTAGAACTATATATTATTTGTACCGATATAATTCGAGCAATAATTTGGTTGAATTCGAGTACCGAAGGGTTGCGTTTTTTGTACCGCACATGACTAAATAAGTTTTCAATTGGATCCTGATTCAATTTATTTGTACATATGTATGTAAAACCAGTCATCATTTTTTAAGAACAAATCTTCTGCCAGTTGAAATGTTGCATTAATAGATTGGATAAACCATTTAAAAAATTTATTTTTACCTTGTTATTCGAAACGAAAAATTGTAGTTTTGAACGATACTCAGTAAACTCTGAAAGATATTGCCAAACCCTGTTTTGCTTTTGTAAAGCAACATTGTATGGATTTTTTGAATACAACGCTTTACTATTTAGGCAGTCAAAGCATTTGTTGGAATTCTCAAGGACTTGCGCAGTTGTGTCACAATCAGTGTTGTGACTAATATATTAAAGTAGTGTAACTAATTACGTATTATATTACTTTTGCTTTAAAAATGTAGTGTAACTAGTAACTTTTCCCATAAGTAATCACCTTCAGTAATATTACTACTTTTTTTCAAGTTAACAGCAAGTCAACAGCAGCACTGATAACATGATTAACCCTTTGAGTGCCGGGCGAAAAAGAGCTACCTATGCGAGAATAACCGGCCGAATTTCACAGTTTTACTAGGGTTTGGGAAAATGCTCATAAAAACCAAACGAGAAACAATATTTAATTAATTAATTAATTGACTGGCACGACAGCCCACTTACGCAATAACAAACATGACGCTTTCAAACTGCAACTGGGACGAAATATACTGTTCACAACAACGATCGAGGAGACACTAACTGATCCTACGTCTCGCTGCGGCAATGCAACGTTATTTCGCGAGAGTCTTCAAACAGTTGTTTACATAACACGCTGCCGAAAAGTTCCGATAACATAAACGTCCACAAAGAGTTAAAACAAAAAACTATTTTTTTTTATTCTCTCGTAATGAAATTAGATCATTTATAACGTATCACAAATTTATTTTGAGATAGAGTTATTCCGCAATGCGAATAGTAAAGCGTTACAAGGCGCGGGCCGATATATCGGCTCTGGCACTTCTCGCTAGTGCAGCCAGAGCCGATATATCGGCCTCCGGCACTAAAATGGTTAAGATCTATTACAATTATACAACGCTGCACTTGTTCATACTAAACATAGCTCGCGTGTTTCATTTCCTACTGAGCTTGGTAGTGGAGAAAAAATAAACATTTGTAATTCAAATTGTAATTCAAAATGAAATAATCATTTACTTTTAATAGCTGGAAATTCCGCAAATATTTCGATTTGTTGACGGAAGCAACCGACTTGCAAAATGCTGCAGTCAAAAATATAAAAGTACGCTGCAAATTGTGTGAGCCAGAAAACGTGACCGTATCTACTTCAAAGATACAAATTTTTTTTAAATAACTAAACAAGTGCCTGAAGTTTTATAAAATAAATATCAAATATGTAAAAAAAATCTTCGTTTATTTTTTTGGAAAAAATCTGTAGAAATCATGTATGTTTAAAATAATATATTACTTTTTGTGATACATTACTTGACATTTCCAGTAATAAGTAATGTAACGATATTACTTTCAAATGTCAGTAATGTGTAATAAGTAATATGTTACTGGCAAAAGTAATAAGTCCCAACACTGGTCACAATCTTCTTTAATTGTCACATCAAATGCTTCCAATTGCTTTACAGTTCAGATAGCAGCAGACGTACTTGCGCTAAATAGTTGCACTGACAATCGAACATTCAAGTAAATGTTTGCAAATTTAAAGAAGGTAGAAAATTATTTTATAATATAATATAATATCAAAGTAATATCTATTTGAATCGCGTATTGAAGGGCGAATTGATTTGAAAGTATCTCCTGGACGACCCAGAAAACTGTCTGACAGAGAAGAAAGAAAAATCATCCGAAAAGTTCGTGAAAACCCCCGTAGCTCAATAAGGGAAATGGCTTTGGATATACAAATAGAATGCGGAACTGATGTATCTCATGAAACTGTTCGCAACTGTACGGGGCCAAATTTTCAATGCAATCTTTGTTTTGAAAGAAGACGAATTTTTTGACAGTTTGAAGTATAGCTTCATTTCCATTTTTGATTTTTTACACTGTTTTCGCGTATCAAATAGACATTACTATTAATCTATATCTTAAAAAATTTTCAAAATATTGCAATTTCTGTTATATTTATAAGCTTTTCAAAATAATTTGTCTACCTTTTTTAAGTTTGCAAACATTTACTTGACAAACTGTATGTGGGCATTTGATAATCGTGGGCACATTCTGACATTAGAAGAGCTGTCAATTTTAAACAGTTCTCTGCTTTTCGCAAAGAAGAGTGAGCCGACCGGCACGACCAAAACGAATTTAGTTGTTCAGCGATCAATACAGTTACTGCTGGCACCGCAGCTATTGGCAATGCGTACCACATATTGTCGCCTTAGCAACGATGTGTACACTAATTTCTAACAAGAGCTCAAACTGTCTATTTTAGCATTTGAAGAAAAAAATGCAGTTGCAGTTTAGATGTTGGAGACTTGCTCTAAACAACGGTAAGTGTAACGTTATGCACATTATTACGGTTTGCGTGATCGCGCAGAAATTCAGTGAGGCTTCTGTTTTCATAGAGTTCAAAAGTGGCAGTTCACATAAATTCAGCTTCTTGAATTGATAATTTTTCACAAAATATAAGCAATCCGAGGCAAGTTAAGACTTTGTAAGTTAGATAGTTAATTTTTGTACTACTGGGAAATACAAATTTTTATTATTTTTAGAATTACGAAAATGCCGAGAGGAAAGTTGTTGCTGGCAGAAGAAAAAGGGAAAATTGATGCATTTCATCAATTAGGACTTTCAACGCGTGAAATAGCAAAGAAAATAGGCATATCCCAGACATTAGTCTGCAATTTCTTGAAATTACGTGGTTCTTACGGTACAAACGTACGTTATGACCGAAACCAGAAAATTACTCCAAGGCAAAAGCGCGCAATAACACTGGTCAACACTGTTTTTGTCACACGAACTTTGTGATGATTTTTGTTTATGTTGGTGTACCCTCATTAACAATATCTAACAATTTTGTTTCAATCACGTCCAGTTTTTTTGTGACAGCTACATATTCATTTCTGACCTCATATACGTGTCTTTTTTTGAATAACTTCATTTATACGACTGTATAACTATTGCATTCGACTAACTTACATCATATATACGTTTGTAACATCGTAAACATGCCACGAAACTGTTCTAACGACCCCGACAGTTTTTGTTATGTGTGTGGAGAATTAACTTTTAAATCTCAGCGTCGAAATTTCACGTCATTAATTGAACAGTGCTATTTAGACTATTTTGGATTTCCTGTGAGGAATCAAGATAAATCCTGGGTTCCACATAAATGAAACATAAATGGCAGGAAAAACTCGCCTGGAAATGTTTTGTGAACGTTGTCCAAAATTTTCTAGGAAACCATACATCGGAAAATTACAAAGACTTAATAAATGAACTTATAATGTCATATAAAGCTTTGGGGTGTAATATGTCCTTAAAAATACGTATGCTGGACTCTCATCTGGATTTCTTTCCCGCAAATTTGGGTGCTGTGAGTGGCGAACAAGGCGAGAGGTTCCATCAGGACATTTCCTTAATGGAGAAGCGCTATCAAGGGAAATGGAGCGCAGGTATGCTAGCAGATTATAATCTGCTGGAGCCTCAAAATATGCTCTTTTATATGTTACATTTCTAGTCTGAAACACAAGCAAAAAATAATAAGATTTTGAATTGCTCGAAACAAAACAAATTAAAAACTTTGCATATTTTTAGGCCCCTAATTTTTTAAGGAAATTTCACACATTTTGATGAAAATGACTATGGTACATTTTTGCTATTATTTCGATGCGAATGTGTATTCCGCCAAATAATTTGGCTGTGTTGTATTGCTTGATGTTTCTTCTTAAAATATTCATATACTTCGTAACTTGATTTATGAAACATCTGTACAATTTTCGCCATCAGAAAAAACGCCTGGAAATTCAATATTTTCCTACTTTGAGGTCCAATTACCGCGGCATTTTAAAACTTATAAAAATAAGTTTCATCGGAAAAGAAGCCGTGTGGTAATTTTGCTTCCTCGTCCAGCCTTGAACCTGAGGCGAAATTTACGAAAAAGAAATTACGGATATCTAATGTGCTTTCTACCTGTTACACCATATACAGCACACGATAAGTGTAGCTAAAATTATAAATGTATGTTGCAGAAAAGAATACCAGCAAGCAAGAAAAGAAATTCCAAATTAATTCAATCCGGCAAAAGTTCTGGATGAGCACATGCAGCTGTGTGCGTAAAATAACTTTGCGGAAAAAAGCTGCAATTCAGAGCTTGAAATTTTGGTGCCGTTTTCGTCGTATAAGACTGGACATCTATATGATGAGTTGTCTGTGCAACTGCATGTGCTCATCCAGAACTTTTGCCGGATGAATTCATTTGGAATTTCTTTTCTTGCTTGTGATATTCTTTTCTGCAACATATATTTATGATTTTAGCTACGCCGATCATTTGCTGTATTTGGTGTAACAGGTAGACAGCATATCAGGTATTCGTAATTTTTTTTTCTTCCTTAAATTTCGCCCCGGGTTCGACGCTGGGCGAGGAGCAAAACTTTTCTTAACCCTAGAAGGGTAATACTACGTGTACACAGCGAGATTAACTCATCGAGATTACGATAATCTCGTTGCCCGTTTACATAGAGATTAACTTGAATACGAGATTAATTTTGACGTTCCACATTTTCTCTTTGTTATTGTTTTGCAGCCTCGATAGCCTAGCGTGAGTGCACTAGACTGTCATGCCAGAGGTCGTGGGTTCAACTCCCGCCGTGTGCACGGTCCCCGCACTTTTCCAACCAATTTTTCCGATTTTTCCTGTTCTCCAAATTTTCCTAAAAACCCTGCAACATATCCAAGTTCATTGATTCCCAACCAAATTATTCCTATTCCACACACTTCCACGCAATAGTACGCGCAATTATGCGCTGTGCGGCTGATAAAAGCAAAACAAATAAACAGTTAGACACGTCGCACGAGCGACATCTGCAAGGGGAAGCGGACAACTGCGAAAACAGCGCACCAAATTGATCTAGCGAGGTCCTCAACCATTCTGCTGTAACCTCCTCACAGCAGATGGCGCTATGAGCGGAGGCGGCGTTCCTGAGCGGCGTTAGATGGCACCATCACTTAGGACTACCTGCGGCAGGCCAATCACCTACCCTGGCAGAACAACACAACTGATTAACGTAACCAACACAAGGCTGTCTTGTGGAGGCCCTATGCTCCAGAGAGGAGTGAACACGGAACAAAAAAAAAATTGTTTTGCAAACGAGACTGTTTCGTAAAATTTGGATAAAAATGAGTGAAATTTTTAATAAAAATGTAGAAACGGATATCGAAGAAGACTTTCTAAATGTTTTAATGCTTTTCACTTCTTCTACGAATGCAAGAAAGTCTGAGCTACATCAGTTGCAAATGCAAAGAATATCCCATTTGCGCAGAATTGCTGCCCTTCGCCAACAAAGAAACGCATTATTCCTTGCAATGATTAATCCAACACACAAACCTTTTCGCGCTACAATTCATTTTTTGTTTATTTTTGCATGACATTCGCTTAGTATTGATACAAAAATAATCGATTTCAGCCAAATTTGCAGAGTTGCTTTGGGGAAATACGAGATTACTTTGTGAGATTAAATTTTAATCGCGCTTTTTGCGAGGTTAACTTTGTATGGGTAATCGCGCATTTTGATACGAGATTAACGACTTAATCGCGCAAATCGGGATAATCTCGTCTGTGTAAACGTAGTATAAGCATATTTTACATACGTTGTTGGTAATCTTCGTCGAATTGACGAAGTCGTATTCAACTCCGATATCACTACTCGACACGAAAAATGCTCCTAAAAATAAAAAAAAATCAAAAAATTTTCTTAAGAAGCGTTTTCGAAAAATCTTCGAAAAACACGTTTTTCCCCTCTTATTTCAGTTATGAGCACATATCTTATAAACCAGCCATCCGACTAACACAAGTGGGCCATCGTTCAGAAGGCAATTAACCTTTCCAACGATATATCGATTGTCCAAATCAGATGATATTTGGGTAAGATACTGACGATGAAAGTTGTAAAAAAGTGAATTTTTTGACCATTTTCAAAAATTATACATTTTCGAATCGTTTTTTTATAGATAAAATAAATGATCTCCTCTGGTTTTAAAATCTAAGATGAAAGATATATTATTTGAGCAAATATTAAGCCTAACATCAATAGAATTGAAAGAAAAATAACAAAGTTATGATGCACGGAGTGAAAACACCAACTTTTCATTTATTACACCGTGCGAAAAAATTTTTTTATTTTTCCGAGACCCATCCAAATGTTGATATAGACGTGAAACTAGAAGTCATTTATAATATCCTGGCATAGTCAATTCTTCATTTTCTGACCCGAAAACCTTCTTAAAGGACTTTAAAATTTTAAGGATATACACATTTCAAAAATTTTTTTAAATATTTGCGATTGTGCAATGATGAAGATATGGGTATCAAATGACAGAGGATCATTGTCTCCTCTTAACTAAATTTTCTATTTTGAACTTTTTTGTAAATAATTCGCACCGTATATATTTTTGAAAATTATTTGTGTATTTTTAAGTAATTTTTGTTGAGGTACATTTATTTTTAAAATCATAATGAGTATCAGAAGATAAAAAATTAATTAAATTTAAAATAAAGTGAAGAACAAAACATAGCTTCTCCATGAAGACAGACACACAAATATAATTCCCTAAAAAACTAATAAAAAGCAAAATAATAAATGTGACGAATTTTTTCAAATGCTAATTAACTATTTAACTCACCTACTTGTTTCTAATTAACTAAATAATTAACTTAACTAAGTTGCTGGGGTTGTCGGCACGATATTAAGGGGTAGCTAGGTAGATTTTTTTTTTAAAAACGAAATTTTTTTTTGGCAGTTTTAGTCTATTTAAACCCTTAGGAATCATGTAGAAACCTTCCTTTACCTCGGATAGTATCCGAAAGCGATTGAAAATGAGATTAGCTGTAAGGGCTCGCGCGCTCGAATCGCACACCTGGCGCGTGAAGTAGATGCTGTTGTTATGAGCTGGCTGACACGATTACGGCCGATCTACTGCACCGATTGGTTTAAACTTTTTTTATATTTTCAGAAAAGGTTTGGCTATCGCATGAACTACGATCATTATTGTCCATTTCTATGTAACAAAGTTATGACACAATTATTAACAAAAAACAATCAAAAAAAGAGGAAAAAACTTTACAATTGCACTAAATGTTTATTTATTAATATTTTTTACCGTTGTAGTTCAAACGAGAGCCATTCATTTGTACTTCAAAATGAAATTTGTTTGGTATGTTTCAGATCATCCAAAATGGAGAAATCGTGTCAGCCAGATTTCAAAATGGCGTCTTCCGGTCGCCCATATCTCCCCCGGATATAAACGAAAATTTATAAAAAAAATTTTGTTCAGTACTCAAAACTATGTACAATAACATATCAAAAAATTGTTAATGTGGAATATAAATTTGTATGAAAAAAAATTATTTAAAAATATGGTCGATTCTACCTGACTACCCCCTTAAACGAGAAGGAAATCGAAATGGGATTAGAAGGATTCCAATAAGTAGCCAAACGATATTTTGGCTCGATACTTACACTGCAGAACACCGACCACCAGAAAAAAGGAGAAAAGAAGAAAAACCAAGGATGCGCTTTGTTGTATTTTATGTGCTGCTCAAGTGATGCTGCCTTGCTGACGTCGGATGATCAAGTGACGAAGCAAAGTAAATAAGAAAAGGGCCGAGGCCTGGATTGCCGCGCAACAAGAGGATGAAAGCTTTTGTTGCTAACGGCTTACAAGAAGTTCAGAGTTGTTACAATATGTGCAGCTTTAGCGGAGACATTGAAAGAGGAGATTTGGTCTAAACATTGCCGCCACTCTTGCAGTGTCTCGCGCTGCAAAATTACGAAAAACAAGAAATAATGATTCGTTGATGGAATACATTTCAGTTCAATTTCAAGTTCATACATATGTAACTTAATCACTAGGCGTTGATAACCGATATAAGAGTTAATTCATTGAGCATTTCAAAATATAAATTTCTGATTGTAAATAATTTACCAAAATCAGGATCAATAAGGATCCATATAAAAAGTTTGTTAACATGAGCCTGAAAGGACCCACACAAAAAAGAATCCTGTGCCAGAGGTAGGCCAGGGTTGCAAATAAATCCAGATCGGATGATCTTGTAGTACTCGTATCAAAGGGACGAGATGCGGCTGGTGCTGAAGCAAGAATCGACAAGGATTCTAGCAGCATAGCTGGTGACACTGACGCGTATGAAGACGGAGGCCGTCGGAAAAAGGACGGTGACGCATTGAACTGAAGCACTCGTATCAAAGGGACGAGCTGTGCGTTGAGTATTTAGGTACTCGCATGGAGGAGCGTGTTATGATGACGCTGACAATATCTGCAAACTATCTTGCTAGCGCAGTTTTTCGCGACGTGTGAATGTGCCAAACATCTAGAGCAATAACGATGTAGTGAAATGACTCGTAATCGCTTTTCTAAGTTCATCGAAAGGAACTTTTTGCAGAAGCGTAGAGGATGAGTGCGTTGACATAATCTGCATTTTTTATTGTTATCGAAAGGAGTCGATAAAGCGTTATCACTCAAGGCTGCCTATGATTAGGACAACAAAATTGTTAAAAAATGGTGGAAGGGCTAGTCAGGTAAGACGATTAATTTCGTAACGGATCGCGTAATTATTCCTCGTTCGGTTTTAATATCGGCGACGCGGACGCGTTTATCGCTACCGGGATATACTCGAAGAATTCTTCCCAACCGCCACGAAGTTGGGGGAAGATTTTCTTGACTAACAACAACTAAATCGTCGACAGCAAGATCGCGCGATGGATATTTCCATTTGTATCGCTTATGCAATTCTTTAAGATATTCTTTTTTCCATCTTAAGGCGATCTGTTGACCCAAAGCTTTCATTTTTTTCCCATCTATTTCTCGCGCTTATATCAGAAATAATTGGCTCTGGGGGACCCAGAAGTGGACACCCAATAAGGAAGTGACCCGGAGTCAAAGCAGATACATCCGCAGGGTTTTCTGACATAGGACTAATAGGTCGAGAATTTAAGCACGCTTCAATACGGGGCAAAATTGTTGATAGCTCCTCGAATGTATATCTATGAGGGAGGGCCACGAAAATGGAGTTTAAAACTTTTAACTCCCGCTTCCCATAAGCCACCCATATGAGGCGACCCAGCGGGAATAAAATTCCATTCAAGAGGTTGATGCGAAAAATGATTGAAAAATTAATCACGGAACTGTTTTAGAAAGGCTTCAAAGTCCTTTTTGAAAGCTTTAGATGCACCAACAAAATTGGTACCATTATCGGAGAAAATGGCTTTGATGCATCCACGACGAGAAACAAATCGAATAAAAGCAGCTAGAAACGCAGGTGTTGAAAGATCACTGACTGCTTCCACTGACTGCCTTTGTAGAGAAACATACAAAAATGCAAACGTAGCCTTTCGTTATAAGGCAAGCTCTACCGGTATAATTCTTATAATAATTCGGGGGGTAAAGCAGCCATAATCTGCGAGGCCTTTCGTTTCTTGTCCAACAGACAAGTTTTACAACGATGAATAATAGATTTAATGAGATTTTTCGCTTTCGGAATCCAATATTCCTGACGAAGTAATCGAAGCATAAGTGAGTTGCCACCGTGAATCGTGATCTTATGTATGAAGGTGACTAAAAGTCGAGAAAACTGGCATCCGTACGGGAGGATAATTGGATGCTGTTCACTAAAGGAAAGAGTCGGCGCATTAGCTAAGCGACCATTGATACGAATAATCTGTTCTCTATCCAAAAAGGGATTCCGAGTCAATATACTGCTCTTATAATTAAGTGGCTTTTGGTTTAAAAGACAACTTCTATATACTCGATTCGAAAATACGTTTTTTGACAAAGAATCGTCAAGAATTTTCTGGTATTGTGGATTTCGGCGTTCGACAACGCTGTGGATTCATAGCCCTTAGAATTTTTTGCACGATGGTGAGTGCGATAATAAAATCGAAGTATATATGAGACCACTCGAAGAGCTCTAGAAAATGACGAAAATCTGCAGAGAATGTCCTCTTCAACGTTTACGAGCAGGTTGTGTACTGCGACCCTTTTGGCTTCGATTGAAGTTTCAAGGTGAGTAGTGCTAGAAGATGACCACTCGGACCTATCTTTAGCAAGCCAAGATGGGCCATGCCACCATAACGATTTCGTACTTAAGGCCTGTGGAGTAAGACCGCGGCTACATAAATCGGCAGGGTTATCAGGTGAATCGACATGATACCAATTTTTAGCGTACGGTTTGTGTTGAATTTTGCTAACACGATTAGCAACAAAGGTAGTCCATGTAGATGGTGTTTTTAGTAACCATGATAAAACAATTGTGGAATCAGTCCAACAGGAGACATCGTGAACTTTGATGTCAAGTTCGGGTAGAAGTGAATCGAGCATGTCACATAGAAGCACTGCGCCGCATAACATCTATTTTTCGTCAAAATTTATTTTTTATCCCTAAAAGTATGCAATCAGCATGAAAAATTGATCAAACTGCACAAATGCAAAACATACGTCTGTTATGATCATTTTCATTGCAAAACTAAAGGGTCCTAAGACAATTTCTGTTATTCTTTGCAATTATCAATGTTGACGTTACCGATTAATTGTAAAATCTGAAAAATCTAGCCAACACGCTTGGTGCTATAGCTTACCAAAAATGACGAAAACTGCAAGTTTAAGTCTCAGGCATTGCCAAACTGCAAAAGTTTAAGAACAACAAAATAGAGATTTCAATTTAGCAGGCATTGATTAACTAGTATACCAAATTTTATTAAGAACGGACCACTCCTTCTAATTTTGTCCCGCGGTTGTATGGAGTCGAATCACTGTGCGTTGGTCCAAATACAGCGCAAGTGCATTTATTACTTTTTTATGTCATTAGATACTTCAAAAACCCAGATGAAATGCTAGATTATCTGGAAAGCTTACAGGGTGATGATAAAGGTTTTGAAAATAGTATATAGAGCCTCCCGATGACCCTAAGGTGTCCGATGAAGATTCGGGCGAAGAAGACTACGGCGGTACGAAGACTACGGTCGAAAATTTGGGCAGGAAGTAACTACTACCATGTGAATTAGTGTGTAATTCCAACGAAGATGACATTCCTGTCAATATCGATGACAATATCGTCCTTTAATCCTTTGAAGGATCCTTTAATCAAGAATGTTCTTGATTCGTTGTCTCGTGGACGACGAGAAAAGACAGTTGCCGTATTGCATAAGTTTCGATAATTTATTTACTTCAATTCGAGTTTTGGTTGGTTTGGGGCTACTGGGGGCACGGGTGTAATAAGAGATACTTTATGATATCGAAATCTTGCCCTTTGCCTGACAAAAAGGCACTAAAAAAGAAACAAGGTGATCACCAGGGAAAGGATTTTGAGGACCTATAGGTTTTTAGGTCCTCAAAATCCTTTCCCTGGTGATCACCTTGTTTCTTTTTTAGTGCCTTTTTGTCAGGCAAAGGGCAAGATTTCGAAAGGCAAAATAAAATAGCAAAAAAGGCACGGAAAGGCACTAAAAACTGCCAAAAAGGCAGAAAAAGGCACTAAAAACTGCATAAAAAGGCAAAATAGGGCATTAAAAACTGTTAAAAAGGCAAAAACAGGCATTTCAAAATAAGAAAAAAATACTAGAAAATCTAAAAAAAAGGGGAAACGGTATGTATTTTTTAATAATTTCATTTCATCTGACGTATGCAACATACAATATTTATACCTCGTTTTTTGTAAAAGAAAAGGAATATCAAGGTTTTCAAAGATAGTTTAAAAACTAAAAATAAGATATTTTAATTAAAATGTTAGCACATATTTTAAATTCATATTTTAACTTCTCATATAAAGCATAAAAGCCGTACTTGTATCACAAAAAAATAAATAACATAAGGCATACCCTAGCCTTATCTCTCCTTTTCGCTTCCTTACGCTCGAAATTAGTGACGCTCAGCACTCTCTGACTGGTCTATCTAGTACCCTAGTACCTCTAGTACTCTTTTGCCTTTTATATAAGCTTCTGTTATGGTCACAATATTGCAGTGGAACTTGAATGGTTACACCAACAATTACAACGAGCTAGAATTGCTGATAAAAGAACACTCACCAACCATTATACTATTGAACGAAACACACCTTGCGTTCAATGCCACGACGTATACTCCCAAGCAGTACGTTGGCCTGTTTCACAATCTTCCACACATTCATACAAGCAAGAAAGGTATCGCAATATTAATAAGAAGACATATCCAATACAAAGTCAATCCTATCCAGTCAAGCCTAGCGGTGCTATCCATTGAAATAAACTTAGCGCAAAAAGTCAACATTATATGCACCTACATTTCACCTGATCAACCTTTTAAAAACACTGACATAATGCAGATAATTAATCAAGCTACTGCTCCAATAATTTTCGCTGGAGATTTAAACGCTTGGAGCCCGCTCTGGGGCTCCCCAATAACGAACCCGAGAGGTAAAAGCATCGAAGATGCTATACTTTGTTCAAACCTAATGTGTCTGAACAACGGGACTGCAACGCACTTTTCCACCCACTCTACCTTCTCCCATGTGGATATCACTTTGTGTAATGCAACTCTTGCCGCAAGATGTGAATGGAGCATATTGGACCAACTCCACGGTAGTGACCACTTCCCCATAGTGTTAAAACTGAACATAGGTCCAACAACCTCAAACTTCCGTCCAAAAATTGTCTTCAAAACCGACGACGCTGATTGGGCAAAGTTCCAAACCCACTGTGCGACATACTACAACAATAGCTCTATCGCAGACAATCCCAACCAAGAAAGCGCTCGGATAACAAAAATAATCCG
Organism: Melieria picta; assembly: GCA_964056695.1. Classification (NCBI taxonomy): domain Eukaryota; kingdom Metazoa; phylum Arthropoda; class Insecta; order Diptera; family Ulidiidae; genus Melieria; species Melieria picta. The sequence continues at coordinate 87,659,261 of OZ057400.1, forward strand.
TTCAGCGGCTAACGTCAGCATCCCACAAACAAAGCCAACAACGAACTCTAAAAAAGTTCCATGGTGGAATAAGGACATTGCTCAATTGAGGGCATGCAAACAAACAGCCTGGAATCAATACAAACGCTTTCGCTCTCCTTCCACCCTTATTTCTTTCAAAAAAGCGAACGCTCTTTTCCGACGTGCTGCAAAACAGGCTAAACGTAAGTGCTTGGAGGATTTCACAAGCAAAATAAATCCTTCTTCTAACCCAAAACAAATCTGGTCCGCTTTAAAGAAACTTTCAGGTTCACCCAATAACGCAATCATTCGATGCTTGAGAGGGCCAACTGGACTTGTACAGAACCCAGGAGACATTGCGGATCTATTTGTAAGACATTACTCCGCTGCTAGTTCAGATAACTCTTTTAGTGCATTGTTTCAAAACATCAAGTCTTCCACACTGGCGGCCAACCTCCCCTCTAACAATCCTATATCTTTCTCTGCAAGACAAATAGAAGCCAGCATCGTACTCTCAGAATTTGAGTTCGTAGCATCGACCGTTAAGGGTAAATCTCCTAGGTTAGATAAAATATCTTACCCAATGATTAGAAATTTGCCTATGAATCTCAAACGTCGGTTAATCAAACTATATAACAAAATCTTTGATACCGGCATTTACCCCCAGTTTTGGAAAACGTCATGTGTCTTACCCATACTGAAACCACTCAAGCCATCAGATGAAGTTAACAGCTACAGACCAATCTCCATCCTTCCCTGTATGGGCAAGATTCTCGAGAAGATAATCGCCACCAGACTGATGTGGTACGCTCAACGTAACAACCATATATCTCCTCATCAAGTTGCCTACAAAAAAGGACATGGCACGACCGACGCACTAATTCAACTTGATCATTTTATATGTAATGCTTTGTCGAGTAGAAATCACGTTTCATTACTGTCTTTAGATTTCCACAAAGCTTTCGACAGAATCGGTGTTCATATGGTCATTCGAAAACTTAAAGAATGGAAAATTGGTCCAAAGATGCTAAATTTCATCACAAGCTTTCTTACAAATAGGAAGATAAAGATTTGCGTAAATGGTTTTCTATCCGCTACCCTGCCACTTTCAAACGGTACGCCACAAGGCTCGCCTCTCTCTGCCTTTCTCTTCATCATTGCCTTTGAAGATGTTAGTCGAATAATAACTAAATATAAAGGCATTGAACACCAAATTTATGCTGATGATGTTTTAATGTTTACAAAAATATCTGACACCACTCTAGCACAATCTTTATTTACTAAAATTCTTGAAGACTTATCATCATGGTCTTTGACCTCTGGCGCATCACTTTCTTTAGATAAAACACACACCCTTCATATATGTAGAAAGCATAATTGTAAAGGTCTTCAGCTTGCATACAATAATACTAACATCGAATGTAAATCGCAATTAAAAATATTAGGACTAACTTTAGATCCTAAGTATAACATTAATGCCCACTGCAAAAATGTAAGAAACTCTTTAATAACTAGACTAAACATTGTAAAATATCTATCGTCTAAGCACTCTTTCATCCACCCGAACATCTTAATTAACATGGTCAGAGCACTGCTGCTTTCAAAAATCGAGTACGCACTTCCGATATATGGGAAATGCTCCAAAAGCAACATCAACCTCTTGTGCGCACCTTACCATTCTGCAATACGACGAAGTCTCAGGGCTTTCCCAACTTCGCCAATCAAAATCCTACTTGCCGAATCTGGACTGCCAAGTATACAAAGCAGAATTACGGACTCCACGCATCTGCTGACTGCTAAAGTAGTTGAAAATCGCAATGTTCTACTTAGCAACATCTTCACACGCGCGCTCAAAAGAAAAACCCCGCCAAGAATGCAGTCAGCAATTACGAGGTGTGTATCATTCGCCGTTGCAAATGGCCTGTCAAGCATCGTAAAGTTCAAACCTACAACAAGACACCCCCCCTGGATGATCAAAGAGGAATCACTTCCCAACGAACTCACAATGCTTTCCAAGAAGATAACGCCGAACGAAGTTTTTCGACAGACATTTGCCGAACTGGAATCTAACTACACTAACAACCGATGGAAGCTGCTGTTCACGGACGGCTCCAAAACATCAAATTGCACTTCTTTCGCTGTTGTTACCGGTACAGGAGATACAATTTGCAGCTGGCTTCTCCCGTCAACGTGTTCCGTTTTTACCGCTGAAGCATCAGCAATTCTTCATGCGGTCGAATACGCAAAAAAGACCAAAGAAAAGTTTCTTATCTGCACCGACAGCAGATCTTGTATATCGGCAATTGCGTCTCCTACAAATCGCAGCCCAATAATTGCATCTATCAGAGAAGCAGTTATAGCAGCTCCGCGGAAAATAAAAGTAATGTGGATTCCTGGCCATGTCGGCATTAATGGAAACCACAAGGCCGACTTTGCAGCCAAAAACGTTGCTAACACACCCGCATTAACTTATAACTATCTCTCCAGGCAAGACATACTTAGCCTTATAAAACACGACAGATGTCAAGAAAACATGAACGAATGGAAAACATACAACCATCACTACACGAGCATAAACCCACACAGAAATCAGATAACTTACACATCTAAAACACCAATCACAGCGATGAAGGCATACACTCGATTAAGAATCGGACACACTATCTTAACGCACGCGCACTTACTCACAAAGGAAAAGAGACCAACAAACTGCCCACTATGCGATCAGCCTGCATCAGTAAATCATATCCTCGCACTTTGCCCTATCCTCCATACAAATACTCCCAACTCTAGCAACAATAACCTCATTAACGCTCTAAGCGAACCTTCAGAAAAAAACATCACGTATATAGTTTTCTAAAAGACAATGACCTCTTAAGATTTATCTAACAACGGACGTACTAACACATAGCGTAAGTTCTTAACTCTTAGATTTAATTACAAGGCGGCTGAAGGCCTTGAAGCCAGTGCTGCGTACTTTAATTTATATAAAAAATTTTCTTTCTATGTAAATTATTATAAATAAATAAATAAATAAAAATAAATAAATAACATTTTTGCGCTAACCGAACTTTTTGATTTTGGCATGTTTTTTTCTTTAAATTTTCCACTGAACAACAAAAAATAACGGCTTAGGAATGATCAAATCAATGTAAAAACATCGATAAGTTAACGAAATTGCAATGTTGCCACTTAATTTTTTTTTAGTTTAAAGGTATTTTTGCGAAACAAAAGGGGGAAAATATTAAAAACGAAAGAAAAATAAAAAGGCGCTCGACAAATCTTGAAAAAAGCATTTTGTGGCATTTATAGGTAAAATAGGCACTAAAAAATGCATTTATGGGTGAAAAAGGCAAACTGCCTTTTTTAAGGCAAAAAAAGGCAAAATAAAAGTGGTATATTCCTAATCAGGAAGACCTAATTCATGCTCATTTTCAATCAGAAATGCTCTATCTAGCAGCAAACAAAAAAGGCAATTTCCACAAAATCCTTTCCCTGGTGATCACATAGAGAGCATAAAACTCGAAAGTGCTGTTTTTTCTATAGCTTTAACCATTTATGGATAACATCACGTATCCAAAGTCGGTCGATACTCACGAGAACATCGGCGAATAATCGACGTTCCCCGACCACATGCGGTAGCGATGTATAATGTTTCAATGGGCGGTACAGATCGTATTTATCAGAATTTAAATGAATACAGAATTGTCGCAAGATGCAAGAAATTGTGGTGGTCCGTATTTACCAACATTGGTTCCACCCTACTGAACGTATTCCGACCTTTCTTTCCACCTAGGACAATCAATCAATCCAAAATTTTTACCAATCTAATTTTCGTCAAGCAATTTCAAACGACTACTGAGCTAGTCATGGCGTTTGAAAGCCGCCTGAAGGTTATCGAAAGCCGAAGAGTGAAGATTAATGCACGATGCAAAGGTACGATGGTATCGATATTATGGAGGTGATTGCAAATAGCAAACGTCGACGATGTCGATGTCAGCATTGCACAACGGTGTGAATAACTGTATGCGGAAAATGTAATATGGGCTTGTGTGCCAAATGCTTCAAACACTATCATTTTTTGACTTCATTTTGAAGTTTACATATCTGATTGTGTAATATGTAAAGTTTATTTTGTATTTGCCAGATGTTCCTTCTACTTAAAATAATGAAAAATGTATGATACATCAAAAAGGAAAATTAAAACCAAAAAATTCGTATATACTCAAACACATAAAATTATCTTCACGTATGTATGCACTATGTGGATATGAGGACCAATGTGACGTATACGTCACAGGCTATCTTGACGCCCCCTGCCAACATTTCGAAATTTTGTTTTCTGATTTGTATTTAACTGTGCAAAACTAGCATGTGTTAAAAATTTCAACATCTTACATCAATTTTAAAGGCTCTGTCCTTAATGGGTTAAGGCGCGAGTTGCTTAGTTCATTTTGTGCATTGTAAAACCGAACTGACTCGCCACGTGTCAAAATACGTTTGAACAACTCGTCGCTTTTGCTCGCCATCCCAATTCTCTCGGCCTAGTACCATTTTGATGTCTCGCCACTCTACTCGTTACGTGTAATCAACCCTTTAACATTGAGCAGATTTGTGTATTGAGCGGTCTGATGAAAACTAATAACCAATCAAAATGTATGAAAGTTTATTAAAAAATATTGTGCGAACAAGGAAAATATTGAAGAATAAATTTAAACAACTTAAACTAGGAGATTTAAATACTACAGATAATTTGGAGAAAACATTTTCACCCATAACAAAACTATTAAAAGAGTTTCTAACATCAGTTAATCCTCATGATGACTCCATTAAAAAGGAAAAACCTGAAAAGTTGCATATTAAAATGGAAACTAGCACACCAAAAAAAAAAAATTCGTTAAATAATAATAATGCTAGTTATCTTCCTACTGATTTTGTTAGTGGTGGCGATGACGATGATGTTAGCGATCTTTACAATACCACTAGCTGGGCCCCGCGGCTTCGCACGCAAGCTCTCTTGTTTCCCCCGATACAAATTCTGAACCCATTGTTGACCCCGTCAGATTTTGATTTAGCAAAAACATATGTCTATTATCTTTGATGTCAAGTGTTTCCAAAAATTTTGAAGTCAAAATGCCCTTTAAATCATGAGTTTACACATTTACTCTAAACAAATTCTTAACCCTTAGTTTACCAGGGTAGATTTCGATTTTCAAAAAATGAAAAGCATATTTTAATTATTTCCCGATTGAAGTGCTTTTTGTATAAGTTTGAAGTGTTTGTTGTTTTTCGAGCCTTCCCGTAAAGAAATCTTAACCCATTGTAGGTCCAGTGAAATTTTGATGTTCGAAAAATTATGAAATACCTGTAGAATTATTTTTGATTTAGAGTATTTTCAGGAAGTTCGAAATGAGTATGTCTATTAAATCACGTTTCTTCATACAACAACTTATACATGTTTTGCCCCTTTAGAAAAGATTTGAGTTGTATGGGCGGTTCCACACCCCTTGTTAAAGACCCGCCCCATTCCCTCTGCTGAAAGATATGACTAAATGGTAGGTTCATACCAAGTTTCATTGATGTACGACTTACAGTTCTGCTGAAATATTGGGACATAAAAAATGTGCCACGCCCCTTATCCAACGCCCATCAAATTTTAACAGTAGAATGACACTTCTATGGGACGATGTCATAGCAAATTTTAATGCTGTGCGACTTACAATTCCGAAGCTATTCCATTTAAAAGATTTGAGTTGCATGGGCGGTGCCACACCCCCTTGTTCAATACCCACCCCATTCCCGCTATCAAAGGACATGACTAAATAGTAAGTTTGTACCAAATTAAATTGATGTGTGACTTATGGTTCCAAAATTATTGTCTAAAAATGTATTTTTGTGGTGCCACGCACCGTTTTCCCGACTTTTCTTTTTTCCTAAACCTTCACGTAACAATTTCAAACAAACCCGCCGAAGGAAGTATCCAAGTTGGTCCAGTCGTTTTCAAGTTTTAAGTAGCCGAACGGACCACGATTCATTTTTATATATATAGATTAGTAGTGAGGATTCTAAATTGAATACAAATTTGTCAATGATGAAGCAAGAGAACAAATTAGACAATTTGAACGGACCACATAAAACAGTAAATGGTGTATGGATGTTTGGTAATGCACCTCTGCAATTGACCGATGATGATAAAATAATAATTGGAACACAAAGATGGATACTAACACCAGGACTATTCCAATTGCTTTTCCATAAAGAATCGCAAAATTATGATGAGATAGAACTAAAGATTTATAAAGATATATTACAATCAACAAATGCACATAAACGCAATTTCGATGTGAAAGAGCAAATTAAAGGAACTCGAGCATATAAATATACACGCATTATAAAAAAATTGTTTAGTGATGGAGGGACGATAAAGTCAACAACATCTCTATCGCATCAACATCAAAAAGAAGGTGGTGGATTAATGCAATTAAATACACATAAAACAAATTATATCTACTGGGATGATCCAAATGAGATGGTTGATCGACTACGGTTTTTAATTTCATCACAAACAGCTGGCCATAACAATCATAACAACGAAATTGTTTCAATTATTGAGAAACTTAAAGAAGCTGATATAATAAAATAATCATATGAATAAATTAAAATGAGTGTTGATAAGTTCGGTCGATATTCTAACGTTAGAATGAGTGAGACGAAAAAACAAATGAAAAAAAGTGTAATGGAAATTTGTGGTATAACAGTTGATCGTGATAAGAATATAAACTTTAGTTTAAAAGATTAAAAACGTTGGTGAGCCCATTGCTGATACAGATGGTGTTTCACGCAATTTTGTTACTAAAACTTTACATGATAATCAAACACAATTTAATGAAAAACTCGAAACACATAAAGAATATTATGAGAAAGAGGTGGAAAACCTTTGTGAAAAAATTAAATCGATAGAAACTTATGTAGATAACAATATTAACCCTTTGATGTCAAATGTTGCCTAAAGGCAACATTGTATATTTTCGGTCATACTTCCTTTTGTTTTTGTTATTTTTGCTAACGGTTATTTTTCAGCTGAAATTAATATGTGTGAGCATTGGTTGACGAAGTCACATTGTTAAAATCTTTACAAGTGATCATTTGCGAGCTAGTTGAAGTGGCGATCAGGCGTGTGAAAAAAAAAGTGGGAAAAGTTGGTCAACAAAAATTCAAATAAAAGTTAAACACGCAAGAATTTTTTTATAAAAAGTGAATTTTATTACAAATAACAGGTAAGAATATAAAATAAAGTTTGCAAAACTTAAAAAAAGTTTTTGTTGTTATGTCAGGAATTTCATGAACACAATGTTGCTTATAGTTAACATCTGTCCATAGTGGTTATAATTTTTGCTTTTTGTTTTGTTCCATGTTTTTGCTTTTTTTTTGTTAGAAATGCGTCCAAAAGGTCTCACAGAATCAGAAATAAACAAAATAATCAATTTCGACTGGAATAATTCTGATGATGAAGAAGGTGAAAAAGAAGAAGAGTTATGTGATTCCAATATTGAGAGAGTCATTGAATAAACAATTGATGAGGTAAGGGTTATGACATTTCATTACATTTTAGTTCTATTGAGTCTATTGAAATCCCGTTCAGGTAAGGGAAAGAGGAGAAAACGTTAAAATAAATTTGATCACCAGAATTCTTGAACAAGATGTACATGCTGATGAAGAAGTTGATAATGAAGTGGATACAGAAAACATCGTCACAGAAAGATTTGAGAAAATCAATCTGGAAAGTTTGAGATGGAGGAGCACGAGCCTACCCGATTGCGAAACTGCTTGGAAAGAAGAAACAGTTTGTGGAGAAGTCAAAGAACCAATACAATATTTCAGTGAGTTTCAGACGATTCTTTGGCGTACTTCTTTATTTAGGCGTAATACAAATTCCAAATTTACGAATGGCTTGGATGCCTAACTTCAGATTATCAGCTGTTGCAGATTCTTTATCAAGAGTACGCTTTGAGAAAATCAAAGAAGCTTTTCACATAAATGATAATACTCAACAGCCGGAACGTGGATCAACTTCTTACGACAAACTTTATAAAATACGTCCATTACTGGAAAAAATGAAAGAAAAATGGAACAAAATAGACCAGGAGGAACACTAGAGCATTGATGAACAAATGATTAAATATAAAGGACGTCACAGTCTAAAACAATACCTTCCAATGAAGCCCAATAAGTGGGGTTTTAAAATGTTCACAAGAGCTGGGGTTTCAGGTATCGTATACGATTTTGCGCTCTATGTAGGAGAAGGAACGTGTCAATCTTTTGGATTAGGGATCTCATCAGATATTGTGTTGCACTTAACTTCTAATGTACCACAAAACAAGAATTATAAATTGTTTTTCGATAATTGGTTCGCTTCCATAAGCCTGATGAGTGCGCTAAAAGAAAGAGGCATTTTAGCAGCAGCAACAATTCGAAGCAACCGAATGAAAAACTGTTGCCTTATGAATGAAAAAGAGCTCATGAAAAAAGGTCGTGGATCTTATGATTTTAAATTTGAGGCAGTCCATAATTTAGTTGCCTTCCGCTGGTACGACAACAAGAGTGTTCAACTAGTCTCAAATTATATAGCTGAAAATCCAGTGTCAGAATGCAAACGCTGGTGTGGTAAACAAAATAAGTATATGAATATACCTAGACCTGCTATTGTCGAGTGTTATAACAAGCATATGGGAGGCGTAGACCTGGCTGACATGTTGTTAGAGTTGTATAAAATCAACCACCGTTCTAAGAAATGGTGTATGCGTATAGTATACTGGTGCCTCAGCACAGCAGTAGTCAATAGCTGGTTGTTGTGTAGAAGAGACCTAAAAAATCAAGACGGAATAACAAAACATATGTCATTGTTGAATTTTCAATAGATGATAGCAAACGAGCTTCTACACGCGTCTGATATTACGCCAGTAAACCCACGTAAAAGAGGTCGTCCGTCGGCAAGCATGCAATCAGATTCACCATCTAACACTTCAACCGTTTCATCACAAAGTTCATCGACGTCAACAAAACGATCATACATATCAGAACCTCCAAAATCCATGCGTATGGATCAAGCCGGTCATTGGGTTAAATGGGGAGCAAAAGGAAGGTGTTGACTATGCCAAACCGGTATTCCAAAATCAACATGTTCAAAATGTAAGGTACATTTATGTTGTAACCCACAAAAAAATTGTTTTGTTTCATATCACACATGAAATGTATCAAAAATGAATAAAAATAGCATAAAATATCAATACTCGTTTGTGTTTTAAAATGTACCACCATGGCTCAATGTTGCCTATAAGCAACATTTCATAACGGTAAAACCAGAAGTGATAGAGGTTTGAAATTGATATCAGTTCATATTCAAGGCTCAACCAATAACCTAATATATTCAAAATATTTTTAACCACGCCCACTTTAATTCTGACATTAAAGGGTTAAGGAGTGTATAAAACATTTTGATTCACGTTTGGATGGTATGGAAAAATACTTATTTGATGAGTTAATACAAAACAAACAAGGAAACATTTAAGAAATGAGTAAAAGGAGGATCGTGGAAGAACTGCATAAACCAGCTCGACGAAATTTTTCACGACGTAAAGTTATAACAAAGGGTATTAATGATCTTTGGCAAGCTGACCTTTTAGAAATGGGTGCTTATTCAAAATATAATAATGGCTACTTGTTAACAATCATAGAAACATTTTCAAAATTTGCTTGGGTTGTTCCACTTAGATCTAAAAATGCTGTTGATGTTACTAAAGCAATGAAAAGCATATTTATAAATAATAGTGCTGGTAGTACGCGTATACCAAAGAACTTGCAAACTGATGATGGAAAAGAGTTCTTCAATAAGGAATTTCATAATCTTATGCAACAACATAATATTAATTATTACTCAATATATAGCGTGTTGAAAGCGTCGATTGTTGAACGATTTAATAGAACATTAAAGAGTATGATGTGGAAAGAGTTTAGAGAGGAAAGAGCCTACGTGGTACATATAAATGGATTGATATATATAAAGACTTACTCAATGGATACAACAACAAATTACATAGAACAATAAAAATGGCTCCCAATAAAGTTAAACCTTTAAATGAAGCAGCACTTTTAAGAGCAACCTACAATAGTTATACGATTTTTTTAAAACCTAAATTTCATGTTGGTGACCATGTACGTATAAGTAAATATAAACATGTTTTTGATAAGGGTTACACACCAAATTGGACTACGGAAATTTTTCAAATTCCTCATATATAGGGTTTTTCAAAATTTGAATTTTGATGAAACTTTATTATCAAAATAATATTTGGTTTGTGCCATTAGTAATGGAATATGACATCATTCAAATGACCGCCACGAGCAGCCTGGCACACCTCGATTCTTTTTAGGTAATTTTCGATGACTTTTTTACATATAGCAGGCTGTAAGGCGCCAAAAACTGCACGTATGTTGTCCCTCAAATGCTCCAGAGTCTGCGGATTGTCTGCATAGACTTGGTCTTTCGCGTAGCCCCAAAGAAAAAAGTCCAAAGGGTTCAGATCGCACGATCTTGACGGCCAATTGGCATCACCAAAACTATGCATTCATCGAACCTGGTTCGCAATTCTGTCATGTTCAGTCGTGTTGTGTGGCATGTAGCGCCGTCCTGTTGAAACCACATCTCCTCCACATCCATATCTTCGATCGCTGGCCAGAAATACTCGGTTATCATACGGCCATAACGTTCCAATTAATGTAAACGCCGGGGAAGCGATAAATTCGGGTCATCTTCAACACTGGCAGTTACAGCAGCAATATTTTCGGCAGAACGAGCAGGGCGATTACGTATTGGCCTCTGTACATCTTGTACAGAACCAGTTCGTTCGAATTTCGCCAATAAATCCGAAATTGTTGACAAAACAGGCCTTCCGTGACGTCCGAAATCCTTCCTTAGTGCGCGAAAAGTGGTGCTCAAATTTTCACCATTTTTGTAGTGAATTTTCACTATGTTTACACGTTGAGCGATGCTAAATCGGTCCATTTTCATAAATGTCAAACACTAAACAACTATTGTAGCGATTAGGCACTCTGTGCTGTGCTATGCATGAATGCGAGCATACTTTTAGGCATGCACTTTGAAGTACGGCCGGCATGCTATAATGCCGAAAACAGGTATAAAAAGCAGCAGTGGCAGAGCAGAGAGTCGAGTCTGTGTTGAGCAAGCAAAGGGGAACATGCAATAGTATAGGGTGTTTTTTTTAGAGGTATAGATCTTCGAATTGAAATAAAACACAAGAAAATCGTTTTAATGTCCATCAATTTGGCTTTATTGGAAGGATAATTTTATGCCATTAATGTTTAAATATGATTTCGGGCATGTGGCCGCCGCGGCTGGCTCGAATAAAGCCAATTCTACAGGTCCAATTTTCAACCACTTTTTCGAGCATTTGGGGCCGTATGTCGGCAATAACGCCACGAATGTTGGCTTCCAAGTCCCCTAACGTTTCTGGTTTGTTGGCGTAGACGAGCGACTTCACATATCCCCAAAGAAAATAATCCAATGGTGTCAAATCACACGATCTTGGTGGCCAATTGACAGGTCCATTCCGCGAAATTATGCGCTCATCGAATGTTTCCTTCAATAAATCGATTGTGACGTGCGCTGTGTGGCATGTAGCGTCGTCTTGTTGGAACCACAACTCATCCACATTCATGCCATCCAATTCGGGAACAAAATAGTCGGTTATCATGGCTCTATACCGGTCTCCATTAACGGTAACTGACTCTCCAGCATTATTTCGGAAGAAGTATGGCCCAATGACTCCACCAGCCCATAGAGCACACCAAACAGTCAGTTTTTGTGGATGTAATGGCGTCTCAAGGGTCTCATGTGGATTCTCTTCACTCCAAATGCGGCAATTTTGCTTGTTGACGTAGCCATGCAACCAAAAATGAGCCTCATCACTGAACAAAATTTTGCGATGAAAATCAGCATCGAGATCAATCTCATTTTCGGCCCATACACCAAAATCACGACGCATTGCATGGTCTCGCGGCTTTAATTCTTGCACAAGCTGGATCTTGTAAGGTCGCAAGCCAAGATCTTTGCGCAAAATCTTCCATAAAGTTGATGGACAAAGCTCCAATTGCTGTGCACGGTGGCGAATCGATTCATTCGGGTCCTCTTCAACATTTTGCTCTACAGCGGCAGTTGTTTCTTCGGTGCGCGCTGTTCGACGTCTCTGCGGATGCGTATTATCACATAGAGTAAACGTAGTGCGAAAACGACCCATGGTTAACCGAATTAATTGCTCTGATGGACGATTATGTCGACCATAAAATGGACGGAGCTTGCGGTAAACTTCGCGAACTGAACCATTATTTTCGAAATAAATTTGCACGATTTGCAAGCGTTGTTCTTTTGTCAACCTGTTCATGATGAAATGGCAAACCAAACTGAACATAAATGACATTAGAGTTGCCAGATTTGACCACAAAATGCCAGTTTTATCTCTATTCGAAAAACAAACCTCTAAAAAAAACACCCTATAGTAGTGTAAAGTAGTAACAAGTGTAAATAAAGTGATTGTTGATTTTTGACTGCGTTTGCGCTGAATAAATGAAGTCGTTTTATTTTCAAGCACAATCAAAACGAACTTGGATTTGCGTAACATTTGGTGTCAGAAATGGGATTGTCCTACTGAAAATAAACAAACAAAAAAAAAATAAAATTATAAAAACGCAGACATGGTCAAACTCGAGCTGCTGAAGGTGGACCAGCTGAAGAAGGAGCTGGCTGCCTGGAATTTGCCGACTGCTGGCGGAAAGGTGGAGTTGCAGCTGCGCTTGCGAGAGGCGTGTGAATCACGAGACATCGATTGGGCTGCACACGAGTTCGGAACGCAGGAGCAAGAGGCGTCGGCCAAGGTGGAGGAATCGCCTGCTGCTGCTGCGTCGATGCAAAATACGGCTGCAGCGGCTGCGCCACCACAAGCCATGGACATGAGCCAGCTAATGGTCGCAATGAAAGGCATGTTCGAGGCTTCCAACCAGGAAATGGAAACTGCAAATTAAGAAATGGCAGCAAAAATGGAAACGGCGAACCGAGAAGTAGCAGAGCGAATGGAAACCAAACTCCAGGAAAATGCTGAAAAATTTGAAAATGCAAATTGTGAAATATCGGCGCAAATGGCAGCGAAACTGGAAACTACGAATCTGGAAATTTCGGCAAAAGTCGACACTGCGAACCGAGATATGGCGGAAAATTCTGCGCGCATAGAGCAGAAGGTGGAGGAAATTTCCGATAGGCTGAACGTGAAAGTTGAGCATCTCGAGACGCGAATGGACAATTGTGACAAACGAGTTGACGACCTGGGTGATTCCCTGCACAAGCGAGTGGACGACCTGGAAGATTCCCTGCACAAACGAGTTGACAGTCTGGAGGAGCGGCTTAGAAGGGTGCAGCCAGTTGAGGAGAGTTTTGCCACAGAAGTGCCTACTTATGATGGTACTACGTCGTTCGACACATTCAAACTACAATTCGATATGGCTGCTTTGGAGAGTCAGTGGACCGATGTTAGGAAAGGTCGGAGACTGATACTGGCTCTAAGAGGTCCTGCGGCTGAGGTAATAAAAACAGTTCCGGAAGGTTTGAGAGGCGATAACGAGACCGTCATAGGGGCACTGGCAGCCAGATACAGTGACGAGCACAACAAAATTCTGTATTTTTGCGAGCTGAAGAGCCGTAGACAAAGAACCAACGAGGCGCTGCAGACGTATGCGGCAGATATCGAGCGGCTGGCACTGTCCTACCCAGGATTCAGCAATGAAGTTTTGGAAAAGCTAAAGATCGAAGCGTTTATCGAAGGCATTCTTGACGCGGCGACACGTGTGAGTGCACTGATGATGATGAAGCCGACATTCCGTGAGACGATGACAAGTGCATTGACGTATGAGGCGGCCTGGAGAGGAAGTTTTCGACATTCATCTGCGTCGAGCCCAATCTAAAATTGATATACAGTGCAAGCTCGATTTTCGCGACTAATTAAAAACCAGACATGTCGCGAAAACCGAATTTTCGCGATAACAGAACCCAAAATTTTGTTGAAAAATTTTATGTAATTTTTAAAATTACAATTGTTTTAACTGATATATTTACATTTTAAAAATTTTTAAAGAAGTTAGAGATTTTGAACTGCTTTTTTGGCAAATAATTTTTTAAAATAACAGCTGAATCACGTAGTTCATATAGTGCTGTTGTCAGCTTAAAAATCCAAAAAGTTTAATATACGAGGGCGGGTCAATAAGTCCGTGACTTTTTGAATGAAACACAGGTTTTTAGATAAAAAGTTATTTTATTTTTCAACGTAGTCTCCTTTGAGATCTATACACTTAGCCCAACGTTTCTCCAGTTTTTTTTATCCCTTCCGGAAAATATGATTTGTCGAGGTCTTCAAAATAGGCATTTGTTTGTGAGATGACTTCGTCATTGGAGGCAAATCTCTTTCCGCCGAGCCATTTCTTCAAGTTTGGGAACAAGAAATAGTCACTTGGGGCTAGATCGGGTGAATAGGCGGGATGAGGGAGCAATTCGTAGCCCAATTCATGGATTTTTGCCATGGAAACTGCACATGTGTGCACCCGTGCGTTTGTGGTCGATTGTGAGCAAACGCGGCACCCATCTTGCGGAAAGCTTTCTCATACCCAAATGATCATTCAAAATTGAAACGACTGAGCCATGTGAGATGCCTATGGCTTCCACAATCTCTCTCACTTTTAATCGCCGATCGGCTAAAACCATATCGTGGATTTTTCAATTGTTTCGGATGTGGAGACCTCAACTGGGCGTCCAGAACGTTCGGCATCTTCCGTGCTTGTACGGCCACATCGGAATTCAGTAAACCACTTTTTTACCATGGAAATGGATGGTGCAGAGTCCCCATAATATTTATCAAGCTTAGCCTTGGTTTGCGTAATGGATTTTTTCCGCAAAAAATAATGCTTAATGAGCACACGAAATTCACTTTTTTCCATTTTCTTCTCAGTCAACGCGGTAGTCTGATATTAACAGACAAAAACAATTTCCTTTTTTGGATTTTCCTTTTTTGGTTATAGACATTGTAATAAAATAAAAAAAAACAGATAAAAGTCGCGAAAATAGAACCTCGTTTTTCGTAAACTGTCGCGATTATAGAACCTGCAATGTTAAAAATTAAGCCGTCGCGATAACCGGGCCGTCGCGATAATGGGTAGTCGCGAATACCGAGCTTGCACTGTACTATAATTATACTTACAAGTATTTAATGTGTATGTGAAAAGAAATAAATAATAAAATAAAGCTATATATATAAATTACAAAACAAAAATAAACCTATTTTAAATTTAGTATACTGGAATATTTCACCGCAGTAAGATGTCTATAACATTGAATTTAACCGGAAATACATCAATTATAACAGCAAATTATTTTCCACCAATACAATTGCGTGGTGATTATCAATGTGCACTTATTAATTTTCATACATTTCACTCAATACCAAACGTTGATGAAAGCAACAACTTGGTCCACATCGGTAATAATGTAATCAAACTACCAACTACTTCATAAGTGAAGAATATAGTGAATTAAGAGATGATGACGATGATGCTTATATTAAAATTGAATCAAATAATAATACAATACAATCGGAAATATATTCATCACCAATAAAGAATTTAGTGTGGGAAAATTATTAGGATTTGGGTCAGTGGTATTATCGGCAGGAACAAAACACATATCACAAGATAACTTGATGATAACACAAAACAATGTGGTTTGTATAGAATGTAGTATTACTACTGGATCCTATATAAATGGTTCACCAGCACATACATTGCATCAGTTTTCAATTAACGTTGAGCCGGGATATAAGATAACTGAGATTCCACAAAATGTTATATACCTCCCAGTTAATACTAAGGAAATAAGTAGTATCACGGTGAGAATTGTAAATCAGGAGGGGAAATTAATTAATTTTCGTGGAGAAATAATCACTCTTAGACTACATTTAAAAACATAAAACTAAAAAGAGAAATGATTATTTATAATAAAAATATATCAAAAGTAAATTCAATCATCAGTTCGTTATCAACTCCCAATACATCTGGACATTAAAGTAGTCAACAAAAAGAACGAGAGAAAAAACATTGGAAAAAAGCTGCATCGAACATTAACAATAAATAATAGAGAATATTTAACACTCGGATTTAGGTTGAAGAGACGTGCACAATGAATGAAATAATCAATGTATTAGAGAAACCTGTTGTTCGGTCACCGAATGCACTCTAACGTATTTCAATGTAATTTTCTATACACACACTCTAATGTTTGAATTGTAAATTCCTATACACACACTTTAATGTAAAATAAATGACCAGCGCAAAGCACATTAATAAGGTAGTGGTGGCAACACGGCTGATTAAACTTTTTTCTTCTGATTCTCTTTTGATTTCTTCTGATTTTCTTTTGTATTTTGGAACCGGTTCAACCCCTAGAACCAGCAAATACTTCCTACATTTGCCTCCAAGTTCCTCCTTGCGACACCGAAACATTCTTCGGGGGCTATGAGCAGTGGCCGTCCTTTCGGGACATGTTTACTGCGGTATACATTAACCACCCCCAGCTCACTCCAGCCCAGAAATTGTATCACCTCCGATACAAAACGCAAGGCCAAGCCGGTGCTATTGTTAAACAATACGCATTAACCGATGAGAATTTCGGACTCGCGTGGGAAGCGTTAAGATCCCGATATGAAAACAAACGCATCCTCGTTGACAATCAAATTCGATCTCTGTTGAATATCGCTCCTGCCCACACCGAAAATAGTGAGGCACTACAGCGGATCTAGAATTCTATAAACAATTGTCTGTCGATTCTCAACTCTCAGGCCGTAGACACTGACAATTGGGATCCGCTGTTGGTATATATATGCTCTACCAAATTGCCCGAAGCAACTCTAGCTTTATGGGAACAATCTTTGACATGCCGGAAGAATCTGCCACCCTGGTCACAGATGAATGAGTTCCTGACCTGCAGATACGAGATAGTGGAACGGCTGAATTTCTTTCGGCCTACCAAGTCTAAACCACAACCCTCATCTTCCAATGTCCTCAAAAATCGACCCAACAGATCCCTAAATCTTCACACTGAAGTGAAAAACGATTTCGCGTGCAAACTCTGTAACGCAAATCACTCCATACGGACTTGCCGAAGCTTTAAAAGGCTCACCCCCCAGAATCGATTAGCATATGTGCAAAAGCACAAGATCTGTGTAAATTGTCTTGCTACCTCTCACCTAATTCAGGACTGTACAAGCAATTTCACATGCGTATATTGCCAGAAAAAGCACCACTCTTTGCTTCATTTCCCCAAAGGCAATGCGCAACCCACTCACTCCCCCAATCGATCACCTTCGACCACTTCTCTGGTCTCAACGGTTATCCAACAACCGAGCAACAACTCCACCACTCATTCTCCCCTTTCCTGTGCGCAACCCAGCATATGTTCAAGGCAAAGTACGCTCCCAGTACCAGCCCTTCACCCAAATAATGGCACCCAGTCTCTTCTGCCTACGGCACTGGTGTCCATTAAACACTTTGGAAAGTTGTTCAGAGTTCGAGCGTTGATCGATCAAGGCTCTCAGCGCACCTTCATTTCCTCGAAGGTCCAGAGACGCCTAAAATTGCCAATCGAGAAATCTAACCTCCAGATCTCGGGCATGACAGATTGTGAAAACCGCCAACCATATATGCTCCTTGACATTTTCAGTCCCTAAAACGAGCACAAACCTCCCCGTGCAAGCAATCGTGCTTCCAAAGTTAACGGAATTTCTCCCCCCTTCCAAAATAAACCCCCAAAATTTGAACGATTTCGCCACGCTAGATCTCGCTGATCCCAACCCCTTCGAGGCAGCGCAGATCGATATAGTGATTGGCAGTGATCTCATCCCACAGCTCATGCTCGAAGGTTTCCACCGAAACGTATGTGGCAGCTTACTTGCTCAACTTACAGTATTTGGGTGGATATTAAGCGGTCCAGTACCCCTGACATCATATTTGACAAATGTCGCCGCGGTGCCAAATCACCATACTCACACTGGTTTCGCCTTTCGAAAAAACCTTCCTACTTCAAAGGAAGCCCTTTCTGACTTGCCCACCATCCCTGCACACTCAGACTCGAAATGGCAAACACCCCCATTCGTTGCCAAACGTTTCGCCCCCCGCAGGATGGCTATCGCCCCCAATGAGACCGCGAAAAAGGGTACAACACAAGCGTTGGCTCGACGCCACGCGTCAATATGCACAGCAACTGATGGAAACTGCAGCCCCCTCGCATTTCCACATTGCACCCCCCATACAATAAACCTCGAGCGCACCCATCCCGGTTCCGAGTCAGTCGCCATTCCCGTGCGACCTGTTCGAAGCACCTTCACACCTCTGACGGGAACTCAAGCGAACCCCATCGCTTGACAACCCGATCAGACCCCACACCAACGATGTCAACATCATCACTTCTCAATATTGACATCTCCTCTTTTGCAGATCCGGCGCTAGCGAGTATCCCAGCAGTTGCCCCTCAGACTGTCCCGCACGTCCGCACCGAGCATCAACAGCAGAGAGGCCCTCAGCGCACTCCCCAGCGCTCCGACATCGCGGAACGGCGACAACCCTCTAGCCGTCAGCCCACCGTACAGCTAGTCAGCCGCGCATCACCGCCAGCCCAACTCTTCATCACACCCGAGGACGCGGGGACGAGCAACCCCCACTAATTATAATTGCCGCGATGTTAGATGAGTGCTGTCTTCAGTGATCCGTCGATCCCATCTCCAATCCCAATCTTTCCTTCTCCCTTTGTATTCATGTTCCCCCTATTTTCTGCTCCCCGGCTTCGGCCGTTCGTATCGTTTAACGTTTATTGTATTACTTGTTACTTGTTGTTCGCATTTCGTCCAATAAACACCATAACCCACGAACCACCGCGTTTAATTATTTCTACCGCTCGGCGCTGATCGAAACAATTACGTAGATATTATTGACAAATATATCAAAGAACACAAAGCTTAATGCGTTGAATACGACAGGGTCAATTGCCGCCCTTTTTATTTCGCAGTTCTTCATTTAGCGAATCTCTAACGATCAGATCAGAACAGGTATGCTTTTGGTGATAAATGCTCTAGTTCGAATGCAGGACTGTTTTTTTTTTATGCAGCTTATAAAACCTTAATTTAATTCAATAAAAAGAATACCAAACGGTTCTTTTGACACTTTTGGGCAATAATATATTTTTATAGTTAGTTCTATACAAACGTATTACGAAATTGCACCAAAAAAAATACAAATAAAAATAAATATTTCTTTGGTCACAAAAAATGACTCACACCAGCAATACTGGAAATTGAAATGAACTAGAACAGCAACCCCGTTTTAGAAATTTATATGGAGGAAAAAGTACGTTCCTGATCAAGCTTGGGGCCTACTAGTAGGCCCCAAGGTTGCAATTTTGCAATAATATTAGTGAAATTCTGTGCATGTATTTCTACCGGCTCTCTCACTTTCACATCGCTTAATCGCTGTAAATGACACTCATTGTTGAACCCTCAAGGAGAACAGTCGCGTCGCGCATCACTTGTCACCAATTCCGGCCCCCCCATATCATTTCGGGTGGGAAAACTCTCGCCATCGTACATTTTGGGGCCCAACGTGGGGCAGTGAAAGTGGATTGTTTTCGTCGCGTCGTGCGTTCGTCATCCTGCTGCAAGAGCCAGCCGCTCCAGCGTTCGTCATCCTGCTGCAAGAGCCAGCCGCTCCAGCGTTCGTTATCCTGTTGCAACAGCCAGCCGCTCCAGCGTTCGTCATCGAGTCAACCGCTGTGCCCAGGAATTTGTACACGCAAATATATAGTTTACATTACACCTATATAGTACACATCGCATATTGACATTTTGCTTCCCAATCAAGGCTGTACCAATCGCATGTTGGTACCGTTAGCCGGCTTGTGAATTTCGGTTCCGGTACATAGCGCTCGTACCACATCAACGCATTACCCCTGCAATCGTCGGTTCTGTCACACACCATTCCATCACAGAAACAATTTTCGGTCGTCGGTCTCTCGTTCGTTCGCACTACAAAGTCTGCTCGCATTACTTGTGCTTGACATTTCGCATTCGTCGTTGTCACTCAGTTGCTCCTTGCCAAGGCGCAACCGATTTACTCGCCGGTGGACTGACTCAAATTTCGTCGTACGCTTGCACTCGTTATTCGTCGTTGTCACTCAGTTGCTCCTTGCCAAGGCGCAACCGATCTACTCGCTGGTGGTCTGACTCAAACTTTGTCACACTTTAGCCGCACGAGAACACAATAAATATCAGCTTATTTTTCAAATTTATATTGGTGCATGGTTGCTTATCAAGCGTTCACATGATTGCCGCACCAGGGTTGCATTTGATTGGGCCAAATAAGCACAATATTGGTGTAGGTTGCCGTATGCGCTAATAAATTGTGTGATCACACGGTTGGAATATAAAATAAACCAATAATTGGTGCATTGCGGCAATCGTGTGATCCTACCTTAACACTTGGTGGTCGCTTATTTTCGCGCATTTACGTTGTCGCTTATCATCATGTCTGTCGATGAGTATAACAAACACGCGCCAATACAAAGAAGAATATGCTACGCATAAAGGGCATTGTCGAAGCATATGCAAAGGGGAAAGGGAAGGCACTTACAATATCTGAGTTGAAATGTCGCTTAGGTATTCTCGAACAGGGTTACCGTTGTGCGACTTTAGTTGCATTTTGCAACCTTTTTGACGCTCTGAGACTTTTTGTGCGACTTTTTCAAACTGGTCTGATTTTGCAACTTTTTCCATCTTTGTGCGACTTTTTTCCCCTTTTTTGCTAAGTGAAATCCTTCTACCTCTTTTTATAGTCATACACTGCAAAATCACACATATTTGCACTTAAAAAATCATTTAAGTTTACGATATTCCTCGCGATATCGTAACCCCATTCGATTGATCAGCTAATTATTTAGCACAAAGCCTATAGTCTTTGATTTAGCATTTAGCTGAACATTTTTGACATACAGTAGGAAGCTTAAAAAATGTTTTAACCTTTGTGTCAACAGCAGAAAAATTATACGTAAGTCAACAGCAGCATACCCGGGTATGCACGTATATTTTGTATGGGAAATGGCATAACTTTGTGATAAATATGTGAATATTTAACACATTCTTTTAAATCTGCCTAACTTTTTGTTGTTATTTTATTGAAAAATATGTTTTTTAAGTATGTATGTGAAAAAATTTCAGAAATATATTATTTTTTTGTATAAATATTGAGTTTCTTAGAACATCCTTGTTTGGTTTGCGGCGGAGCGGATCAATAAAAACCACGGTGGTTCGAGTTTGGGGTTGGGGACCAAATCGATATGTGTGCAAAGATTTTGCCATAGCCATTAATAGAGTGAGCCATTCAGTTTTGGTTTCAAAACTGGCTTGCCTGGGTTTCATTCCTCATTTCTTCGATGGATGAAATCATACCTAACTAATCGGCGTTGTGTTGTTACGATTGATGGCACGTCTTCTAAATCATTTGTTGGTGTACCTCAAGGCAGCATATAAGGTCCGCTGTTGTTGGTTTTGTTTATAAACGACATTGGTTCCTGCTTCTCATTCGCTAAATATCTTTTATATGCAGACGACCTCAAGATATATGTGGTAGTTAATAATGAGACGGATTTCTCTGCCTTGCAAATGGATCTTGGCAATGTTCAAACCTGGTGCGCAAAAAATAAACTGGTTTTGAATGTCAGCAAATGTGGTCATGCGACTTATTCAAGGAGGCTCAGCCCCTTGCAATCATCGTATTCCATATCCGGTTCTGTGTTAAAAACAGTTAATAGAATAAAGGATTTGGGTGTCTTTTTCGACGTAAAACTTAGTTTTTCTAGTAATTTTGATTACATTACATCGAAGTCTTATGGCATGCTGGGTTTTGTTCGACGGAACTGTACTGCGTTCTCGGACTCATATACTTTTAACCCATTAAGCCCTGAGCGTTGCGTTTGCGCAACTTTGGGAATTTCGCTATATTAAGTAATTCATAAAGACATAAGACTTGAAAATGGGTAGAATTGGATTACAATTGATCGTTTTAGATTCTGCCATACTCAAATTTCAAAATTATTTAAATGTTCATACGTTTTTTTCGATCCAAAGTCAAAGGTTTTTTTTGGGGAATTTTTGAAACTCAATCAAAAATACTTATTCTTCAAACCTATCAAAATCCCTTAGTGGGCTGCATTTTGCAATGCTAAACTATTTAAAAATAAGTTTTGAAAATTTTTTTTTTTATTTTTTAAACAAAAAATATTCTTTAAGTTTTGTGTTGCGCGAATGCAACGTTGGGCCTAAACACTGCCAATTTTCATACAACGCAACGCGTGAAAATGTCAAAATCCAAGCAGCTGATATTTTATTGGCACATTTTATTTTCCGCAAATGTTTGATTTTGTTTATTTGTGTAATGTTTGCGAAAAACATGACAAAACAAACATTGTATGAATTTTTTGCTTGATTTTTTTTCTTGATTAGGTCAATTAATAAGATTTTGTAAAATTTTATGGAAATCGCACAAGCCTTTCTGGGGTCAGGTTTTAATGGGTTAAACTGCTATTCACGACTTTTGTACGCTCTAGACTTGAATACGCTTCTTTTATTTGGAGACCTTATCAGGCTACCCATACCAATCGGATTGAGCGTATTCAAAAGGTGTTCATAAAATTCGCACTGCGGTCATTAAATTTCACCGAGCCTCTGCCATCATATGAATCTCGTTGTATGTTGCTGAGCCTCAAGTCTCTGCACTCGAGGCGAACGTTTTTTGCTTGTTCTTTCGTGCTAAATCTACTATATAGGGATATTGATTGCCCTGCTATAAATATAGAAATAAAAAATAAATAAATAAAAAAACCCGTGTGTGCAGAACATTCCATCGATATACCGCAAAGCAACAAATGCAGTTGAAAACTTCATAATTTCTAATTCATTCATAATTTTTTAATTTTATATATACTATTTCACATTATAATCGCTTACACTATTTTAAAATTTAAATGGAAAATAAAAGTTCAGTTTTCAATTATCATATATCAAAATATTTACATGCGTTTTCATATACATACCCGGGTATGCTGCTGTTGACGTAAGGGGTATGAATCGAAAAAAGGCCATATATCTGGACCAGGTAGTCCAATCTCAACCAGACTTAAGAATATGGTGTAAAATACTTTTGTAGAGGATATCAAGAAATTTCAGGTCGCTCAGAGAGTTACTTTCCAAGATACAGCGATTTGAAACCGCAAAACATACCCGGGTATGTTGCTGTTGACACAAAGGTTAAATGGCAGCGCATGTATTAACTCTACCTCACAGCAGTGCGTGTGCGGAAAGTATTTTTTCAAAATTAGGATTAATGAAAAATAAATTAACCAACAGATTAGTTGTAGAAACTTGTAAGTCCATACTATCAGCTCTAAATTTGCTAGATACCTAAATAGAAGACTGTATGCCAAGTAATGCTTGTGCGAAAATACAGAGACGAAGTTACAAAAAAAGAAAATTTATGATTAAAATATTAAAGTGTATACAAACACATTATTAAAAATTAAATGTAAAATTAATACACAAAAGTGTATATAAACACTTTTTTAATCATTATTTCTAAGTTATTTATATCGTTGAAATGTTAATTTGAATTGTTAGTTGTGTTTTTCCGTAATAAAAAAGTGTGCCCCTTTTTTTTGAAAAAACTACTTTTTTGTGCGACTTTTTTTTAAAAACGACCTCTTGTGCGACTTTCTCAAAATTCTCAACGGTAACTCTGTTCTCGAAGCTTATTTCACTCAACTGTTGGATGCTCAAACTCACATCGAAGCATTAGATCCGAAAGATGAGAGTCGTGGTGAACTGGAAGACCTGTATGTGAATATAAAGGTTGCAATTCAATCGCAATTGGGCGAAGAGTCGCCAAGTACTAAGGCATTGGACGCAATTGTTCCTCACTCGGTTTCACATATAAAAATACCTCCGTTAGAATTGCCTATCTTTGATGGAACATACTCCAACTACAAAAATTTTATAACATCCTTTATGCAAACAATCGATCGTGAACCAAGGTTGTCAAATGTAGACAAATTCAACCATTTGCGCAAGTGTCTCAAGAGTCCAGCATTGGAAACTATCAACGCCTTTCAGATAACTAATGAAAATTATTCAAAGGCTCTTGCCAGACTGAATGAGCGATTTGATAATACGTTGATTTTTATGGAAAATATTACTACTCTATTTCAACTCAAATCCATATCACACCCAAATGCTGGTCAGCTTCGAAGTCTTGTTGACAATGTTTCTGCGCTGCATAATTCGCTTTTGTCTTTGGGTAAACACGAAGACATTTGCAATGCAATGCTAATATACATCGCCATGGAAAAGGTGGATTCACAAAATTGGCAACTTGGGCGGGCTGCGCTCGAGTATTAGATAGACACTGCGAATTTCTAGTCTCGCTCGACACCTCGCATTCCCAGCGGTCTACAAATCGACAGGCTGACAATTACAACAACAGCAGATCTAGATCACAACGGCATAGTTTTGCCACCGCATCTTCGAACACCCATTCTTGCAATTTGTGTTCGCAAGCAGGCCATAGGCTTCATCATTGTTCACGCTTCAAATCTATGGATGTTGCTGAGCGGTTTGAGAATGTTAAACGGCTTTCCTTGTGCATAAATTGCCTGTCGAAAAATCACAAGGTAGCAAATTGTACCTCGACCTTCAAATGCAAAACGTGTTCTCTCGCTCATCACACACTATTGCATCGCCCTCAGTCACCCACCATCGCTGCATTGTCAACGTCATCGCCATCTGCGGTTTCACTGTTGCCGTCATCGTCAAACGCGACGGCAGCCGTTCACACCCACTGCAACAGTTCACCGTTGGATCAAGTAATTCTTGCAACCGCAATTGTACGTGTTCGGGACTCAGTTGGCGATTATCAAATTGGGAGAATATTACTCGACTCGTGTTCACAGGTTAATCTGGTTACCGAAGAATTCGCTCAAAGATTACGGCTGCCAAGGGAAAGGCAACGCATGGAAATTCTGAGTATCGGTAACTCACGCACAAACATCAAGCACAAAACATCTACGTCTATTAAATCTCGGTTTACGAACTTTGAATTGCCTCTCTCCTTTTGTATTACATCGCATATCTCATATCAGCCGGAGTCTGACATTGACATCTCTGAATGGAACGTACCACCAAATACACAATTGGCTGACGAACAGTTTTTTAAGATGAAACGCATCGATATGTTACTAGGCACAGAGGGATTTTTTGACATCCTGTCTGTCGGCCAGATCAAGCTTGGCGACAACCTTCCTCTTCTACAAAAAACATTACTAGGTTGGATTGTTTCCGGTCGTTATAAGTCTGCCCATGCGTCTAATCCATTATCGCCTCATTGCTTACTCACATCCGAAGAAACAGGAGACAAGCAATTGGAGAATCTGTGGAAACTAGATGAAATTGAAACGTCTTCAAATCCTTGGACAGAGGAGCAAACAAGTTGTGAGTCATTTTATATCAAATCAATTTCTCGTACTGCTGATGGTAGGGTCATGGTCAGATTGCCACTGAAGGACACAGTCTCCGCTCTTGGCTTGTCACACAGCACTAGAGCTGGAAAACAATCGATGTTTGCCACCATCGATGTTTTCGATGTTTCCAGAGCAAAACATCGATGAAAATCGATGTTTTTCATTTTATTTGTAAAACCACTTTCAGTTAAAAACAGATTAACTCTTTTTGTACACTATTGCAAAAGAGTAATTGAAAAGAAACAATTTTATTGCAAAACATATTCATTCATTTTACATTAATTAAACGTAAGGAACAAGTCATGAATTATAAATACTTGTGCACAATGCCCTTATTGATATTTAAAAAAATTCAGAGATCAAAACATTTTTGGTTTTTGTTTAAAAACAAAAGTTTGTTAACAACATTACTTTTGAGCGAGCATCTGCGCTCAGAAATTATCTGTCCCGCTTTGCTGAAAATTCTTTCAGATTCGCACGACGATGCTGGGACGCAAAGGAACTTGTTTGCTATATTTTTGAAAGACAACATATCCTCACTGCATTCCTAAAAATAATATTTTTGTAAATCCATATAACTAACTTTTTCTTACCTTCCAATATTCCAAGGGATTGCATTCCTCTGCTGCGATTTGTTTTTCCAAATGCTGTCTTATAAGAATAATAGCGTCAGTCTTGGAAGATACGATTTTTCTTTGCATTTTATCCTTCATAAAGGAAAAACGCTTTGGTTCTGTTGGTGGTGCTGGTTGAGAGGTTGCTGGTTGAGAGGTTTGCGGATTTTTGGACAATTCGTTGAACAGTTCCTCTTCTAAGGCTTTTGCAGCCTGTTCGGCGTTCGACGCTGTTAAAAACCCATCCATTTTGAATCGCGGATCGACAATGTTAGCGATCCTGGTTATTGTTCTTGTTTCGTACTGGAAAAGGCGTGCAGGTAAACGATCTTTAACATAGTTTAGTGCAGCTATAGCCTCTGACGCTTCCAAGTTATGTATATCGTGTAATCCCTTATGTAACTCGCAGATAAGTGGAATTACAATGGATATGGTTACTCTTTTATCCGCAGAAATGGAAGTGATGGCATCAGGGACGGGCGCAGTATTTTAACAAGTTACTTTATCGTGCTTATTTCGTCTGCAGATAATGGCTGCGGGGCCTTTTGCTTAAAAGTGTGTTCGAAATAGACTCGTTGGTAATTACAATGCGTTGCAACATTTGAAACGCACTACTCCATCGTGTAGCCACCTCCTGGATTAAACCATAGGGATTGTCAACGCCCTGAGCTATCTTAAATTTCTCGTAAGCTATAGTGCTACTTTTAAAAAATGCCACGATCCGCTTGCTTTTTAAAAAAAAAAAAATCTTGTACCAGCAAGTTTAATGTGTGTGCAAAGCAAGGAAAATTTTTGATTTTCAGTATCTCGCACGCCTTTCTCATTGATGCATCATTATCTGTCACTATCGCCACGATCTTGTGCGTCAAGCTCCACTCATTAAAAACTATGCGAAGAGAGTCTGCAATATTTGCAGCCGTATGATTTGTTGACGATAAAAGTTTTTGAGTTGATAAAACTGCTGATTTTGGTTCAAACTGGTTATCAATGAAGTGGCAAGTCACAGTAAGATAGCCTTCGTTGGCTTTAGATGTCCAGGCATCTGTTGTTATGGCAACATGGTCAACACATTCAATTTCAATTTTAACTTTTTGTTTTAATTCGTTGTATTCGTTGTTCAGTACAACATTTCGAAGATGTGTCTTGCTCGGTATATGGTACCTTGGATCCAGCTCGTTTACAAGCCTGCGGAAACCGGAGTCGTTTACAATATTGAATGGCTGCACATCCAAAGCAATCATTTGCATAACCATTTTATCCAATTTTAATTTTTTGGCTGAATCATTAGGATAGGACGAGTTTCTTTCTAAAAATTGATTTATGCCAAAATCCAATTCACCTTTTTGATCTTTCATTATATCCGGATGAATACGCTTAAGGTGGTCCATCAGGTTCGTTGTGTTGCCGCCTGTTTTATATTGCTTTCCGCATTGTTTACAAATCGCCACATTAGTTTCCTTCGCCCTTTTAAAAAACTGCCACACCACAGAGATACTATCTCTTTTCCGTTTTGGGCTGGAAACATCAGGAAGTTCGTTTTCCTTAGATTTTGATGTTACTATAATTGTACAAACAAACACATTAGTAAAGAAAACATGTTTGGAACACGTACCATATTTTCATATATGCACAATTAGTCACATACATATGTACATGCACTCGAAGCAACATGGCGCCACCGCTGGTACTTATACATATTGCGAGTGAAAAATAAAACTTACTTTTAAGGTACTTGTCCATGGTTTTTCTTTTTCCTCATCCACAACCACCCTCAACCAACACCGCCGTAAGCTGCTACTAGTAAATTCTGCAGAAAGAAATATGTTTTAGGCCAAAAAAAACAATATTAATTTTACTTACATGCTTTTCGTTCAGCTACACAAAGAAGAATAAAAAGCATCGATAGTGGTAGCCAAACATCGATGTTTTCAGAATATACGAAAACATCGATGTATCGATAGTACCATCGATGTTTTTTTCAGCTCTACACAGCACTGCTTTAAGGAGGTTCAAGTCACTAGAATATCGTCTCACTCGCGATGCACATATCAAGTCGCAATATGTCGCTTTCATGAAAGAGTATGAAGAGTTAGGCCATATGAGCTTGGTCAAGGCCCCTGTTCTCGAAGAACCACACTACTATATTCCTCACCATTGCGTACTAAAACCCTCGAGTACCTCAACAAAACTGAGAGTGGTGTTTGACGCATCATGTCAAACAACTTCACGAAAGGCTTTGAACGATGTCCTAATGGTAGGCCCTACTATTCAACAAGATCTATATGTTCTATTAATTACGTTTCGACTTCATTACTATGCACTCACAGCTGACATTGTCAAGATGTATCGGCAAGTCTTGATTGATCCACGTGATCGTCACCTTCAATATATCTTATGGAGAGATTCGGAAGAGGAACCGATTCATACCTACCAACTCAATACCGTGACCTATGGCACAGCAGCCGCACCCTTTCTCGCCGTTCGTAGTCTTCATTTCCTAGCCGACCAATACACTTCTGAATTTCCGCTTGGTGCTAAGACAATTAAGTCTTCATTTTATGTCGATGATTTTTTGGGCGGAGCGGATGACTTCGAGGAGCTGAAAAAAATTAAGACGGAATTGGTTGAAATTCTAAAAAGAGGTTGCATGGAATTGGCAAAATGGCACTCAAACCACGAACCCCTCAGAGGCGACACTACAGTTAAAAATCTCAACATCGGGGAGGACTTGGTTACAAGCGTACTTGGCATAATGTGGGATCAAAGCAAGGATTGCTTTCTGTTTTCATTTCGCCCAAGGGTTTACTATGATGGCAAACTTACAAAGCGAACAATTTTGTCATTGGCATCATCACTGTTTGACCCACTTGGACTGTTAGCTCCTCTCGTTACCATCGTAAAAATCATTCTTCAAGAACTCTGGCTCCTTAAACTCAGTTGGGACGAATCAATTCCACAAGGCCTTCAAACTACTTGGGAAGACTTCATCAAGGACCTCACGTTACTGCCGTCTCTCGAAATTCCACGATGTTATATAGCAGCTAACGCTCGCTCTCTACAATTACACGGATTCTGCGATTCATCGATTCGTGCGTACGGTTGTTGCCTGTACATTCGTACAGTGGACGCTGAGGGTAACATCACTGTACAACTGCTAACCGCAAAATCCAGGGTGGCACCCACGAAGAAAAAATCACTGCCAAAACTGGAGCTCTGCGGAGCACACTTACTTTCACAACTCTACAGCAAAATCAGCTCTCTGTTATGCGAACGCATAGCTGAAACATACTTATGGACCGACTCCCAAATCGTTCTTCACTGGCTCAAACAGCACTCAACGACGTTATCGACATTTGTAGGCAACAGGGTTTCTCAAATTCAAGATTTGACTACGTCGTGCTACTGGAGGCATGTCCCAACCAGCAAGAATCCAGCAGATATCGTTTCAAGAGGCTCATCTGTAGCAGCGTTGGCAAGTTCAATGTGGTACAAAGGACCAGAATTTCTACTGCACGACCAACGAACTTGGCCAGAAAATAAAAGCAATCAAATCGACTTCGACGAAGTTAATAGAGAAAAGCGAAAATCGGCATTTCATGTTTCAACGCAGCCCAACTACATCTTGGAAGTAATACAAGCCTATAGCTCGCACCTAAAGGCGATACGTATTATTGCATGGATGTTTAGATTTTATAACCAAACTAACAACAAAAATAAGTGCGACTCAACCTCCCTTTCCCCTCAGGAACTAGAAACCGCGCTCTTCTGCATCGTGTGGAACCTGCAGCAGCGACACTTCAAGGACGATGTTCAGCGCATTGCAAAGAATATGGAACTCAAAGGCTCACTGAAGTTTCTCAACCCGTTTTTGCAACAAACTGCTGGTTTCAATCTACTAAAGGTCGGAGGTCGACTCGAACTCGCAGCGATTTCAGAGGAACAGAAACACCCGATTCTACTACCAAACCATTGCGAATTTGTGGAAAGATATGTTCGCCATTTACACATTTCAAATTACCATGCGGGGCCAAAGGCATTAGTGGCTCTCATACGTCATCGCTTCTGGATAGTAAATGCCAGGAATCTTACGCGTCGGATTGTTAGGACGTGCACGCATTGCATTCGGTACAGACCACGGTTGCTACAACAAATAATGGGTAACCTACCTGTCGAACGCCTGACTCCATCTCGGCCATTTTCCTGCTGCGCTGTCGATTTCGGTGGGCCGATCAACACATACCTTCGAATTCGTGGAAAGGTGCCGTACAAGACTTATGTCGCGATTTTCGTATGCCTTTCATCAAAGGCAGTACACATTGAAGTCGTGTCGGACCTATCAACTGAGGCATTCATTGCGGCACTGAAGCGCCTAATTGGCAGACGCGGTCTACCCACCGACATTTTCTGTGACAACGCTAAAAATTTTGTCGGCCCCAACAACCAATTAGCGGACTTGAAAGAATTCCTGTTCAATTCAAAAACTCAAACCGCACAGAGCACCACACTTTGGCGGCTTATGGGAGGCCGCAGTGAAGTCTGCCAAGGGGCATTTGTTCCGGTCGGTGATGAACGCTCGTCTCACTTTCGAGGAGTTGACTACAGCCATGGTCGAAATAGAAGCAATTCTCAACTCGCGACCCATTTCACCGCTGTCATCCGACCCTAACGATCTGGAAGCACTCAACCCCGGGCACTTCCTCATTGGCAGTGCACTACGGGCTCTTCCAGAACTCGCAACATCAGCTCGAGAAATCAGCCATATTGAGCGCTGGGCTCGCATTAGTGCCGTCAAGCAGCGGTTCTGGAAGCGGTGGTTAACCGACTATCTTAACGAACTTCAGGCACGCACTAAATGGACTACTGACAGAATCAATGTCGTCGAAGGTGCACTCGTCATCATACAAGAAGACAATGTCCCTCCGCAGCGCTGGTTGATGGGACGAATCACTCACGTCATTCCAGGCAAGGACAACCGCATTCGTGTCGTCGATATACGGACAACCAAAAGAATCATTCGGCGATCTATACAGAAACTCGCTATTTTGCCTTCTTGAAAGAGACCTTTCAAGGGGGGCGGGATGTTCGGTCACCGAATGCACTCTAACGTATTTCAATGTAATTTTCTATACACATACTCTAACGTATTTCAATGTAATTTTCTATACACACACTCTAATGTTTGAATTGTAAGTTCCTATACACACACTTTAATGTAAAATAAATGACACTCGTTGTTGAACCCTCAAGGAGAACCAATGACTACATGACGCGAAACTCGGCGGGGTCACGGTTGCTAATTCCGTAAAACCAGGCCCCAGAGTCGCAAATTCGGTAAAACCAGGCCCCAGAGTTGATTAGGGTTCGTACAAAATATTCGCCATACAAACGCCAGGGCAAGTGCTGCTGGTGCGTTCGATGTTTATTTGCAAATAAAATAATTGTTTTTTTTTGCTTTCATTCTGTAGTACATTTATAGGAAATTGATTGCAAAAAAACGTTGTTGCTGAAAAACGTCATAAGTATGTTGCCTCGTGTTTTAATATGATTTTACTTCAGTTTTTGCTGACTGCCCTCAAAGCCTTAACGTTTGCATTGCTTGAGTTGCAGCTCTGCGTTTGAAAAGAGTTCAACTTGCCATCACTGTTTCTTGCTGCACTAGAAACGGCAAACTCAATGAGACATGAACTGAAGGAAAAAGCAACCGAATATCTGCTGACTTCAGCGTATGAAATAATTTATTTCTGCTTTTTTTTGTACGCGTTACAATCAAAATTATTTAGACCAGTAAAACAAGTTGGCTTGGAATGCTATATTTACAGCGAATAAGAAAAGTTAGCACTTTAAGATGCAAACAATTGACTGGTAACCGGTGCTGTGCGAATGTTTGGGTAAAAAAACCCGTACACTATCGGACGATTGGAAAAAGCAAAAAATGGTCTGAAAATCATTTCTCCTCCGAGTTTCGCGTCACGTAGTCACTGAGGAGATCAGTCGCGTCGCGCATCACTTGTCACCAATTCCGGCCCCCCATTTCATTTCGGGTGGGAAAACTCTCGCCACCGTACACCTGTAATTGACGAAAGGATAACTAAAAAGGAATACCACAATTATACACCATATTTACAATCATCTAACAACACTGATGAAGTGCGCATTACTATTCAAAACCAAGATCTTTACATTTTACCATCTGAAAGTCTGATATGTATTGAAGGTAACGTTCTCTTAAATGAGAATACTATTTCAAACAATGTACGCTTAACCAACAATTGTATGACGCATTTATTTGACGAAATTCGGTACGAATTAAATGGTGTTCAGATCGATCGCACAAAACATTTGAGTATCACAACAACAATAAAAAAGTTTGTTTCATTAAATTCGAATGAGAGTAAGATGTTACAAAATGTTGGATGGGCCCCATTTGATGATTTAACACCTTTAAGGTCATACTTTAATTTTTGCGTCCCACTGAAAATGTTATTGGGATTCGCTGAAGACTATAATAAGGTATTGTTGAATGTTAAGCATGAGTTGATTCTACTCCGTTCTAAGTCTGATAAGAAAGCTGCCTTCTCTACAGTGGAAAAAGAAAATGAACAATTTAATTTGAGAATTACACAAATTGCTTGGAGGGTACCACACATTCAATTAGCTGATGAAATAAAACTGCAAATGTTCAAGATAATTAAAAATCAACACCCCTTAACACTTGCATTTCGCAGCTGGGATTGTTAGCTCAACCCATTACTATCACAAACAACAAATCATTTGTGGAATGTTAAATTGGCCCCACAAAATGAAAGACCACGGTTTGTTTTATTAGCATTTACCAAAGCAGACGCATTTCAACATTGTGATATATCCGATGTGAAGGTTCATCTAAACTCTGAAGTATATCCATATGATGATCTTAATATAACATTTGAATGTGATCGGTATGCTCTTCTCTATGATATGTATACAAAATTTCAACAAACCTATTATATGTGTGATTCACAACCTCTACTTCAACGTGATGAATTTAAAAAGTTTCCATTTATTGTTGTGGATGTAACTCATCAAAATGAACAAATCAAAACCGGTCCAGTTGACATTCGTATCGAATTCAAAACGTTGAAAAATATTCCTGCTGTCACATCCGCATACTGTGTATTAATTCACGATCGTCTTATCGAATATACACCATTAACAGGCGAAATTAAAAGATATATCTAAAAAACATTAACCTCCTCCTCCTAGTATTGAATTTGTTATCTAAAAACTGTACGCTCAGTTCAACCAAAACAAAATGTGTTCCATTAGAGTGACTGATGTTCAACCAACCAACCATAACTAAAACAAAATGTGCTCCATTGCAGTGATCGATGTTCAAGGTTTTAAAAGTTTGAATAACATATTTATTATGAAGGAAATAGCGGTTTGTTTCAACACAAACACATATCAAAATTTTATAATAAAACAACCATTAACTTTCGAAATGTTATTACAAAAACATCAAAAGCAAGTAAAGAACTTGCTTACGAAAAATCATCATGGATTAAAATGGAATAGCAGTTCATATTCTCGAAAAGTGGAAAATTTTCTTCAATCACATCTTTCAAATGTTAAAGTTTATGTTAAAGGAATGGAAAACCAACAATGGGTGCAATCTATTTTAAAAGATTAACAAGTTATCAACTTGGAAGAGTTTCCATGTGTGAAACTGAACGTTATCGTTAAGAAGTACTCAACATTATCAAATATATGTGGAGCACATACATCGTTCAATTTACAGAATTCCTTATCTCAACGTTGTTCTTGTGCTCTGGAAAATGCGTTAGCTCTAAGAAAGTATATAGAATATGAAGTGAAAACATATATAAAAGTTTTGTTTTTAATATTATCATTTTTTATTATTTAGTAAACATTGGATGTGAAAATAAAATTATATTTAAACAAAACATTTTTTGTGTTCTTAATTCAACCTGAAATGACCCCAAGCGTATGTGTGTATATTGTCCTCTCTAATATATCGCTTATCATCATTTCTACTTAACACTAGTTTTGTATACTCTTGGGTATACAGTTGATGAATTTTAGACTTAAAACCATACATTTTATCACGATATACTTTATTTTCAAGTAAACATTTTCTATACTCATTTAAAGTTAGCCTTTTTAAAACAGACTTCTTTACACCTTTGGATTTTTTTACTTCATTCATATTAAAAGTATCTAATGAATACATTTTTGAACGAAGACCGATGAACTCTTTCATGATATTCCCATTATTTTCTTTCATTAAACCTAAAACTTTTTAGTTAAAAATATTATTTTTCATATATCCTGACGTATCGAATCTAGTTTGAATACACTGGTTAACAAAATTTTAACTTTTTTTGTCACATGAAAACTTATATCAAACACTAAACAATAATATGTGAATGAAAAAAAATTGACACGTCAGGTTTCCTTGTTACATCAAAACATATATTTTCTCAAAAAGTACAAACATCAGCTACATTTAGAGAAATTATTGCTTAATATGGAAAAAATACTTATGATTTTCATGAATATTTGGCTTCTGGAAGATCTTTTTTAAGTCTCCTGATGGAACCTCTCGCCTTGTTCGTCACTCACAGGGGAATTTCTCTTTCAGATATACAAATCCACGGCCATCTCTAGGCATAGCTTTTACAAAATTTTTTATCAGGCCGAGCTTTATGTGCAATGATGGTAAAAGAATGTCATCAGGGCTCACTAAAGGATCATTTTTAACATTTTTATGGCCTGGAGTGAGTGATTTACGCTTGGGCCACACTTTCTTTGTATAGTGATTTTTTCTGTCCCTACTGCCCCATTCGCAAATGAAACAGCAACATTTTGTGTAACCCAGCTGTAGTCCAAGCAAAAGTGCAATGACTTTAAAACCGCCACAAATTTTCCAAGCGTGTTTACTGTATTAAATTTTTTCAAGAAGAAATCTCATATTTTCGTAAGTCTCTTTCATATCAGAACCATGACCAACCAGCACTGAAGGAAGTTTATTTCCGTTATGCAGCAACACTGCTTTCAAACTAGTTTTTGAGGAGTCAATGAACAATCGCCAGTGATTTGGATCATATTCAAAATTTAATAAATTCATCAAGACAGGAACGTTATTGCAATAGACTAAATAACTTGCTTTAGAAAAGTAAAGTTTTATTTCATCGTCACGATGTCGAAAATAAGAATTGTTCGTATCAGGAGAAAGTAAATTCCAGTCGTTTAATCTAGACCCCAAAAGCTCAGCGGTTTTTTAAACAGATTCAAATCACGTACTAAATCGTTTAAATCACTTTGTGTCAATAAGTGCGGTTCTTTTGAAGTTGACGGTTCATAACTTGGGTCACTATCTTCAGATGCTTCATCGTGCTGACTTAGAACAAGTTCCAGAGTAGAATCCTGATTTTCTGATCGATTTGGAGGCTTTGGCACAGACAGTTCGGCACTATGTAGGATGGGTCTGTTGGCCGAAGACAAGTTTGGATACTGGGTAGTGTGTTTGGACTTGGTTGTAATGCCTTTTGTTTGAGTCAAACAAAAATAACAATCACTTACATGATCCTTTGGTTCGGTCCAAATCATTGGTATAGCAAATGGCATATGTCTGGGTTCTTGTTTAGCCCAACCTGATAGCAGTCTCACACACGTTACACAACATTTATGTGGAACCCAGGATTTATCTTGATTCCTCACAGGGAATCCAAAATAGTCTAAATAGCACTGTTCAATTAATGACGTGAAATTTCGACGCTGAGATTTAAAAGTTAATTCTCCACACACATAACAAAAACTGTCGGGGTCGTTGGAACACTTTCGTGTTCCATCGATAAGTTAGTCGAATGCAATAGTTATACAGTCGTATAAATGAAGTTATTCAAAAAAAGACACGTATATGAGGTCAGAAATGAATATGTAGCTGTCACAAAAAAACTGGACGTGATTGAAACAAAATTGTTAGATATTGTTAATGAGGGTACACCAACATAAACAAAAATCATCACAAAGTTCGTGTGACAAAAACAGTGTTGACCAGTGATATCAGTACGAATGTCTTCATAAAAATCTTCAGTCTTAATGGTGTAATTGAACGAATCTGTATCCATATAATTAAGAATGATGTTTTCTTTATATTTAGGCTTCATATACTCATAATGAAAATTATACATTTTTAATTTAGATAATTCTAAAACTAAAACCTAAGTATAGTATATAGGTTTGTTATATGTTGTTCGCACGCATCCCATCTCTATAGCTATCATTATATTAGTGAAAAATTTACTACTTTTAAAATTTGGTTTTGAATTTGGGCTCGTTCTCCTAGTCTTTTACCACGATTTTCCCACTCAGTAACAATTTTTATGTTTCTTATTTTATCAACATTTTCCATTGTTTTCCCGTATACAGCGTTATTTAATAACACAGTGCAACACTAAAAAACGATTAAAAAAATGTGATTTGCTACATTCGATGTTTTTAATAAGCAGCTACGAGATATTCTGTACATAAAAACATGAATGTAGCAGTGAATAATTTTTGAAACGCTGTAGTGGCTTAACAGTAAAAGTGATTGAAATTAAATTAATATGCAGTATAGATCTTTGAATGCTTTTTTATCAGAAGTCACTTATATAAATTTAGCTCTCACGGTTTCCAGGATATTCAATTATAAAAATTTATTTGAGTTCCTTCATATCCTTTTTCATAAAATTTTTCAAAAAAGGATATTGTGATATGATGATGTGTATAAATTTTAATATACGATGTATTTTCACGAGTTTCAATCCATGCTTAATACATTGTAGTAAATTCTGATAGTGTATTGTATAAGATCGTTTATTCTTCAAATTTGTAACTAGCTTAACTGTTTTGGATATATGTATGAGTTTTTTCTTTAGTTGCACAGAAGGGTAAGTCATTACGCTCATCATGAATTTCTTGAGGATAATCTAAGTCAACCTTTAGTATGTAACCTACGTTGGAATCTTTGTCTATATCATGAATATTGAATGAATCAATATCATCGATCCATTCAAACTCACCATAAGGTAAATATTCACACATTGCCCATCCATATAAGTTATTCGCATCTAAATACATAAGGTATTCTGACGGGTTTTCTCTATTGAAATCTGGTAAATATTTATTATTCGCTATAGAATGACGTTTAGAACATTGGACTATTCCACCACGTATACCATTTTTAACAAAATTATACATATTTTTATCAGTTAATAATTCCAACTCAATTTTCGTTGTTTTTAACATAGCATCCCAGGATAATCCTGGTGTTGTGTAATAATGACAAGGGTCTAGTCCAAAAATCCCCTTGCAAAATTTTCTAAAATTTTCAAATACGTCTGTTAAAAGAATAACATCTGTGTTCAGATCTAAGAGCATGTAATCGCGAAGTGTGGACCAATTAAATTTATTCCATACACTTACTGCATGCTCGTAATTAGCTACCGAACATTCTTCGTCATTTAACTTTGAATAGAAATTATCTCGAGTAGGAAGGCTAGTTTCCTTTAATCGATCAACACAATTTAAATACTCATAAGCAGGGGCGTAGCCAGAACTTGGTCCTGGGGGGGCGGCGGGGGTTTAAAAAAATTGTTTTGGCAGTTTAGTATTACATGTTTTTTAAAGTAAAGTGCACTTTCCAAATAGGGCATTTTGTTGTGGCTTATGTGACTTAATGCATTAAAAACTAAATTTGTTCCCTTATTTTTAGTAAAAATTTCATGAAATTTGGTGGACTGAAAGCGAAGTTATTGCATCTGAAGTGGAAGTATGTTTGTGTCATCGTACAAAAATGTGCATCGAACAAAGATCCAATATTAACTATTGTTTTAAAAATGTTTAAACTTTAACCGAAGCATTTGATGAACCAAGTTTATGGTGATTATTAATTTGATTAAGTGGTAAACGCGATTTAAAAACGATTGTCAGAACATAAATTATGACCAAAGTGTTAGCCAACTGAATCCGCGATCACCGTAGATCAAAACTGGGCGGTAATTCATAAATGATATAAATATACTGCAATGATGAGTATCAAACAAAAACAAAACAAAATGATAAGCCAAAATCTTCATTGAAATTCTTGAAATTGGATTTAACCTTCGCTTTACTTATACCCGCCCGGGTGATCTTTTTAATATTCATGTTTAATATCTGCACAAATTTTAAGGTAATTTTCAATACCATGAAAAATATTTTTTTTAATTTTGTTCATGTTTAAAGTTGAATTTTGTCATTTTTTATACAT
The DNA here is from genome assembly GCA_964056695.1 of Melieria picta. Classification (NCBI taxonomy): domain Eukaryota; kingdom Metazoa; phylum Arthropoda; class Insecta; order Diptera; family Ulidiidae; genus Melieria; species Melieria picta. The sequence continues at coordinate 87,697,887 of OZ057400.1, forward strand.
TTTTTATTAAAACTCACGATACATTTTTTTTTTGCGTACCTCATTATGTGTTGAATAAACCCTCTGGAAAGAAATCTTCTAATATTTTCCATAGTCTCAAAATAAATCATTAAAGTTAGGCCTTTTTTCGAAATACGAACTATTGCCAGAGGAAGATACTGAATACTGAAGTATGAAAAAAATTTATAAATTATTATATATTTATTGTGAGTTTTACTCAAAATAGCGGCGGAAGTGCCTGGGATCATCTTTAGTAAGGCGAAGGTTAAGCATCTCAATAGCATAAATGTATTGCATTTTAACTGAACATTTGGCTATCGAAGGATGCCATTCCATCTATTGACACTTGTTTTGACTGTTTTTTTGTTTTCACATGATGTGGCACCGTGCGAATTTCACCTTTTCAAAGAATGCATTTGCCGATGAAAAAAAGCGTTTTGAGAACGTAGAAACCATCCAAAAGGCTTGTACCGACATCCTGACGGACATTCCGGTCGACGAACTAAACTACTCTTTAGACATGTTTTTAGAACATGCAAATCGCTGCATTAAGCCTTAACGTGACTATTAAAAAAACAAATTAGTTTCGGTAAAAAAAGGGTTTTGTTAATATTCTTTTAAATATTTAAAGATGAAAAGACCTTTTTGCTAATGTGGGAACGTACATACAATGCATAGGGATTGAAAATGTTGACAAATTATAGGCTATAGGGGGGTTCTGACACCCTAAACCCCCTTCCCCTTGGCTACGCCCCTGCTCATAAAGAAATATACCTTTCCGTTTGAGTAATTCGAATTGTTGTCTATCTGGAAACAGTTTGATTAAAGTATCGAAATCCCCATCATCCAAATTTGTTGCTAGTTTATCTAAACTTGAACTCATAAATCGAAATGAGTCAAGAAATCGTAATTCCAAGGTTTTGTTTTCACTCATATGTACAATTTTTGAAAGAGAAACATATAATTCCTTGTTTAAGGGAATTATTTTAATATCCGGGTATAGTCTCTAATTCTTTAACAAAGAGATGACAATCGTATCCAGAAAAATTATGGAAAAAGATAGGAATACACTTTTTTAATTTTAAATTTACATTACAAGAAGAATGTGCAGGTCCACGATAATTTCCTGTTAAATGACAATGATCAACGACTCTGTTATCACCTAAAAATTCGTTAGAAATATAACAAATTGAACTATTATTTTGAATATTAATTTCGGTCGAAGAGAGAGGGATCAATGGAACAACGACATTCAAAAAATTATTATATATTTCTAAGGCATCACTCATCAAACTTTGAATAAATTGGTTAGCTACATTTTCTCCTGCATAAATTCTATACTTATCTAAAGTGTGATTAAAACTACATTTAATATAGTAACTAAAAGCAATTGGCTTATGAATTGCAATATTTTTTACATTGCTAGAATCTCTTACATCTAAATCTTCTAAAATACACTCAAAATCCGCGTATATTACGAAGGGTACATCTAATTTATTTGAGTGGTTGCTAAATTTTAAAATTTTTTTGTCTTCATTTGGCATCTGAGTCACTATTCTATTGCACTCAGTCTTGTGCTTTTTAAAAACTTCTTCATTGGAATACTGCAGACAAAAGTTACATAGATGTATTTCCTTTGTATTATGCGTCAACTGCGACTTGATTAATCTACATGAATTATAAAAAGTAAATAAGAAATAAAATTAATCAAGAAATGAATAGAGATGTAATCTTAAGAAAAAAGTAAATAAATGGAGGGTTAAAGAATATGAAAAAGTAATTAAAAATAAGTACCTCGATATATTTTTGATCCATATGTAGTGTGATTTATTCTCTTGTTGTAAAAGGAGAAGATTTATGTGTATTTCCTTCTCCTCTTTTGTACTGTGATTATCGTCGAATTTTGCTCGTCGAACCCAAACACGTTCACACTAATTGTATTGTTTTGCTCAAAAGTTCTCACTTCTGCTATGGGCAGTGGAAAATTTAAATGTTCAAAATTTAGTGTTATATTGTTTATACGTATAATTTCGTCTTTAATATCCACATTATATTCAGTCCACCTATGTGGGTTATTAACAGATATTATCGCCCATTGTTAAAGCAGATATTATCGCTCATTTGAAACAATAATTGTCCGTATTTTGTACGTTTATACATGCATGTTTGTCGGCAAGATATTTAGGTAAACCTAAATAGCTGCCTTCTTTTATGGGTTTGTATTGGTTTACATTTATTTCAAGTCTAATGATATGGATTAATCCATCCACTGTCTCTTCCTTGAAATTCCCCAATTTTTGTGCATATGATTTCTTTTTTAGTTTTAAAATCTTCATTCAATCAGTATTCTGGATTTTTATCTTTTTGGTTTGAAATTATTTCACTTCATATACAACATCATCCACATCACTATCATCAACATCAGCTTTTTGGTTAAATTTTATATATTCCGCGAATAGTTCGAAGTTATATTTAAAAGCTGATAACTTAACCAATTGTTCACTCAATAATTTTATTATCTCCTCTTTTGCTCCCTCCATAAACAATTCAGGTAAAAGAATTGCTTCATTGTTATTCGTGTATGAAAACGTAGCGATACGATTTTCATACAGTCCTTGCACCACTTTTATATTTGCCGTAAGCGGTACAAATTCTTTTTGGTTATGCACATTCGTGCATAAATGTGTCTTCCATAATGAAGAATAAATGTGCGTTTTGCACAAGTTGCAATATTTGTATTCTACACTGCTAGTTGCATTTGTGTTTGCACTTGTGCTTGCACTTGTGTTCACGTTTGAGTTCACACTTGAATGTGTGCTTTGTATGTGTTGAGTTAAATATTCTTCGCGAGAATATATTTTCCCGCAAAATTTGCATACATACTTAATTTTCTGATGCACATTACGAATATGACGGTTTAAATTATAGTTCTTTGAAAACGTCATTTCACAAAACTCGCACTGAAAAGATTTCATCTTGATGGTTTTAGATGTTGCAAATAACTGAGAAACATTCCTTAAGTTTACATAGTTATAATAACTACACTATATAAAATCTAATAAATTAAAAAGAATTTTTATCGTTATATTTAAAGCTGGAAAGTCGTACGTTTTAACCCTTGTGTGCGCACCCAGGTCTGGCCAGACCATATTGAACTTTGGGTCCACTTTTAGTAAGGTTGTAGTAAAGCTATCGGGTTCATATTTCATGATATCCTCAACTGATCCTTTCTAAGCACAAAAACCAATACATGAACAAAATTTTTACAAAAACAAGGCGAGAATCGTGCAAAACGTATTTATACCCCTTAGTTGAACCCCCCATGGTCTGGCCAGACCATGGTGTATTTTCATACAAATTTGCCAGTTATTTTCAGTTTTTTTGTTATTTTCGAAGTAATTATTGGCAGAGTTGTTTATAAATATTTTTTCCGTTTGTTCTTTATCCAGTCCCCTACGGAGCATAGGGCTTCAACTAAACTTTTCCATCTGACCCGATTTGGAGCCCTTTTTCCGTGCCATTCCGTTAATTGTGACACAAGTTAGTTGGCGCAAAATTTAAGTGGTCCAAGTGATTTTCATTCACTTTGGCCTTTATTTTCTTTTGGGTTAGTAAATTATAATTTTTGTTGGAAAAGAATGTGTGAACATAGTTAAAATTAATATTTATCCATTGTATTTGTGGTTATATCCGTGTTTTTGGTGTCAATTCAATTACATTTCTGAAGCGAAGGAAGTATTTGTGCTTTTGTCGTGTCTGATTTTTTATCAATTAGATTGTATGTTTTCTGTGACAGAGATGGAAGGAAGCAAATGCTATTTTGAGGATAAGGTGTACATTACACAGGGCAACAAATTTCGACTTTTGGTCGGCTTTTCTGGGTTTGACATCAGTTCTAGGGTAATTAGGGAGCACTGATTTCATATTTTCATATTTTTCGACTTTGAGGTCCAATTGCCGCGGAATTGTAAAACTTATAAAAATAAATTACATTGGAGAAGAAGCCGTGAGGTGTTGTAAATGCTACAAAGTCAAAATGATGTCAACCGGTTTATTGGTTTAGAAATTACAATCCCAAACGTGAAAAAAGTCAGGGATAATCCGAAAAAGTGACACGCCCATTTTTTGCGAAAACGGAAACTAAGTTTTAAAAACGGTTTGCGGATTCGAAATCAGCGCTCCCTAATTACCCTAGAACTGATGTCAAACCCAGTAAAGCCATTTTGCTGTTGATCAGTGTTATTTTTGAACTTCAACGCTGGAGTTAAATCAGAGAGGACGATTTCTCTAAAAAAATAGTCTAAGCAGTAGCGAAAACCAATGCTTTGGAGCAACAGAATTAAGATATTTATTTATTTATTTATTCTGTCTAAGTCATTAATTAAATAGTTTGAATAAGCTCAACTTAAATGTTGAATACTTATCACTAAAGTTTTACTCGGAAGCATACAAATTGCACAGGCAAATAATTCTCGCAATTGGCTCATTGAATGAATACGTAGTTCTGTGGGATGATTTAATGAACCATCTGCACTTTCTAAAGTTTATGGAGGATTCGTTTGCTGCTGGAGGTAATAATAACGGTGCTGCAAATTATCTTTTAGACCCTGAGCAAACCGAAGCTTCGATGCTGATGGAAAATATGATATTTCAACGTGGAGATAGCGATGACGAAGGCTCGGATATCGCCAGTTCAGCATGAACAATTACATGTTGAGCATATTATGCTTGAACGGAATGTTTTTGTTTCTTGGACAGATGGAACTAAGTGGCCAATAGAAGATCTTTTTTGTTATTTATAGCCTTTTCTTATTTATTCCCAGTGTTCTGTATTAATCAGCTACCTTTTCGACTTCAAAGCATAATTGCCAGAAATATTAATAGATATATCTTAAAACACGATTTGTATGTGTCCAATGTAAAATCTCAATGTGTTTGAGTCATTAGTCTGCATTATAATATTATATATTTTTTTCCTTACTGTCGTATATTTTTAATTTCAAAACGTATTTATGGAAGTTGAAATTCGGCATGTATTTTATAAATGAAGTATATTTTTGCCTTTTTACCTAAATAAGAAGTAAGCAAGCAAGAGCAATTATTGTGTTCACTTACTATTTTTTTTTTACAGGCTTACACACACAAACATACACATAGAAACACTCATACATACTCAGATATATATAAACTCATTAACAAAAATATAAAAAAATTCTATTAACTAGCACTATCCTCGAATATCCTCTTTTTTGCACCATGGTCTGGCCAGACCATGGGGGGTTCAACTATGAGGTTTCAAGTGGGTGCGCACACAAGGGTTAAAAACTGTGAAACTTTTGAGGGTCACACACGTTTGACATTATTCAAATCAACAACAAAAAAAAATGTGAATACTGATAACCGTATTGTGTACGTTGAATAATATTACCCCGTTTATACGACAGCTCAAGTCGCTATGAGTCAATACACATCGACTCAATACAGTCGTATAAACACGTTTTCAAACCGCTTTGAACATTTTAGGCGTATCGAGTCAAAGCGCTTTTCAAATGAGTTCTTAAATTTTCAAGTCGCTTCAAAAATTTGTATAAACGGTTAAACATTTTCAAAGTGCTTTGAAAATCAGCTGATGGTGATGTACACTCAGTTTTTTGAGCATTTTCAAGTAAAAAGTAAGCAACACCAACAGCTTAAATTCATTAAACGTCAAAAAAATAGAAAACACCGAAAAAGAAAAGCATACTTTTGAAACCGTCTGCAGTCAATACGCTTCTGAAATCAATGTATAAACACTTGGCACGAGATCGAATGCGAATCGACTGGGACCGTCGTATAAACATGGTATATGTCAGCTAGCCAGCAATCGGATGATCACGCACTTTTTTGACGTTATTCAAACCAATGCAAAAAATAACGTGAATGCTGATAACCGTATGGTTTACGTAGAACTGAATTATATATATATATATGTGAGCCGTAGGTGAAGGAAAACGCTTTTTATTTGTTTACAAGTTTAATTTGATTTGAGTTTACAAGTTTAGTTTGATTTGAATTTACACGTTTAATTTGATTTGAATTTTACACGTTTAATTTGATTTGAATTTTACACCGCCGACCGAACCAACCGCGCGCTTCTCTTTCTCTTCGCCGACTAACTTTCGCCGACTACCTTTCGCCGCTCTTCTTCTTCCCTGGCAGCCCGTTCACAGTCGGCCTCTCCTGACATTCAGCGTCCTCGTCAGCTTCCCCCCAATCGTCGGCTTCCGAGTCGTCGTCCTCTTCATCACTGTCCTCTGGTAACGCGCACCAGGGTTTCAAGGCATCGGAGGCGTACACTGATGTGCAGTGGCGTCCCCAGGATTTCGGGAAGGGGGGCGGATATGCCAAAAATCCAGTTTAACGCAATTTTTATACTTTCATCTTTACGTATTATTTTTAATACATGTTGCATACAATTTTACATATGTACATACATACATGTATATATCAGGTGTACAACTTTGCTTCCGCCGTTTTCCGATAGGTGGCTGTACCGGCTGAGGCTGGTTGAAATACATAGATGGTAATGCCTTTAAAGTGAGTGTGGACAGTGCCTAACGAATTGTCATCGCCGTTTCAGTGACAGTTGTTCTTGTTTTCGTATTATTCACGCTCGAAAATGTCCGTTTATGTGCCCAATTCTCGCCATTTGCGGGAAGTTTTACTTTTCTGTTACAATTCGCAAAAAAATGCAGCTGAAGCGCATCGAATGCTCTCAGAAACTTACGGTGATGCTGCTCTGAGTGAAAGAACGTGTCGGGAGTGGTTTCAACGTTTTAAAAATGGTGATTTCGATGTCGAAGACAAACATGGTGGTGGAAGAGAAAAAACCTTCAAAGATGAACAACTAGAAGCATTGCTTGATGAAGATTCGTGCCAAACCCAAGAAGAGCTTGCCGAATCGTTGGGAGTGAGTCAGCAAGCCCACCTGTCAGAAGCTTTGATCATAAAATAAAATAAGGATCAGGAGAAAATGAAAGGCGTTATAGTGGAAGCAGTTTTACCAGCAAGCCCGGGTCGTGTTAAAAGAATAAAAAACAGTATTCCCACCCCACCCAATGTGCTACCCATCAAATATAGTCATAATAAAGCACTGTTTTTGTCCAAAGAAAAATTGACTTTTTATGTAAATTTTTCGAATTCTGGTTCTAATTTTGGAAGCGAAATTTACATATTAATTTTTATCTTTAAATTTGACTCTTTCAGCTTATTTCTTAAATTTCTTATTACTTTTCATCTTTTTTAATGCATTTTCATTAATTTTGCAACTAAAACTTATCATTGTTGCTCGCATTATTCTTATTTACAGTAAGACGAACTTTGACAAAGTATTACGTAGCACCCTGTACTTCGATTGAGTTTATTTTTGAGAATACAATAGCCTGATGAATTTCTAATCAACAGCAAAAAAATTTCCAATTATCTCTATTCGTTCAGGAGTTATTAATTTTGCAACCTGAAATGACAAATTGAGCCACTGTGCGCCGGCCCAGCAGTTACTTTTAGGTCATTTAATTGGGGTTTCATTGATCTCGTTTGGATTCTCTGTTCCCTAAATGCGGCAACTTTCCTTATCAACGGGGTCAGAGAGTGTGAAATGGGCCTCGAAGGATATCAAAACTTGCGTCCATAAATCAGGTTTAGTCTTAAACATTCGAGCGACTGTGGCCATAGTTCAAGCGACGCACTATGGCGCCTCTGCCGGGAAAACGTTGAAAAATCAAATGTTTCATGAAAGCGTTTGATAAAATGAGTACACGTATCTTATTGATAATCCAGGGATTCCGAAAATGCAACTTTCATTAAATTCTGATTAATAGTTTGGGAGGTAGAGCCGCTCAAAGTTGGCAATTTTTCCACATCGAGAAAAATGTGTATTTGTTGTTTTTTTTTGGTAATTTTTAAGATTGATTTGTACGTAAATAAAGCGACCAAAAATAACCTCTGCGAAATTGAGGGTGGTTAGTTATTATTCAATTATTTACCTAACTTCCAAACCTCAGCTGCCGCTTTACTTTCTAGAGCAGAGGTGCCCATTAGGGTGGGTCGATTCCGGACTTTTTTCGATTCGAGATTTCTAATAGTGCGGAAAAGTTGCCTTAGTACTTCGTGATTCCAATGCAATTTTTTGTTTTGAGATCGGACTGCATCTTCAACCCCAACTCCGGCCTTGAAATTTCGGAAATTTGCCTAAAATCGTGAAATTGCCTACCTAGCGCCTGAAATACGCCTCTCATGGCAAAATGTATAAAAGAAAAGTTGTTTGTCGCATCATTAGCTACCGAAATGGTATTATGATCATGGCCGTAGGACGAACCGTTCCCGAGATACGAGCGAAAAGGCGGCGCGCCGCAGCGCAAGGTAAAAATCGGCTTGCGGCCACACTTCTCCCTGAATGCGCCCACAATGACGCCGGCGCTGCGGAGATATGTTCTGTGCTTCACGCGTCGGGTCGGACCGGCCGGGCCGCTCCCCCCGTCCCGTCTCGCTCTTCCCCCATCTCTCTCCCCTCCCCGCCAGACACTAGACTAGACTCCCGCTGCGCGCCGGGCGCCACCAGCTTGCTCCGTCGTGTATTCCCCTGCGCCATACGACACGTTCGGACAGGTCCCCACACAAAGATTCTTTCATCGAGTTCCTTCACTCTTGTCGTTGATTTCGCCGAGTGCTATCACTTACATTTTCTGAACAGAACACAAAACTCAACATGTCTGTATCTAAATTTAAATTTAGACAGAAATGTCCTGTGTTTGGCATATATCCGTACGATCTCACTGAGTCCCAGCTACCCAGTTACCAGGATGTTCTTTTGTATTATCAGTTTGAAAGATTTCGTATAGGGCGACTCCGACGTGACAACTATGAACCTAGGAGTAAAGAGGTTTCAGAAATAGTTGCAAAAATGGTTGAAAATATTTTCAAAAAGTCATCTATTCCGATAGTCTCACACACCAGAGTTCTACAAATGCTCACCACAGTCAGAAAGTTGGCCCTTGACCGTCTTCTGGCAGCCAGAGAAGCAGAGACTGACACTGTAAATGGATGGGTTAGATGTAATAAAGTGCCAAAGCTGAATTTCAAAGCTAATAATTATTACGATATGATTAACTGGAAGACTATTACCTTGACTGTTCCACCAGTTCTTCGTTCAGTTTCTAACGAAGAGCTCATAAAAGGGTTGTCGGGAGACACTGCAGAGATATGGAAATTTAGTGAATTCCCCTCTCACACCGTGGCAGTCGAGAGAACCGTCAAACTGGTGACAGAGGCATCTTCTAAAGTTATTGGCCCCCAGTCTCGTGATCGTTTTATACGCTCTACACTGAAATCTAGGCAACAACTGCCAAAGTTTAGTACAAAATCTGATTTTATCAATAAATTTGATACAGATTCAGACTAAAACAAGCCTGACATATGGTTGGTTGGTTGGGTTGGGCTTGGGAGGAACCCGAAGTGCAGCCACCTCCACGTGGTGGGTTCTGGGTAACCAACACAGGTTAGCTGAGAGCTGCAACAATTTTCACCTTGCGCTGCGGCGCGCCGCCTTTTCGCTCGTATCTCGGGAACGGTTCGTCCTACGGCCATGATCATAATACCATTTCGGTAGCTAATGATGCGACAAACAACTTTTCTTTTATACATTTTGCCATGAGAGGCGTATTTCAGGCGCTAGGTAGGCAATTTCACGATTTTAGGCAAATTTCCGAAATTTCAAGGCCGGAGTTGGGGTTGAAGATGCAGTCCGATCTCAAAACAAAAAATTGCATTGGAATCACGAAGTACTAAGGCAACTTTTCCGCACTATTAGAAATCTCGAATCGAAAAAAGTCCGGAATCGACCCACCCTAGTGCCCATGCCCTATGCTCTCGTTGCTCATTTGTTTTTGCAAATCCTCTTCAGCATAGGCTGAGGAATCTCATTCCTCATTTGTTTTTGTAAATGATCTTCGGCATAGGCTGAGCATTCTACACCTTTTCAAGTTCGATTTCAGAAAGTGTAAAAGCAATTTCAGAAAACTGAAATTGAATTTACGCTTTCTGAAATTAAATTTATATTTCTGAAATTGAATTTACGCTTTCTGAAATTGCTTTTACGGTTTCTGGAATTGCTTTACGCTTTCTGAAATTGTTTTTACACTTTCTGAAATCGAACTTGAAAAGGTGTAGTATACTCACACAGCACTCCGCACGCATTGGCGACAGTTATCTTCAACCACAGAATAAACAGTATACAGAATGCGCATGTCGACCAGCGAAGCAATCTGAATTTATGGTGCGGGCCGAAAGCAGAAGGGGGGAGATAACAGAGTTTGTTGAACAGAACTTTTGTCTCTGTTAATTTCTCGTGCGACGATGATCTCTGTTATTGTCAACTTCGGTAAGTGCCGAGTGGTGCAGAGCGAGTTCGTGCGCTCGATACCGGCCATAGAAGTTACTGTTATTTTCAATGAAGCGAATGAAGGGCGATGTGCTATCGTTGTTGTTGTTGATCAGCGAATGAAAATTGTAAATTTTGAATTTTTGTTTCTGGCTGACATTGGCTGACAATTCCCGACGTGTGTCGGTTAATAAGAACAAGTTTTTTCATGATATTATGCGATCGACCTTCTACGTGAAGAAATTTGTATCTCCTTATGAGCACTTGAATTCTAAGGTTTCGCTAATTTTGGCGTAAATGACTTCTCGCCGCGATTAATTATTTTATCCCTACGCCTTTTATCCCACTCTAGGCCCCCAGTTTTTTGGCCCAAACATTTGTTTGTCAAACCTAAAAAAAAAATGAGAGGTTCCGAAGAATCGTAATTATGAATTTGTGCATTTAATCATGTCGAATGTATGTACATATCTATTGTAAAGCAAAAAGCTATGAGAAAAAAGTAAGTAAGCAACGACGATCCCGAATGACGGCAGAATAAATTTTTTGTTTTGCTTTTTTTCGATATATGTACGTACATCCGATTGTGCCACATCGTTTAACTATCATCAATATTAAAAATAGTGTGATATCTTTATACCGTAGTGACTTTTTAAGTCGATAAGTTACCCCCTTTTGACATTCGTTCTCATATATTTTTGCACGCTACACTCCGTCGTAAAACTGCTACGGACAGCGTATGTACGCACTGCGCTGCACGCAGAATGAACCACAAAGCAAAAAGAATTCAAATTCAATGTTTCAATTCCTAGCCGGCTCTTCTCCCCATATATGTAAGAAGCAAGTGGCACTTCGTTTTGTTGGCCGACAACAACAGCAACCACAGCCTGACGCTATTTTCCCCTCGGAGCTGCATGCGATCATTACTTTCATCTTATCTCTGTGCTGTTTGTTCTGTGAAATAACAGAAACGAAAGCTGTCTAGTGCTGTTTATGATGTTAATAGCAGAGGACGTAATGTTAAATTAACAGTGGTCGTAATATTACGACCCCCTTTTTTTTTTTTTTTTCTTGAGGATGGGCAGGAAGGCTTCCAAGCACTCAGTCTATTTTGGACCATTGTACTATACCCATGGGGGATAGGGAAGGAAAATGAGAGTAATATCTCATACTTCACCCGTTTTGAAATGCGTATGCAACACTGTCTTTACAACATATGTTACAGCACACATTTCAAGCGGATGGGGAAAGGGAATTGGGAGGGGACCTACAGTTTAACGCCGAATCCGAATGGCGATTGGCAGTTTTTCGTTCACACTTGGAGGTTTTACCATTGCCTGCCAAGAGCGCCATTGTGCGATTCTTGTAATTCTCAGTCCCTTCATGTGGATAGCGATAGAAGTAGATGAGTGTTTTTTCCAGCCCGAGCCAGGAATTGAACCTGGGGCGCTCGGTATGAGAAGCCAGCGCGCTACCCGCTGGGCTATCGAGGCCGTGCATATATATCGCACACGCACTACAAAAGTGACACAACTCAAAATTTTTCATTTTCGGGTTTATGTGTTAATACTGTGCACAATGCATAAATCTACCAATCAGCAAAAGCTCAATGTATTTTGTCGTTGTTAACTGTTACAAAAATACAGTTAGGTCTCTTTTCATGTCAGAAGCAGTGACTACGTGACGCGAAACTCGGAGGAGAAATGATTTTCAGACCATTTTTTGCTTTTTCCAATCGTCCGATAGTGTACGGGGTTTTTTATCCAAACATTCGCACAGCACCGGTTACCAGTCAATTGTTTGCATCTTAAAGTGCTAACTTTTCTTATTCGCTGTAAATATAGCATTGCAAACCAACTTGTTTTACTGGTCTAAGTAATTTTGATTGTAACGCGTACAAAAAAAGCAGAAATAAATTATTTCATACGCTGAAGTCAGCAGATATTCGGTTGCTTTTTCCTTCAGTTCATGTCTCATTGAGTTTGCCGTTTCTAGTGCAGCAAGAAACAATGCTGGCAAGTTGAACTCTTTTCAAACGCAGAGCTGCAACTCAAGCAATGCAAATGTTAAGGCTTTGAGGGCAGTCAGCAAAAACTGAAGTAAAACCATATTAAAACACGAGGCAGCATACTTATGACGTTTTTCAGCAACAACGTTTTTTTGCAATCAATTTCCTATAAACGTACTACAGAATGAAAGCAAAACAAAACCAATTATTTTATTTGCAAATAAATATCGAACGCACCAGCAGCCCTTGCCCTGGCGTTTGTATGGCGAATATTTTGTACGAACCCTAATCAACTCTGGGGCCTGGTTTTACCGAATTTGCGACTCTGGGGCCTGGTTTTACGGAATTAGCAACCATGACCCCTCCGAGTTTCGCGTCATGTAGTCATTGGTCAGAAGTTTGATGCTATTTGATTGCTGCAGCTCAATGCAAAAGAGTCCTAACTCAAATTGTGTCACTTTTGACGAAATAAATTTTTGTTAAAGTTAATTCTAAGCAAAATTCTGACAATTTTTGTATATATTTTTAATTTTTAAAATTAATTATGAATTTTCTAAATTTTTCTTTCAACTTTTTAACTGTCATTTATAATTATTAAATTCAGAAAAAGTGGCATAGGGTAAAGGCACTAGTAACCGGCCACTTAACTTTTTTCCTGACTTTGTTTCGCCATATGTTTCGAAGTATTCAATGTATTCCAAATTAATATACCAATATATAATCTATATAGTATTCTAAATCAGTAACGATATACAATTTTTAGGAAACATTCTATTTTTTTGTAGCTATTTACGTTTTTAGGAAAAATGTCATTTTGTGCTAGTATCCGGACACTTTTTTCAGTAATCGGCCATAAAAACTTCAGTTACCGGCCACTTGAAAGAAAATTGTAATTAATGCAAATTTATGTATATTTATGTGTAAAACTACGAGATTTATGCCCATCCACAAATAAAATTACAGGTCTTTTTATATTTTGCTCGTCTAACCACTTGTCAAAACAATTAGCAACATATTCGAAAAAGGTTTCGCTTTACATCCATCCACTTTCGGTTCGACCAAGAAACGAATTTTGTGGCATACTATTCACAATTTCCTTTGGTGGCCTTAAGTATGGGAATATTACCATAGGTGGAAGCATTTGTCCAATGGCAGAAAAAGTGATTAAAACAGTAATTGTTTCTTTTTCATTAGAAGTTGTAACCTGATATAAATTTGTATACCCTATGGGAGCAATTACTTTGCCCGTTTTGTGGCACAACGAAAAGCTGGTTTCGTCAACATTAAATATTCGAGATGGGTCTTCAATGATATCTTCTTGATTAGAGCTTATCAGATAATTTTTAAGTTCCGAAAACCATCCCCTTATCGATTCGTCTGTGACAATTGCTCTGGCTTTGCCAATACTCTCTGCTTCTCGATTCGCCAATGCAGGATTTCGATTTAAGAATAGCTTAAACCAGGTTTTTCCAGGTCTATTATCCTTAAATGGAGTTTTTCTGTGGCTGTCTTTTATTATTTTTTGGACTGTGTTAAGAAGGTAATCTTTTTTTAAAGGAAAACCACATTTGCACAAATTTATTATTTATTTTTTTCTTTGTCGGGAATCTTTCTGTTTCTAACACTAAAGCTTGTTCACTATAAAATTTTACATAATCATATGTAGAGTAAGTTCGGGTAATGTGATATACCTGTTTGTTTTACAGCGATTCCCGACACATTTTGCCTTAAAACACACTTTTTTTGGTCTCAAACTGTTCACTGTTCAAGCCGGCCGGATACTGAAACTTCTACTATTTTGAAAATTTTAATTATCGGCCGCCCCGGCCGGTAACTGAAAACAAGGCAAAATGTGATCCACTATCCGGCCGCTTCTTTTTTTCATGTAAATATAGAAATGTTGCTATATTTTTTTCACATAATGCATTACTCATAGTTTTATCTAATTACACAAACACTTATCACTGCAATTTTCTTGTAAAAATTATATTAAACTTACATTTGTTCACCACATGCACTTTAACCAAAAATATAGAAATACCGTGTCCGCACACTAGAACATCAATTCACTTATGAAGATTTATTTATAAGAAATAAAGTTTTCATGGTCTATAAATGCTTTATATGTGCATGTGTTTGGAAAACTTTATAGTTTTAAATGATATTTTGACATATGAAGCAAATGTAACCGTTTTCTTATTTTAAGAGCAAAAAGGAGAAAGTGGCCGGTTACTGGAGGGTGGCCGATAATTAGTGCAACTACCCTAACTTGAAATAGTTCCGTAATTATTGAATTAAAATATCATCAAAACAGTCACAACTCAAAATTTTGGATTTTCTAGTGTAAAATAAAAAAAAAATTCTTGGAACTTATCAAAAAGCATAATCTGTAAGGATTTTCTACTGAACGGTCTATTCGTTATTAAAAAAAAATTTTTATTTAGCTCAAAAACAGTTTTTTGCGTTTCCTGAAAAATCACAAATTTTGAGTTGTGTCACTTTTGTTGTGCGTGTGCGATATATACACCAATACCTCACTTTGCGTCGTGGTTACGTTCCAAAAAAACACGACGCAAATTGAAACGACGCAAAGTGAATTATGATTTTCTATAGCAAACCATGTAAAGATCGAAGATAGGTTCCATAGGGTTACGAAAATACTACTTTTTAAAAAGAAAATTTAACAAAGTAAACATTTAAAAAACAAAAATAATATAACTCTGCCAATAAATAAATTGGAAAAATATTTACCTTTTTTGTAACCAGAAACAACCCGTACAAATTTTTTAAAATTTATTATACTCTTTAAAAAAAAAGCAAAACACACTAATTGAAGCGTTACAAAAAGCACAACACACTAATTGAAACTAAATTCTAAAATTAGCAAAACAAAGTGAAAATAAAACTGTATTAAAATTGCGTTGATTTTCAGTTAGAAAGGGAATCCCCGTGTTTTGATGGCATGGCGCAATTAGAAACATAAGTCGTGCCATCTTTTAGAAAAAAAAAAGAAAATTTAAAAAAAAAAATTAAAGACAAACCCTAAACAACGCAACTTCGAAAATCTAACGACGCACAGTGAAAATTAGTAGTAATTCAGCAGCGACGTAACTTCGAAAAAACGCAAAACGAAACGACGCAAAGCGAGGTATTGGTGTATATATACTAGGGATCGCAATTTTTTGCCTTTTTGCGATCCCGGGATTTTCGGGATTGAAAAGTCAAATCCCGGGATCCCGGGATTTAATCCCGGGATTCATATAACAAATTTTTTAAATAAAACAATTTTCCCAAATTGCATAAATAATTGTTTATAAAATATTGACCATAAAAATGGACACAGTTTAATCACATTTGGGGTAGTTTTAATATTTTTTATCTTGAATTTAATCAAATTTTGTTTAACTTAACTTAAAAAAGTTTTTCATTTAACTTCAGTTTGATAACATTTTGTTTTATCCAAAAATGACACTTAAACATAACTTATTGCTTTGCAACAGATGTATCATAAAGTGCATATATAGGGTGTTCCATATAGCGTTTGGAATTTGAACTACGCTTTATTTCGAGAATGACAGTCCAAATGTCATTCAATTTGTGTTTTTAGTTGTGTAATTTAGTTAAAAGTTTGACAGTTATGAAATGGGACACTATATGCTTGAACAAAATTGGGAAATATGGAAAACTTACTTTCAAAGTGGAGAGTTTTCAACTAAAACTGTAAAAAAAAGTAAAATTTCTAAAAAAGATTGGCCTTCAACTCAGCTTGTGGATCAATTTGTGAAGTGAGCTAGTGAAACTGAATCGTTAATGGACCAAACAAGCCGTTCCCCTTCTCATGCAGTGCGCACAGCCGAAAGCATTGCTTTTGTAGCCGAAAATGTGCGGCAACATCGATCAACGTCAACTCGCCATCGCTCTCAGGAATTGAACAATTCTCGCACTTCTTTGATGAGAATTTTACATAAAGATCTCGGTATGAAGGCTTACAAAAATCAATTGGTCCAAGAACTGAAGGCTCATGACCATCCGGCACGTAAAAATCGAACTTTTGGGCACCGATTTCGAAAATCGAATAATCAGCCGAAATTCTGAAATCAATTGGCCGCCTCGGAGCTGCGATTTAAGTCCAGAGACAATTGAAGCTTTGTAACATGAAATCGAAGTTGCCATTCAGGAAATTCTACCCGGAATAATCGAAAAAGTACTTGAAAATTGGGTTGACCGAATGGCGTACTATAAGGCCAGTCGTGGCAGTCATATGAACGATATCGTTTTTCATTCTTAAATAACAAAGTCCAAGCTTTGTAATAAAACCGGAATTTTCAAAAAATATTCATTAGGTTTTTTTTAATAACCGATTCAAATTCCAAATCTTAAATGGTCCACCCTGTATATGCATGTTTGATAAAAAAATAAAATAGTTAATTTGTTTGTACTCTTAGTTTTACTTCGATTATTTCGATAAAAAAAGTTAAGCGTTTTGATTAACTAAAAACTGAGATCTTAAAAATACTAAGGCATTAAGTGTTTTGTTCTCTAATCTAGAGCGAAATTTATTGCAAATAAACCCTGCTGAAAGAAACATTTTTCAGATTCAACACTTGTTGGTTGAATGCTTAGTAAATAATTATAAGCCTTTTGCAAAAGACGCTCTCTATCCCCTCTCTCAGATAAGGAATTGGATTTTTGTGCTTTTAAATTTATTTCATTTGAACTTTGAGGCATCTTTTGCAATCCCGAAAATCCCGGGATTAAAGGATTTGAATCCCGGGATTTTCGGGACTGGAAAAAGTCCGGGATCCCGGGGATTTCAAAAGACCTATTTTAAAAAGCATAAAACATGTATCGGAATTTTTTTTAAATTTCAACAGCTGATGCAGGGTTGGCATGAAGCCTGCGCTTGACTACTACTTTAAATAGTCGATACTTTTGGCAACACTGAAAATACAACTATTCTGCGAGAACAAATGCAATACTGATTTTTGTATTAATTTATTCTTAACCCTTCTGTGGGCATCCGATTCTGACCATACCATTTCGACCTTTGGATCCACTTTAGTAATTTTGTAGTTAAGCTATCGAGATCATATTTCATGATATCCTCAACTGATCCGTTCTAAGCACAAAAACCAAAACCATGGCCTGACCACACCATTGTGTATTTTCATAGTAATTTGGCAGTTACAATTTTTTTGTTATTTCCCACGTAATTATTGTCGGAATGGCTTAAGGGGTTATACTACTGTGTACAAAGAATACCCGGAATTCAATTTCTTCGATTATCGTGGTGTTGTGCATTATGAGTTCCTTCCGCCGGGCCAAACTGTCAACAAGGAATATTACTTGAGCGTTATGCGTCGTTTGCGTGAAGCTATTCGCAAAAAGAGGCCGGATTTATGGAGAGACAACTCTTGGTTTTTGCATCACGATAATGCACCATCTCACACGGCATTGGTTCTTCGTGAGCATTTCGCCAACTCATATCGTTCCACAGCCACCGTATTCGCCTGATTTAGCTCCTTGTGACTTCTGGCTATTCTCCAAACTCAAAAGACCACTTCGAGGACACCGTTTTGAATCGATTGAAGAGATTCAACGTGAATCGCCGCGCGCATTGACCGGAAGGTGACTATTTGGCATGCTTCGAAGATTGGAAAGTCCGTTGGCATAAGTGCATTGCATCGGGGGGGACTACTTTGAAGGCGATGAAATTGATTTGGAAGAATAAATAAAGATTTTTTGAATTATAAACAAATTCCGGGTATTCTTTGTACACAGTAGTATACGTTTTGGTACAGGAAACTTAGGGCATATTTGTGATTTTTTTTTGGGCTATTTGAAATAATTTATTAGAAACTCGCATAACAGGTATACATAGTACATATTCTTACGAAAAAAAGAGTGGTCGAATATGAAAAAATATTGAAAATTGTAAAAGTTTGTAGCTCTTGTCCTGATGCGCCTTTTTTCTGCAGAGTCTGGCGGTGACCACGTTTGAATGCCAACAACTCAACTGTAATCAAAAAGACAAAAAATTTACAGTTGTTTACTACAGCGCCGAGTACTTGAACGAAAAATTTCGAAAAAAAAACTTTTTTCATACGGAAACCATAATGCAAAAAAAGCGATTTTTTGAGTCTCGAAAATGTATTTAAAAAAATTATTAGTTAAGACAAATACTGCAAATGAAAAAATGATCGTTCAAGTACTCCGTATTGTAACTAGGAAAAGAATAAAAAAAATTAGATGAATTGGTCAAGTAGTTTTTGAGATATCGTGGTCACCGCAAAGGCTTTTTTCAAAAAACATCATTTGGAGAAAATCACGTTTAAAGTTTTGCGAGATGCCTATCGCAAGGCAGATAGCGCGCTACGAGTTGCTACTTACGATCTACTGCTCGGATTGACTTTAAATTTTGAACATAAACTCTTGAAAGTATGTTTGTTCGAAATAAATCATAAAATTTTTTTCGATTTTTTGACTCAAGAAAACGTATATAACCCCTTAAAAATATTTTTTAGCCCTTTACGGAGCATAGGGCTTCAACTAGGCTTTTACATTTGACTCGATTTGAAACACCTTTTTCGTGCCATCCCATGTAATCGTGACATAAGTAAGTTGGCGCAAAATTGTCTGGTCCAAGTGTTTTTCACTCGCCTTGGCTTTTATTTTCTTTTGGTTTAGTAAGTTATAATTTTTGGTAGAAAATAAAGTCGGAACATATTCAAATTTAATATTTATCCATTGTATTCATGGTTATGTCCGTGTTTTGGTGCCAATTCAGTTACATTCCTGAAGTGAAGATAGTATTTGTGGTCTTGTTGTGTCTGGTTTCTTATCAATTCGATTAGGTGTTTTCTGTGGCAGAGATGGAAGGAAGACAATGCTACGAGTATCTTAAGGATCAGGTGGACATTGTTTTTGAACTTCGACGCTGGAGTAAATCAGAGAGGACAATTTCTCTGAAAAAATTGGAAACAATCTGAAAAATTGCTGACAATTTCAGGCTTTCATTTGGCCCTGAACAAAACGAAGCTTCTGATACTGATAGAAAAAATGGTCGTTTAGATAGTTCAATGTGAAGATAGCGACGACGAAGGCGACCAGGAAAACCATAGCCGGCCAGTTCTGCATGAACAATAACATGTGTCACCCACCAACGGGGTAGTCGGCATTCGGCGAGCGCAGTGAGCGCACGCGCGTACGGCGCGACCAGCAGTTTCTGTATTGTTTCAAAAATTATAAATTAGAAAGCGTGTGTACACAACGAATAAATAAAGTAACTCCCAAAAAAAGGTCAACCTGACACATGTTCTGCATGTTTTTCTTTGGCAAAGCAGTTCAGAATTGTTAACAGTTAAAGTGCAAGGACTCGAGAAATAGCAATAGATATATCTAAACGCGATTTGTATGTGTCCAATGTAAAATCTCAAGGTGTTTCAGTCATGATATTGCATTATATTGTTGCAATAATTGCATTGGTCAAGCAGTTGAAGCAAATCCATAAAAAACGTATTTTACATTTATTCATTTTTTTATAATTTTTTTCGCTTTACTGTCGTATTTTTTTAATGTCAAAATTAATTCATTGAAGTTGAAACTCGCTATTTACTTAATTATTCAAGTATATTTTTACCGTTTTACGTAAATAAAATGTAGGCAAGCAAAAGAAATCATTGTGTTCATACTTTCTGTTTTTTTATATCCTTAACTACAATTCTCGATTATCCTCTTGTTTACACCATGGTCCGGCCAGATCATGGGATGTTCAACTATTAGGTTTTAAGTGGGTGCTCACAGAAAAGATAAAGCAAATAATAAAAATTTTTCACAATTCTATATTGTTACATCAAATTGGATAAATGAATTTATCCACTAAGGGGGGGATCCATCCCCCTACTCCCGCCCCCCCCTGGGGACGCCACTGCTGATGTGTAGTGACGCTGGGTTCGTTGCGCCTCCGGCAAGTCTTCCACCACGTACCGGTCGTTTCCCAGAACCTTGACTATCAGGAATGGCCCCTTGTATCGCGGCTCCAGCTTTCGTGATGTGCCGCTGCTCGTCGGCTCATTCTCCGCCAGCACCAGGTCACCAACTTGGTAAGGCGTTGGCGACGAATGCCGCTGGTCGTATCGTTGCTTGGCTCTGGCGCGCTGGTTGTCAATTCGCGTCGCAGCCATCTCCCGCACGTGCTGCAAGTCCACGGTAGCTCTCGATCCTTCTTCGTCGTCTTGGAGGATCGTCGTGATCTGGTTACCAAGTACGTCCCTGGGCTGGTAGCCGAACAGTAACTCGTGAGGGCAGCACCCAGTCGTGTGGCTTTTCAATGAATTAAGGCTCCACTGAATTTTGGTAACTTGCTCGTCCCATTTCTTGTCTGTTTCTGCTGAAGGTCGGAGCATTGAGAGGATCGTACGGTTGACCCGCTCCACCTGCCCGTTCGCCCGAGGTGTGCGCACAGCGTTAAGTATGTGCTTGATGTCATGTTCTTTGCAGTACTTCTCGAATTCCTTTGATGTGAATGCCGTACCTCGGTCGCTGACGATACGGTGTGATAGCTCAAAACAAGCGCTCACTTCGTTCAATGTATGAAGTACGAATTTCGTGGCGGTGCTCTTCACCGGTCTGATGACCACGTATTTCGTAAATGAGTCAACCAGAACAAGAACGTGCTTGTCGCGTCTACTGCTTTTGCGGAATGGCCCCAAGTGGTCCAAATGGATGGTGTGAAACGGAATCGGTGAGATCTGATTATAGTGGTACTCACCCTCACGCTGACCACCCGGCAGCTTGTTGAAGCAGCATTCCACGCACGACTGAACATACCCCTTGACGAAGCGACGCATTCGCGGGAACCACATTGTTCGTTCGTAATCGTCGCAAAGCTGCTTGTCGCCGTCGCGTACCTTCTCCACAATCGATTTGATGCGCTCATCTTGCAACTGCATGCTGAACAGCCAGTCGTCGCTGCTGATGCTCACCTTCCCGATTTTTAGCGACGCGGTGTCTACCTCGTGTGGCTCTTCCACTGGCTGTCGGCTCAACGCGTCCACGTGATTCGATGCTCAACCTTGATGTCAAAATCCTGAACTCGCAACCACCAGCGTGCGATTCTAGGTATCAAGTTCTTCTTCTCCATCGCGGTCTTCACTGCGTTGCAATCGGTAACCACCTTGACGTGTTTGCCATAGATGTAGAACCTAAAACGTTCCAGCGTTTCGACCACTGCCAATGTTTCTAATTCGTAGCTATGAAACTTTCGTTCGCTCTCGCTCGTGGACCGGCTGTAGTACGCTACCGGTTTCCAGTCGTCTTCGCGATACCATGCGAACTTGCATCGGTATGCACCTCGTGACACGCGTCCACTTTGTACGCGGCGAGCACCGGTTTTGTCGACAATGCTGCTTTAAGCTCGTTGAATGCTTTCTCGTGTTTCGGCGTCCAGCTAAACGTTGCATTCTTTTGCAGCAACCTTCGTAGCGGTTCAGCGATTAGCGCGTATCCGGGAACAAATTTTCTGAAGTAGCCGCTCAAACCCAAGAACCGACGTAACGTTTGAGCCCGAGTAGCATCGGGCTCGCGTATTCTGACTGCGACTTCGTGATAATGTCATTTTCGATCAGTTCGTTTATCGTGCGCGACACCGTGGCCTTTTTAGGCTCTGGCACACGATAAGGTTTTTGCGCGATTGGCTTATCCGTGTCCAGTTCGATTTCCATTTCGATCTCGTTGGTCTTACCAATTTCACCAATGTCCTTCGCAAATACGTTCCAATAATTATTGAGCAACTGCCCTAACACTTGCTTTTCGGCCAGGTCACCGTCACATCGAATGTCTTCCGCCACCAGTTCCGCACGCCGCACATTGCGTTCGCAATTTGCGACACCACTCATTTTAAACATACATTTACCGTTCCCGAACGTGAAACAAACGTCATTGCTACCGAACAATGTCTGTCCTATAATGACGTCAGCCGATATAAGCCCATCGTTCACAACATAAAATTCCGCGTCTATAGCAATTTCATCGATTCCGACCGTGCATAGTATTTTTTGGTTGGTGTGGCTTAACCCGCCGCCAACACCTCGAATGTGCACGCTACACGGCTCACGTTTGCCTTTTAAGCCTTCGGCTACCGATTGGCGCACCATGTTGCACTGACTTCCGGTGTCTACAAAAGCACTAACGCTTCTCCCATTTATACGTATTGTTTTGTCAACATTTCGTTTCCCGCAATTGACCGGCTCATTTTTACCGTGCACTTTGTCACAATCACTGCATCGCGTACGCTTTTGTGGCTTTGCACACTTGCTCGTAAAATGACCAACTTCACCGCAGTTGTAACACTTCACTTTAGCTATTTTGTCCTGCTCTTCACGAGCTGGCAGCTTTTCGTTTTTTCCTTGTTCACGTGGTCTGGCGGCCGTCGTGGCATTGACCGCCGGCATGTTTTGCATAAACTCTTCAAAACTTGTACGCATTTGTTTTATTGAGGCGTATTGCAATGCTGCCGTTGCAGCTTGCAATTCTCTGTGGTTTAACCCGTTACGGATATGTTTCATAATCGCGGCCTCACTTGAATTGTATCCGCGACCGATCGTGCACACCCTGAAACAATAGTCGGTGATCGTTTCACCTTGTTGCCGTCTAATTCGTGTCATTTTCGTGTGCACTTCCGCTTCATTATACAGTACATTCCGTTTAGCTGCCTATTCGCTTAGGTGCATTTTCTGCTTAGCTGCATTATTTGGCCAAAATACTACTTCGTAAACCGAATTTTCTTTGAAAATTTCACATTTAGCTGCATTTCACTTAGCTGCACTATTCCGTTTAACAGCCCTGTTTTTCAGCAAGTTTTCTTTGATTTGTATGAAAAATACTTCGTTTAGCAGCACTTGAAAATTTCGAAAAGTTTTTTTGGAAAATAGTATCGAAACAAATTTCCACATTTTCGAAATGGAGGCAATAGTTGTGAAATTGTCAAAAAAGAAATATTCGCAGGGTAAAATTACCGATTATTTTACATAAAAGCATATCAGTAAGAATATGTATATAAATATTTTCATTATATCCAGTGTATACATACATATTAGGTATGCATAAGCATCTATAAGATAGCGGTTAATTTGCTAATAAAAATTTGTTCAGTCTTACACTGGTGTAATCTTTTCAAGAATTCAATAGATTCGTTCATGCAAAATTTTTATATATGTATATACTCGTAATATATCAATATTTATATAATATATATAAATATAATATATATTTTGATATTTTTATATAGGTGCGCCAAAGATCTACTTTAAAAAAATTTTGCTGTTTCCAAAAACTTTTCTAGATATTCCGCTTAGCTGCATTTTTCGCTTAAGTGCCCCAAATCATGTGCATCGAAGGTGAATGCAGCTAAACGGAATGTACTGTAATTACGACCGAATTCTTCAACTAGTTTTCGCGAAAATTCGCCCCAATTCAAACACGTAGTGGGCATTGCGTCGTACCACATACGCGACACGCCTTTTAGCCGGCTGAAAACGGCCAACATCAAGCACTTTTCCCGCCATTGATACGCACTTTTTGCCTGATTCACCCGATCAACAAATTGCTCCGCAGTTGGTGACGTATCTTTTGTCGGGTCGAATTCCGGAATCGTTTCCGCAATTTCGCGTACTGAATATTCTTCTCGTCCCACTGTATCGTTGTAGGTTCGCGAGATCATACCACACGGCTCATTCGCAGCCGTTAACATAGCGCGCTCGGCACATACAATGGCGACACTATCGGTGCTGCGGTAGTGTAAGTAAGCGTGGCAGCCGGTGCACGCGTGACATACTCGCGTGACCCGTTGCCAGGGTTCGAACCTAGCAAAACCGAAATCGTAGTGACAGCTGCAAAAAAGCGTAGCAAAACCCAAATTTGCGTAGTGAATTTTCCCAAAAATAAAACTTTTTTCAAAACAATTTTATTGTACAACGTAGAAAACATAACATAACAAAGTTCATGAAATAACAAAACTTTTAAAATTCATTAAAAAAAATAATAATAAGCTTGTAAATAGGATTTTTTACATTAAGTATTCTTTCTTTCTTTCTTTTTGTGGAAATTTGAATTTTTGTGCCGGTTTAAATTTGTTGCATTGTTGCTCAGGCTTTTTTGCACGATTTGCAATGGGCGACGCCGTTTTCCTTCTTTAGCCACGGCTTTTTCGCCTCCCATTCCGCTTTATACTTTTGAATATAATTTTTTGATGTTATTTCTTCCTCTGAAGATGGGATGGGGTATTTCCAGCCATGCTACAGCAGGCCCTTCATCTGGTCGCACCGCGGTTACTCAGAATCTACAAGGAATGTCTGCAGCACAACTATGTGCCTGTTATCTGGAGGGAAGCGAGGGTTGTAGTTATACCGAAAGCAGGTAAAAGCAGCCATCTCTATACCAAGGATTTCAGGCCCATTAGTCTAACGTCATTCCTTCTCAAAACGCTCGAAAAACTCCTCGACTTGCACGTGCGCGAAGTTCTAGGTCCTACGGGCATAGCTGACGCGCAACATGCATACATGAAAGGCAGGTCCACCGAGACCGCATTACATTCACTAATCACACACGTGGAGAAGGCAATGGAATTCAAGGAATACGCCATTGGCGTATTTCTCGATATAGCTGGAGCCTTCAACAACGTAACGACAGATGCCATGTTGGATGGCCTCAGTATACTGGAAATTGACAACGCTGTTTATCTGTGGATACAAAGCCTGCTGGGCTGTAGAAAGATAAGAGCGGAATAGAATGGTGCTGAAGCACTAAAGGAGGTATCAAGAGGAACCCCGCAGGGGGCGTCCTATCTCCACCACTCTGGCTCTTAATAGTCAACAAGCTGACGACATTGCTATAGTTATCACGGGGAAATGCCTCTCTACTCTCAGCAGTCTCATGACCGCCTGCCTGAGAACCATACATAATTGGGCGGCACTTGCTGGTCTGAGCATGAATGTTGAGAAAACGGACTTGTTACTTTTTACCAGGAAGTACAAGATCCCTCCGTGGCCAGCACCACGGCTCAACGGCGCGGCACTAGTACTCAAACACCACACCAAATACCTAGGTGTTATAGTAGACAACAAGCTTACGTGGAAGCCCAATGTAGAGGAGAGGACGAAAAAAGCCTGTAATGCCATATACGCATGCAAGAAGATGCTAGGCGTTACGTGGGGCATGTCGCCCTCTCTTGTGCATTGGTGCTACACAGCTATAGAAAGGCCAATGCTTCCTACAGTGTTTTGGTGTGGTGGACTGCGGTCAAGAAAAATACATACCTAAAGCCTCCAGAGAAGGTTCAGCGCCTCGCTGAGCTATGCATAACGAGGGCTCTTGGAACTACTCCAACGGCAGCACTCAACAGAATTCTAAACCTGCCGCCCATAGACCTATATGCGGAATGTCTGGCGTCTAAGGCCGCTAACAGGCTAAGGGCTACGGGACAATTCAGGGGCAATTCCTTCGGACATAGCTCAGTTTGTAGGGGTGCTGCAGTTAATACAGACTACATGACTCCTCTTCTGAGCTTTGGGAAAAGGATAAAGGCCACAATCGAGGAGGAGAGATGGCGCAAAGGCATGGTACCGAGACGTAACACCCTCAATGTATTTACAAATGGCTCCAAGATGTTGGAAGGAGTTGGGGCCGGGGTCTACTGCCCAAAGTTAGGTATTGAACAGCCGTTCCGTCTACCTAATCACTGTAGCATTTTTCAAACCGAGGTGTTTGCTGCAAGAAAGGCTGCGGAGCTCATCTGCCTTGAAAGCACCAAAAACTATACCATAAACATTTATATTGACAGCCAGGCCGCAATCAAGGCGATAACCTCCAATTGCATCTCGTCTAAGAATGTCCAGCAGTGCCAGGTGGCCATGGGAAGGCTAGCTGCACACCGCAAGCTGCATATCTATTGGGTACCTGGTCATAAAGGCATTGAGGGGAATGGTAGTATATATTGTCGCCAAACGTGGTGTGCACCTACCAGATGAGCAGATCAGCAATGCACTGATGCCTCTGCCAGCTCTCAATAAGAATCTCGATAGCGGCATGAAACATAAGGCGGAAGCGAGGTGGAACAATTTAGCTACCTGCGAAACGGCAAAAACCATGCTGAAGCAATACGGCGATAGAGACGCAAGACTTGTGTTAGCGCTCTCACGGATGGACTGTAGAACCATAACAGGAGTGCTGACCGGACACTGTCTAACAGCAGCTCATGCGTACAAGATGGGTTTAACTGGAAGGGGCGGGTGCAGGAAATGTGAGGAGCCTGGTGTTATAGAAACCATGGAACACATTCTGTGCCACTGTCCTGCTATGGCTAGATCTCGGCTAGCATATCTGAGAGCCCCGGACTTCCCTGGGCTGAGCGAGATCCAAAGCCTTGACTTAAAGACGCTGTTAAGATTCGCCAAGATCACAGGCATTCTCAACGATCATTACTTCACTAGCTCTTAACGCTTAAAGATCTCCATCTGGTACCGCTAGGGACCCAACAGGGTCTATGCGTGGCCAAATCGGCCAACCAGCTTAACCTAACCTAACCTTCCTCTGAAGACGAGGATTCATCCATTTGACTGAAAATGTTGAACAAATTAATGGGATTAATGATTGAACAAATTTTATTATTTAATTGACTTACTTCGGGAGCAGCCGCCGTAGCTCAGCTGGCTAGTGCGTTGGGCCGCAAGTCAAATGCAACGCTCGAACCCAGGTTCAAGACTCCGTTGCTGCTAACACCGAAAAAAAAGAAAAACAAAAATTTTTCTTTCGGCGGCTGTCCTCTCAGCAGGAAATGGCAAACCTCTGAGAGTAAAATTGCCTATGTAAAAGCTCTCAACTCGCCGTTCGGAATCGGCATAAAACTGTAGGTCCCTTTCAACCTTGTACAAATTCGCACGCACAACATGGATGGTTGCCATGGTCATGCCAGTCAATTATTATTATTATTACTTCGGGAGCAAAATTTTCTCCATTTTGCAAGATGCAGCCTTTCGAAGCGAAATTTTCGCCTGCTTGTAAAATGAATAGCAAAATGTCCGAACAGCACAAGCTGATCAGTGCGTTTGGATATGGTTTATTCACTTACGCAAGTTAAACTATATGGCTGAATGATTTTTGCATATATTTTCTGTGGAGAAGAGTGTAAAAGAATTACCACATGCAACCCTTTCTTTATGCTTTCTACAATTGGTGCTGCCAAACATTGTTTGTTCATTTTGCTTCGGGAAAAATCGTAGCAGATTGGGATTCAAGCGGAGTGGCGAAGCAGATTTTCAAATTTTGCGAAAAGCGTAGCAAATTCACTACGATCGTAGCAAAGTCCGAACACTGCCCGTTGCCTTGAGGATCATGCGCCGAAGTCGCAGCATACGGTGCGTGCGACTGCGACGGAGCGATGGCACGCGACACTACGGGCGCGTTGGTAGTGTGCGTGTACGTTGCTGCATACGCAGCATAGGCGTTTGCGTCGAACGCTTTTGGTTGCCGTTGTTGTGTCAGGGGAAATAAGTTAACGGACGAGGGCGGCGTCAGGGCTAGCGTGCCTGATACAGCCACCGCAAATGGTGTATGAGACTGCGACACTTGGGACACTACCGGAACGGTGGTAGTACTCGCGGCCACTGCTGCATTCAACGATGTCTGGGGCGGCACCGTGGGTGATGACATGACCGGCGAGGAGAAGAAATTGGACTGCCCGCGCGACACTTCGGATTTACTTTCGTTTGCTTTCATGCTCGCTATCGTTTTCTCGAGCTCACGCACGCGCTCGATCAGCGAGTCCACTTCTTCCGTACCGTTTTCCCGATAGAATTTTTCTAGCTGCTCGACCAACACATCTTTTTTACCGGCCGCGCTGAGCCCTGCATTCCTGCAGCGTGTTCGTAG
This sequence comes from Melieria picta, assembly GCA_964056695.1. NCBI lineage: Eukaryota > Metazoa > Arthropoda > Insecta > Diptera > Ulidiidae > Melieria > Melieria picta. The sequence goes on from OZ057400.1 coordinate 87,726,233, forward strand.
CTCAGGCACACACAAATCCCGCACATCACTCATCACGATCCGGTCCCACTTCTGAATTGTGAGCCGTAGGCGAAGGAAAACGCTTTTTATTTGTTTACAAGTTTAATTTGATTTGAGTTTACAAGTTTAGTTTGATTTGAATTTACACGTTTAATTTGATTTGAATTTTACACCGCCGACCGAACCAACCGCGCGCTTCTCTTTCTGGCAGCCCGTTCACATATATATATATATATAAGATCAGTTGACAATAGAGGGGTCACACACTTTTGATGTTATTCAAGTCAATGTCAGCTAGCCAGCAATCGGGTGATCACGCACTTTTGGCGTTATTCAAACCAATGTGAAAAAAATAATAATGTGAATACTGATAACCGTATTCCAACCAACGAAAAAAAAAAATGTGAATACCGCTGACTGAATGCTATATAAGCTCTCAAAAGTTGGTGTAAAACATTCATTCAACCTGTGAAGCAAAGCCAGCTACCCACAACAGACCAGCCAGCCAGCCAACAAACCACTCCCAGGCAACCACATCAGACGCAGTCAGCCAGCCAACCACCCCAAGCACCCACATCAGACGCAGTCAGTCAGCCAACCACCCCAGGCAGCCACATCAGACGCACCCAGCCAGCCAGCCAACCACCTCAAGCAGCCACATCAGACCCAATCACATCAGACGCAGTCAGCCAGCCAACCAACCAAGCAATGTCATCATCATCAAACACTACGACTCACAGTGTCGCGAGTAGGGACAAAAATAAAAAAATGAATGTCGTAAACGTACAAAAATAAGTTTTGTAGTACTGAAGTAAATACCTCAATTTACTAAAATGTGAAAACGAATTTTAAAAATATCAATTTATATACCGATGGCAGGCCACCAAACTTGCACTTTGTGAAGGTTGGTGACTTGGGTAGAAATTATTGCAATTTGTTGAATGTAAGTTCCAGGCCTCTTATTGAAAAATTTCCCATGGAACCTTATGTTAAGTAAATATATTCTATAAATATACTATTTTTGCAACTTTGAGGTAGCTTTCCCTCTTTTGTTTTGCTTTCCATATTCCTTGTACCGCTATTTGAAGAAATGTAATTCGTAGGAATAAAAGTGCAATGTCATCAAACTTTAGATAAACTTAAAAAAAACTACTTCTTACTTCTTCGAGATTTTACAGTGTGATATAGCTGAAAGTATGTATTAATAGAAACCATGGACTTTAGCTGCACAAACTTGCACGTTTTTAAGAAATTCAGCATTTTTAGTGCCGTATGCAGTAAAAAATAGGGTCCTTTTTGCAGCATGGTTGGCAGGAAAACATAGCGACCACTGCTGCTCTTCGCTTGAGCTATAAATTTTTGTTTGTAATAATATGCAAACACCACTTGATTTAGAAAAATAAAAAAAAGGTAGATTCGATGGAAGGCTTCGGGTAATACTGGGTGGCTTGCCATCGAATCAAGGCAACTTTCAAAAAGAAGCAAAACTTGTTAATGTCTTCAGAACCAATTATAGCAGTTAATAGGAAAATTTAAGTTAAACATGAAAACCGAAACTCTGATATACTTCAATATATAATATCTGAGGAAGTTCAAGAAAGGAGTTTTTAAATTTTGTGAAAAATAGATGTAGAGGGTTTAATTTCCAATAGTTCATGATCGGATAACCGATTATCCTAGCAGTACAGATTAACAAATTTTCATTTTGAATGAAAATATATGCTATACTGAATTTAATAAGAGGTGTTATTATTTTCTATTTGGGTTTGAAATTACTTAAGTGCGCATAAGTATGCACAGATATTTGTAGTTTTTTCAATATTTCCTTTTTTATGACAAGCGTATTTCTAGGTTGATCGGATTTCTGGTATATACCTTTATATTGATGATATGAGTTGCTGTACCAAATTTCATCAATATATCTTTTATAGTTTCTGAGATACTGTCAACTTAGTATTTGGTTTGTATGGGAGGTGGGCGAGTCTTCTCTTTATAACAAAATTACATGTACAAAACTTTATTGTCGTACGACTATTCCTTCTATTTATGTCCCTGCTACTATGGACTCGCGACACTGTGCGACTGCCCGAGAGGCTTTCAATTCAATAAACAGAACACCCACCTTATCACTGAATGATATGGTGGGCAATAGGGTGGGTCGATTCCGGACTTTTTTCGATTCGAGATTTCTAATAGTGCGGAAAAGTTGCCTTAGTACTTCGTGATTCCAATGCAATTTTTTGTTTTGAGATCGGACTGCATCTTCAACCCCAACTCCGGCCTTGAAATTTCGGAAATTTGCCTAAAATCGTGAAATTGCCTACCTAGCGCCTGAAATACGCCTCTCATGGCAAAATGTATAAAAGAAAAGTTGTTTGTCGCATCATTAGCTACCGAAATGGTATTATGATCATGGCCGTAGGACGAACCGTTCCCGAGATACGAGCGAAAAGGCGGCGCGCCGCAGCGCAAGGTGAAAATTGTTGCAGCTCTCAGCTAACCTGTGTTGGTTACCCAGAACCCACCACGTGGAGGTGGCTGCACTTCGGGTTCCTCCCAAGCCCAACCCAACCAACCAACCATATGTCAGGCTTGTTTTAGTCTGAATCTGTATCAAATTTATTGATAAAATCAGATTTTGTACTAAACTTTGGCAGTTGTTGCCTAGATTTCAGTGTAGAGCGTATAAAACGATCACGAGACTGGGGGCCAATAACTTTAGAAGATGCCTCTGTCACCAGTTTGACGGTTCTCTCGACTGCCACGGTGTGAGAGGGGAATTCACTAAATTTCCATATCTCTGCAGTGTCTCCCGACAACCCTTTTATGAGCTCTTCGTTAGAAACTGAACGAAGAACTGGTGGAACAGTCAAGGTAATAGTCTTCCAGTTAATCATATCGTAATAATTATTAGCTTTGAAATTCAGCTTTGGCACTTTATTACATCTAACCCATCCATTTACAGTGTCAGTCTCTGCTTCTCTGGCTGCCAGAAGACGGTCAAGGGCCAACTTTCTGACTGTGGTGAGCATTTGTAGAACTCTGGTGTGTGAGACTATCGGAATAGATGACTTTTTGAAAATATTTTCAACCATTTTTGCAACTATTTCTGAAACCTCTTTACTCCTAGGTTCATAGTTGTCACGTCGGAGTCGCCCTATACGAAATCTTTCAAACTGATAATACAAAAGAACATCCTGGTAACTGGGTAGCTGGGACTCAGTGAGATCGTACGGATATATGCCAAACACAGGACATTTCTGTCTAAATTTAAATTTAGATACAGACATGTTGAGTTTTGTGTTCTGTTCAGAAAATGTAAGTGATAGCACTCGGCGAAATCAACGACAAGAGTGAAGGAACTCGATGAAAGAATCTTTGTGTGGGGACCTGTCCGAACGTGTCGTATGGCGCAGGGGAATACACGACGGAGCAAGCTGGTGGCGCCCGGCGCGCAGCGGGAGTCTAGTCTAGTGTCTGGCGGGGAGGGGAGAGAGATGGGGGAAGAGCGAGACGGGACGGGGGGAGCGGCCCGGCCGGTCCGACCCGACGCGTGAAGCACAGAACATATCTCCGCAGCGCCGGCGTCATTGTGGGCGCATTCAGGGAGAAGTGTGGCCGCAAGCCGATTTTTACCTTGCGCTGCGGCGCGCCGCCTTTTCGCTCGTATCTCGGGAACGGTTCGTCCTACGGCCATGATCATAATACCATTTCGGTAGCTAATGATGCGACAAACAACTTTTCTTTTATACATTTTGCCATGAGAGGCGTATTTCAGGCGCTAGGTAGGCAATTTCACGATTTTAGGCAAATTTCCGAAATTTCAAGGCCGGAGTTGGGGTTGAAGATGCAGTCCGATCTCAAAACAAAAAATTGCATTGGAATCACGAAGTACTAAGGCAACTTTTCCGCACTATTAGAAATCTCGAATCGAAAAAAGTCCGGAATCGACCCACCCTAGTACATACTGAATTCCATTTTTTTGTTTGCATTTTTTTGGGCAACTTTACATGTATTGGTGTTTGCTCTTCTATAAGAAGATTTTGGGCACCCCTGTGCTACAACAACAACGTAGAAATGTTTGCATTTTTCGAACTTTCTGTTTCTATGACACGAAGTTTGCTCGATTTGCACGTTTTGTCTTGAATGATTTCAGTTGGAATTTGGCGTGGTTGCGTGAAGTAACGAACTGCAGCAGCAGCTTAAAGGTATGTATTAATATATTTATTTATTTATTTATGAAATTATTCTTCAATTTATTTATTTATTTATTAATTGCAGGCGAAGTCCCCCAAACAGTTCCGGCAGAAGTGTGTCAACAAGTCGAAGTTCATCTTTAAATGCACCAAAATTTTTTTTATTCGCGATGATTTTTTGTTTTTATTTTTAAATATTTTTAAAATAAAATGAATATTTAAAAATTTCATCGTTTTATTTTCCTTTATAAAATGCAACTGCTTAGACAACTAGCCCATATCAAACTAGTTTGTAAACAAGTCGCTTTGCAACTAGTTTGCAAACTAATTTACTTCGGACTAACCTTGGACTAGTTGCAAATGGATGCAGACGGGGACAATTGACCGTCGCCTAGGACACCGCCATGTTAAAAGGGTGAGTTTGCTCAAAGAAAACGAGTCGATTCTGAGGTCATATATGACTGTCAAGCGACCAGTTGAAAAACTAGACTTGGACCAGTCCGATTTCCCACAGGGTATTGCAACAACATTGTGATCGCTACTTAATGGACAACTCAAATATTGTTCCCCAAAAATTGATTGAATTTTTCTCTCATTTTCTTGCTGTGTGAGTAATAGTTGTACATCGTACAGCTTACATAATTGATCGCATATTAACGCACCATCGAAGGTTTTTATGAAGTTTTCTATTTCACGAATTTCATTCATGTTTTATAATTGAATACAACAGCAAAATTGCTCTCGAACACAACTTAACTATACTGACAAACATAAACAACTATTCACAGTAAATTCCTTAAATATCCTTTGAGTTTCAACGTAAAGGAAATCCATCTTCAAATCAAAAAATTTCTCATTACTTTTTAAAAATTTCAGATTTTTTTTCCGTCTTTTTCGTAAACTCATCTAGTAAATTTAAATCACTATCAATATTACCTTTGCTCTCAATGTCAATCGTATCAAAGAATATGAAGTGTGTGTTTATTTTCTTTGATCGTACTCATATCAATTGATGAGGTCGGTGCTGGCTCATCATTAAATTCAGCAAACATACAGGTTGCTGAATAATTCTTTAGGTAGGTACTTCGTCCTATGCCTGCATAGCTAGCACCAACTAATAATATTTTTCCACCAAATACTTCAATTTTTGTATTAATATTAATAAAGTTTTGTGGTATTTGATGACCTCTAACCCTTAAATGCCCACAGTATCTTTAAAGATACAACCATTAAAAAGGCCCTCATTTCACTATTACCCCACAAAAAGTTGCAGAAAGGATGTTATTGCAAAGAGAAAACCTTAGCGCTTCATTTAAAAATCAAAACTTTCCATAATACTTAAAATTACAAGAAAGTTTGATTGTCAAAGGCAAACAATTATTTTTTTGTTTAATTAAATAAAGTTAGGTTTAAACGGTCTAATAGCAGACCCAGGGGGGCTTTCGGGACCTCAAAAAAATATGTGCTTATGGTGAAATATATTTCTTAACGATATTATGCGGTTTGAACTGATTCCGTGCCACCCCTGCTGCATATGATGAAATATAACGGTTGTATCTTTAAAGATACTGTGGGCATTGCCGCATGTTTTTGAATTAACTTGCGCTTGTGTTGAAGTGTATTTGAATTTTATTGTTTGAATCATTTTACCGGACAACCTCGACGTGGAAGGCTGTGATTTGTGGGAAACAAATATATTTTATGTATCTGAGTAAAATCGTCTATATCATGGCCGATTATATTACTGTTGATGGGGTCAAGATGAGTACTGATGACGTGTGCGCTATATTGTGCGACACGGATGAGATTGGCTACGAAAGTACTGATGATTTCGAGGCCAACTTTGAAGATTTATTACAGACGCCCAAGAGGAATCCTATATATTATGATTTAGAAATAATCGATAATTTACAAGTAATCGATGACAATTTTCAGGAAGAAATTGATCTTAATGCCTCCTTGAACGATTCCTTTGTGAATAGGATTAATGACGACAATAATCAAAGTTTATTGATTGAGGGCGGGACAGCTACGGGATCAGATGAACCTATCGCCTCACGAGTTGCTTCAAATTCGTTTCCTTCAGCATTTCAAAATTTAACCATTGACCCCAAATCTTCAGGTTTTGAAAGAGTTATTTGGAAGGAAGGAAATCTTCAGTATACTGATGAGGAAATTAAGTTTAGAGGGGATAGTAGCATACCTGAATATTTAAAAGGAAGGAGCTACAAATAGTTGAACAAACCAAAATTTATTCTGAATTGAATGAAGTGTTTCATTTCGATGTATTTGATCTTCGTAAATTTATTGGGATTTTATTTTATATCAGGTGTACAACTTTGCTTCCGCCGTTTTTTTCCAAAATTAAAAGCTTTATTGCGAAAAAGTGCTTACAGATGTATTATTCAAAGTATTGTCCGTCGCTAGCGACAACTTTCTCCCATCTTTCCGGCAATTTTCGGATCCCGGCTCGAAAAAAGGAGTCCTCTTTTGACGCTATCCATGAAGCAATCCATTTTTCCAATTCTTCGAAGGATTGAAAATGTTGATCTGCCAGGCCGTGTGCCATCGAACGGAATAGGTGGAAGTCAGAAGGGGCGACATCTGGGGAATACGGCGGGTGGGGCAAGACTTCCCATTTCAGCGTTTCCAGGTACTTTTTGACCACTTTTGCGACGTGAGGCCGAGCATTGTCGTGTTGGAGGATGACTTTGTCATGTCGCTCTTGATATTGTGGCCGCTTTTCTTTTAGCGCGCGACTAAGGCGCATCAGTTGCGTTCGGTAGCGATCTCCTGTGATGGTTTCACCCGGTTTTAAGAGCTCGTAGTAAATCACACCGAGCTGATCCCACCAAATACAAATCATAACCTTGGCGCCGTGAATATTCGGTTTTGCCGTCGAAATCACCATTTTTAAAACGTTGAAACCACTCCCGACACGTTCTTTCACTCAGAGCAGCATCACCGTAAGTTTCTGAGAGCATTCGATGCGCTTCAGCTGCATTTTTTTGCGAATTGTAACAGAAAAGTAAAACTTCACGCAAATGGCGAGAATTGGGCACATAAACGGACATTTTCGAGCGTGAATAATACGAAAACAAGAACAACTGTCACTGAAACGGCGATGACAATTCGTTAGGCACTGTCCACACTCACTTTAAAGGCATTACCATCTATGTATTTCAACCAGCCTCAGCCGGTACAGCCACCTATCGGAAAACGGCGGAAGCAAAGTTGTACACCTGATATGTCCTACTTTAATCTCCCTAGTACAAGAGATTATTGGTGTGAAAAAAACGATCATTGTGTACCAGTTGTTCAAAAAATTATGACCAGAACCCGGTTTGAAAAAATACGGCAGTTTTTACATTTCAACGACAAAACTAATTCTCCTTCTTTTGAAGATCCGAACCGAGATAGGCTTTATCTAATTAGACCAGTTATTGACACCTTAAATAAAACATTTGGAAGTATACCGAAGTTAGACCGACTTTGCGTAGATGAACAAATGTGCTCATCAAAAATGAGAAATTATATGAAGCAGTATTTACCCAACAAGCCTAAAAAATGGGGTTTCAAGTTATTTGTTTTATGTGACTCAACAGGATTTGCTTATAAATTTGAAATCTATTCTGGAGCACCTACTGTACCACTCGGGGGTGAACTAAATCTGTGCGCATCCGCAAACATAGTAGTTAGGCTTCTACGCGAAGTTCCTCGTTATCAAAATCATATCGTATACTTTGGTAACTACTTCACAACCTTGCCTTTGTTAGTATATCTACAATCTCAAGGTATACTTTCTATTGGAACTATTCATCGCAATCGGATCAAAAACTGTAAACTTGCCGATGAAAAAACAATGTCGAAATGCGAGCGCGGGACCAGCCATGAATTTGGCGCTTCAATTTACGGCGTTGATGTAACGTCCTTGTCGTGGAAGGACAACAAAGTTGTTAATCTTGTGTCAACTTATGTCGGTATGAAACCCATATTGGCGCAGGGCCAAAAAGAAGTTATGGCACCGTCATCTATAAAGCGTTTTCATAAAAAAGATAAAACTGTAAAAATGATTTCGTGCCCACAAATAATAAAGGAGTATAATCGCCACATGGGTGGCGTAGACTCACTTGACAGCTGCATGGGTCGTCACAAGATTACGATGAAAAGTCGCAAGTGGACGAATAGAATGTTTTACCACTTGTTGGGTTTGACATGTGCCAATGCTTGGATTTTGCATAAGAGAATCAATAAGGATCGTCCAGGATATAAAGGAATGCGACTTGTTGATTTCAAGTTACAAGATGCTGACACTTTATTTAATTTTAAGTCAGTTGAACAAGTTAAGCGTGGGCGTCCTAGTCTTCAACCACTTTTGGAGGAAAAACGGAAAAAGCCAAACTCATCCAATGCTCCATCTAAGGATAGCCGATTGGATATGACGGATCACTGGACTACGATGGGAACTAGAGGTAGATGTAAGTATCCAAATTGCTCAGGTCAAACAAAAATGTTCTGTTCTAAATGTAAGGTAAATTTATGTATTACTTCATATAGAAATTGCTTTTACAATTATCACCACAAATTATGTGTTGTTTTTTAAGTATTATATAATTAAATCAATTTGTGCTTTATTTACGAAATGAATTTTCTTATAAAATATTTGTTTTTTAGTTATTCTATGTCAACCTTAATAATTTGTTTTCTAAAATGTATCTAAAATGTATCTAAAATGTGTATTTGTATATCTGAATTCAACCAATAAATGTTTTCTGTCAAAATAAACTGTCTTATTGATAATTTCTTAACATATTTACTGAAAACGATACTTTTGGATAGTGAGGTGAAAAATGCTATAAATTCCCAGTGTATGTTTTAAGATACAACCACTTTTTTACAAATAACTTTTAAAAAATGGATTTTTCGAAAAACTCAATGAGGAAACAATATTTAGCTCACATTTTTACACATCATATATTTTTTTGGGAGAATTGAGCGTTCTTGGGCATTTAAGGGTTAACATATTAATTAATAACGTTTCATATCCATCGCTGGGTGTTAAATACACTTTCAAATGTGGCTCAATAACATCACAGAATAAACAGTACATATACAGAATGCGCATGTCGGCCAGCGAAGCAATCTGAATTTATGGTGCGGGCCGAAAGCAGCAGGGGGAGGTAACAGAGTTTGTTGAACAGAAGTTTTGTCTCTGTTAATTTCTCGTGCAACGATGATCTCTGTTATTGTCAACTTCGGTAAGTGCCGAGTGGTGCAGAGCGAGTTCGTGCGCTCGATGCCGGCCATAGAAGTTACTGTTATTTTCAATGAAGCGAATGAAGGGCGATGGCTATCGTTGTTGTTGTGTTGATCAGCGAATGAAAATTGTAAATTTTGAATTTTTGTTTCTGGCTGACATTGGCTGGCAATTCCCGACGTGTGTCGGTTAATAAGAACAAGTTTTTTTCATGATATTATGCGATCGACCTTCTGCGTGAAGGAATTTTTATTTCCTTTGAGCACTTGAATGCTAAAGTTTCGCTAATTTTGGCTTAAATTACTTCTCGCCGCGATTTATTATTTTATCCCTACACCTTTTATCCCACTCTAGGCCCCCAGTTTTTTGGCCCAAACATTTGTTTGTCAAACCTAGAAAAATGAGAGGTTCCGAAGAATCGTAATTACAATTTTGTGCATTTAATCATGTCTAATGTATGTACATATCTATTATAAAGCAAAAAGCTATAGGAAAAAAGTAAGTAAGCAACGACGATCCCGAATGATGGCAGAATAAATTTTTTGTTTTGCTTTTTTTTATATATCTACGTGCATCCACCATTTAAAGGATATTTCGTACATAACGATTGTGCCACATCGTTTAACTATCATTAATATTAAAAATAGTGTGATATCTTTATACCGTAGTGACTTTTTAAGTCGATAAGTTACCCCCTTTTGTCATTCGTTCTCATATATTTTTGCACGCTACACTCCGTCGTAAAATTGCTACCGACAGTTTATGTACGCAATGCGCTGCACGCAGAATAAACCACAAATCAAATATAATTCAAATTCAATTTTTCATTTCCTAGCCGGCAACAATAACAACAACCATAGCTTATTGCTCTTCTCCCCATATATAATGTAAGGGCGCTGTTATGCAGACGGTCAAATGACCGTCGGTCACGATAGTTGTTGTTGCTTCAATGTAAAATGAAAAATTGAGAGAGAGAACGGGAGAGTAAAATTTGACCGCGTCGGTCAAAAATGATGAGGCTCTCGATGCCAAATCATGCGATCAAAACAGTGTTGCGTTGTGAAATTATTCACAACGCATGTGTTTTCGGAGCAAAATGGCACACTTGTCGCGAAAACATGTATCTAATGACGGAAAAAATGGTTCGTAGCAACCCTCATCGTTTGTTTAGTGTACTGGTGACCGGCGATCAAATGACCGTCTGCATAACAGGGTTTTGGCACAGAGCAGAAAAAACAAAACGAGAGCGTAAAAAGTATCGTGACCGACGGTCATTTGACCGTCTGCATAACATAAGAAGCAAGTGGCACTTCGTTTTGTTGGCCGACAACAACAGCAACCACAGCCTGACGCTATTTTCCCTTTAATGCTTCGCGAAGCCGCATGCGATCATTACTTTCTTCTTATCTCTGTGCTGTTTGTTCTGTGAAATAACAGAAACGAAAGCTGTTTAGCGCTGTTCGTAATGTTCATAGCAGAGCACGTAATGTTAAATTAACAGTGGTCGTAATATTACGACCCCTTAACATTTTTGAATTTGTATAGGGTGTTTTTTTTAGAGGTATAGAACTTCGAATTGAAATAAAACACAAGAAAATCGTTTTAATGTCCATCAATTTGGCTTTATTGGAAGGATAATTTTATGCCATTAATGTTTAAATATGATTTCGGGCATGTGGCCGCCGCGGCTGGCTCGAATAAAGCCAATTCTACAGGTCCAATTTTTAACCACTTTTTCGAGCATTTGGGGCCGTATGTCGGCAATAACGCCACGAATGTTGGCTTCCAAGTCCCCTAACGTTTCTAGTTTGTTGGCGTAGACGAGCGACTTCACATATCCCCAAAGAAAATAATCCAATGGTGTCAAATCACACGATCTTGGTGGCCAATTGACAGGTCCATTCCGCGAAATTATGCGCTCATCGAATGTTTCCTTCAATAAATCGATTGTGACGTGCGCTGTGTGGCATGTAGCGCCGTCTTGTTGGAACCACAACTCATCCACATTCATGTTGCGCAAAATCTTCCATAAAGTTGATGGACAAAGCTCCAATTGCTGTGCACGGTGGCGAATCGATTCATTCGGGTCCTCTTCAACATTTTGCTCTACAGCGGCAATTGTTTCTTCGGTGCGCACTGTTCGACGTCTCTGCGGATGCGTATTATCACATAGAGTAAACGTAGTGCGAAAACTACCCATGGTTAACCGAATTAATTGCTCTGATGGACGATTATGTCGACCATAAAATGGACGGAGCTTGCGGTAAACTTCGCGAACTGAACCATTATTTTCGAAATAAATTTGCACGATTTGCAAGCGTTGTTCTTTTGTCAACCTGTTCATGATGAAATGGCAAACCAAACTGAACATAAATGACATTAGAGTTGCCAGATTTGACCACAAAATGCCAGTTTTATCTCTATTCGAAAAACAAACCTCTAAAAAAAACACCCTATATGAGATGCGCGTTCCGTATTACTGTTTATTCTGTGATAACATGTATACGAACTATTTGGAAATATTTCCATTCACTTTTGCATACACAATATGAATCGCCCGTTTTGAGTTCTTGAATCCAAAATGTTCACGTCGTTGTCTGCCGTCACCGCGCATCACCTAATAAATAATAACTAATGAGCAGTACATATCCTCTCCCACCTCTTTTACTTACCTTCTCCCTATATACTTACCCTTATATACTCACCATTAGTGCATGTCCGCTATTCCTTATCCGCTATCTTCACTTCATACATACCTTGTATATTTTCCTTATGTACTTGCCGACGGCATCCCTCGCTGTCCGAAATGGTGGGTGCGCGGCTGACGGCCAAACACTCATCGTACGATCACCGGCGACGACACCACGAGACGATCATCAAGCGACCAAGAGAACATTCACCACCATTTACCTTATATTCACATTGGAAAAAACACCAAATCATATTTCACGCAACACAAACGAAACATAAAGTCACCTTGCACAAAATAGTGTACAACACATAATCAACGAACTTATATCTACACACCGAATTATTGTTTGTTGCATAAGAATTACATTGTTCATTTATCACAACATTGTAAATTAATCAACGTAATCAACACTATTAATTACACATTGTACATACTTTACATCACATACACGAAATTTGCATATATTTACACATCTATTTACATTGAAGTGAACATATTAAAAATCAATTATAACGTTAATCCGATATTGTGCGTTTTATTTGCTTTTGTGCGCGATCACATTCTAACTATCGGCGTTAACATTGGTCCTTCGAGCCATCAAAAAACTGGCAAAAAGTTTGGTGCAAAAAACGCAAAAGTTCTCCTCGACATTGAAAGAAACGGAAAATATGAGGTAAAGTGATAACCAACAAAATATATACACTTACATACCAAACCTAAAAACAAAGCAAACAAAAGTGATGAAAAGTGGTGAACAGGAAATCTGAAAAGAAAATAAATTATATACAAAGTGCAACGAACCGAAGAATACATAAACAAGTGGAATTTTAATACAAAAAAAAAAACGAAAAATACTTACCCAAGTGGAATTTTAAAACCTGAAAAAAAGGGAAAAGAAAAATAAAAACGAAAACACAAAGTGACATATACGTACCCGAGTGTGAAGGAAAGAAAAGTGGAAAGTGAAAAAAGTGCGAAACCTGTAAAACAAAAGCATTACCTGAAATTAAACAAATTTAGAAAAATTACCTGAAAGAAAAAAGAAAGAGAAAAATCACAAATTTAAAAAAGCGTAAAGTCCACTAAACTTGCCGAAATTAAGAGAAAAAAGGGCAATGAAAATTGTGTGAAGTGTGTGCCAAAGCTCAAGTGCGCGAAACAACAACAACAGCGTCAACATCAGCAAAGACCATCAGGCCCAGCGTGTACATAAGGCGACAACACAAACAACCACACAGCAAGCGGCGCATATATTGGCGCAGACGGCAGCAAGCAGTGGGGCAGCAGCATAGGCGACAGCAGCGAGCACTACGCGGAAGCACCACTATACATTGCCTACCCCCTAGGCAATTGCGTGAGTCGTTCCAATTTTTACATATTTTACATAAAAGACGGTTGGACAAATTTCTTTTTCTCTGTATATCATCTATATACGGAGCCAACCCGTCATACTTATATGTATAGCGGTTCTGCGGATGTACATAGCACTTATGTACATATGCAACCGGTTCTAGTGCCCCACCAGTACAGCTTTACATACATACTCACAGTGGTACTAAGTATATAGCCCCTTTATAGTACACTGCGGAGAAAAATAAAGGCTGCTGGTATAATTAGTAACCAATAAGTAAATACATACCAATAATTAATTCCAACCTCTTTGGAAAATATTTATCATATTTAAACCAAATAAAATAAAATATAAATCATTTTCGATTTTGTTTCACAAATATCGAGTGTGATTTTATTTACTTCTGTGTTGAGTTGTGTTGAGTTGTGTACAAGTCCAATTCCGTGCGGCGGTACACAACGAACAAAAATATCATTTTTTGTTTATTTTATTGTGGAGTTTTACCGACCCCTTGGTTTTTTCCGTGTTCTTTCCCACTTTTCGAAATAACTTTTTTCTCGGTGATCAAACTCGCGTGGTCAACTTCCGTGACATCTCGTTCGGTAAATTTCGCTTTTCCGAATTCATTCGAACATCACGTTACTTACGTGCTTATCTTTCGTGGACTGTTAACTATCGTTTATCTGTTTCACAAAAAACGACATGCCAGTGAACAGGTCGCCCGACAGATCCACCAGCAATAAAGCTGAGTCGGATCCCCTCTTGGTACCGTCAGAGCCGTCTGCGAAATTCGCTCCGACGCCTGACACCGAGTCGGAGGGCCTTGGTTCAGACTTATTGGGTGCAATTCCCAAAAAACGCACCACAAGGGCACAGACGGTCGAGATTCGAAAATCTCAAAAGGAAGTGGCTCATGATCCCTCCATGAGTGCCTTCATTTTCGAAGCGGACAATCTAGTCCACTTTTGCATACAATTCTCCTCGCGTGCAATCGACGACTTCATTGTGCCCATGCTCAAGGCAGCTCTAGCCGATTTGAACGGCTATTATGAAGATGTGAAGACAGCATACAGAAAAGTCGGCATCACCCCTGATGACGACCTGCCAAGCAACTTCAAGCTTCTTGCTCGAAGCAAGTTGGAGCTATGCCGAGAACGAGCGTACCAGACAATCGCCCAGATCCCAGATCTGATGGACGTTCAGCAACCTCCCCCCGCTGAAACAGCACGTCCAGCTGAAACTTCTACAAATTCAGCGTCTGAGCAGGCAAATAATTCTATTTGCCTGAATGTGCCACCATGCGACACAGAAATTTTCTCCGGTGGGTACGAAGAGTGGCCGTCCTTCCGTGACATGTTTACGGCGGTCTACATAAACCACCCTAAACTCACCTCTGCCCAGAAACTGTATCACCTCAGATACAAGACAGCCGGAAAAGCTGATGCGATTGTGAAGCAGTACGCATTAAGCGATGCGAACTTTGAACTGGCATGGAATGCGCTGAGATCACGATTCGAAAATCGGCGCATTCTAGTTGACAAACAAGTCAAAACGCTCTTGAGCCTCCCTCAAGTAGCTACTGAAAATAGTGAAGCGCTCCAAAGGCTTCAATCGACAATCAACAATTCTCTGTCCGTCTTAGCATCTCAAGGCGTCTCGACAGAGAGTTGGGACCCAATTCTGGTTTACATTTGCTCCACAAAACTTCCAGAGGAGACTTTATCTCTATGGGAACAATCTCTCAGTTCCCGTAAAGATCTCCCCACTTGGGAGCAAATGGATGACTTCCTTACAAGAACATATGAGGTCGTGGAACGGCTCAACACCGTCAAACCAGTCAAGTCCGGGTTGCCTCCGAACCGGGGTTTCAACAGAACTCAGAATTTTTTGGTGGAAAGTGAGCGGACTTTTTCATGTCCGATTTGCGGCGCTCCTCACGCGCTCAAATTCTGCGCCACCTTTAAAAAGTTGTCTATTCGAGACCGAGTGAAGGCAGTACGAACACACAACTTGTGCGAAAACTGCCTGTCACACACTCACTTGAAGCGGGATTGTACGAGCCAGTTCACTTGCTCACATTGTGAGAGAAAGCACCATTCGCTGCTTCACATTACAGCTGACAACAACCCGCCTCGGCAACGAAACGTAGTTGCTCAAGTCTCCACGACCCAGCCTCACAGTCCACAAACGCGAAAGTCCCCCGTAAGAACGGCCCGGAGTTCTCGGGATGAGTCAAGTTCTGATGAGCAGTCCCGCTCATCACGAACATCAAAAAATCGGCCAGTGCAGTCTCTTAGCACCACGGTCGAAGAGAAAACACTTCTCCCCACTGCTCTTGTTTCTTTAGAGCATCTTGGCGAATATCATAAGGTTCGAGCCCTTATCGATCAAGGTTCGCAACGGACATTTATCTCGTCCAAAGTGTTTGGATGCGTCCATCCAAAATTCAAACCAGATCTGCAACATAACACTAGTCGCAACTCGAACTAGTACTAAAATCACCACACAGGTAATTGTACTCCCACAATTGACCAAACTTCTTCCCACTTTCAATGTGGGCCTGAAAGAGTGGAAACACGTCGCCATGCTGGACCTAGCAGATCCAAACTGCTTCAAACAGGCCCAAATCGACATGGTCATCGGAAGCGATTTACTTCCTCAAATCCTTCTCGATGGAATCCACCGCAATATGTGTGGCAGCCTCCTTGCCCAAAACACCATATTCGGTTGGATCATAAGTGGGCCACTCCCCCAGAAAGTGTCAACATTTTCGACACAAGTGGAAGAAGTTTCCAATGAACTCCTAAGTTTCCAGCTCAAACGCTTTTGGGAACAGGAGGAAATTCCACAGCCTTCTCCAATTTCCGAAGAGGATCGGTTGTGCGAAGACCTCTATCTGACCGGCGGTCAGATGGTAGATACGTCGTCCGACTCCCCTTCAAGGCAAGTTTTCCCAGTCAACTGGCTTTAGGTCAATCCCGTACCACAGCCTTCTATCAATACCTCGGCATGGAACGGACTTTGGCAAAGAAAGGCGATCTCCAAGCCACATATGATGAGGTCCTCAGAGAGTATCTCTCTCTCAATCATATGGAGCCAACTCAGTCCAACGAGATCATCTCTGATGGCAAATACTTTTCATTTTATTTGCCTCACCATGCTGTAGTAAAGCCGGAAAAGACCACTTCCAAGGTCCGCGTTGTCTTCAACGCATCTAGAACAACCGGCTCTGGATATTCACTTAATGATATCCTGCATATTGGTCCCACATTACAGCCCGACCTGATGACCCTCATCTTAAGATGGCGGCTGTACCAATTTGTATTAAATGGAGATGTGGAAAAAATGTATAGACAAATTCTTGTCCACCAAGACGATCAAGAGTTTCAGCGAATCCTCTTTCGTGAATCTCGAAATTCCCCCATTCGAGACTTCAGGCTCAAGACAGTGACGTTTGGTGTGAACTGTGCTCCTTTCTTAGCCATTCGAACACTTCGACAACTGGCTGAAGATTCAAAGGACAAATTCCCGTTAGCGGAAACAGTCCTTCTCAAGGAGACTTATGTTGATGACATTTTGTCCGGTGCTCATTCCATTTCCGAGGCAGTCGACTCACTGACACAAGTGATTAATGCCCTTAAATCCGCAGGATTTCCTCTCAGGAAGATTACTTCTAATCATCTGAGGATCCTGGAAAACATTCCCACCTCGGCACTTCTCGATTCCGACTTCCTGAAGTTCGAGAGTGCCAGCTCCACAAAAACTGGATCGGATACTTTCTCGTATTCGATCGTTCCCATCTCAGAAACGAGTTCTGCCACGAAGCGACAGATTCTCTCTGCGGTCGCAAAACTTTTTGACCCGGCATATTGCGCAACTCTGTATTTGCGCGCCACTGACAGCGATGGGAATACCTCGTGTCACCTGCTCGTGGCAAAGGGTTAAGTTGCACCTCTGCAGACGGTTAGCCTTCCGCGACTAGAATTGTGCGGCGCCGTTTTACTTTCCCAGTTATCCAAATGCCTTACTGAAAATCTCGATGTGAACCCCGAAGACACCTTCTTCTGGTCGGATTCACAAATAGTTCTCGCCTGGCTAGAGAAACCTCCAAGCACTTGGAAGACATACGTAGCCAACCGCACAGCCCAGATTTCGAAAAATGTCGGCAATGCTACCTGGCGTCATGTCATCAGCCATGACAATCCCGCCGACTTGGGCACTCGCGGGTGCAAGCCCCACGATCTTGCAAGAAATCCCCTGTGGTGGAACGGCCCCAAATGGCTTCAGTCACCTGAAGAAGCCTGGCCCAAATCAACTCCCTCCAATGTTGCTCCACCTGAGCAGCGGAAGGTCGAAGTTAATCTCGCGCTGGAGGAACCATCAGACATCCTCGATCGGTTCTCCTCCTATTCTCGCGCGCTACGTGTCCTTGCATACGCGTTCCGTTTTCATTTCATTTATTAAAATAAGTACATTAACCCTTATTCTCATACCCGGGTACCCGGGTGCCCACTGCGATGTATTTTCGTGAAAAAAACTTACAAATAATGAAAAATTTTTTTTTACCTTCCGGATCCTCGTTATTTAGGTGAAAAGCGAACAAATCATATATTTAAAAAATTTTGTTTTCTATATTGAAAACTTAAAAATTTCATGAAATGGGTACCCGGGTACCCCGGGTGCCAAACGACGTTAGTAAGTTTGGGTATGAGAATAAGGGTTAAGTGTTGTAAGATCGAGTCTTTTAATAACACCTCAATCAGTATTAAATTTCTTAGACTAGAATTAAAATTAAACAATTACAATTACAAAATTAACCCCCGTCGAGACCGACAGTCTGTTATACTTACTCGAGACCAATAGTGCCTGGCCAGGCCCCATATACTTACGTGTTTTTATATGGGAATATACGCTATTTTTGAGCGCATAAATAAACAATCGGAATACATATTTTTAAATTCTGACCTATGTATTCGGTTTTGGCAATCTGTAAACAACCTAAACAAGAAAAAAAAACAGAAATACGACCTGTGAATTTCGAATAAAACACATTTTTCTCTCGCTTATTTTTTCACTTTATTCTGAACATATGTATCGTTTTTGAGAGCATTTTGAATGGGTTTTAAGTGGAATTTTTTATTCTGGAGCTTGAGCAACGCAAGAAAAACATACATAATCAATTTTAGAGTGCTGTTGGCATACTGGATTTTTGAACAAAAAAACCGAGTTTTACGACGCAACCTATCGCCTGTTTGTGAACATATGCGGCAGTCTTTTCTTCCTTTGAGCGTGTCGGCTCCTTTGGAAGTTGTTGCTATCATTTGTTCGGGAATGTTCAGTGAACGGCCGAAAAATGATTCGAATGCAAGGCGACATGATAGGTGTTTGATAACATTAGGATTATTCATACGATTTTCGATGTTGGGCATTACCAATGTTTTCGATAAATTGTATACAAAGTTGCGTGAGCATCCTTTTTATCGAGACGATCGTGTTCTTTGCATATGATGAACGCAGCCAGCCCCATTACGTCAAGCATGTTGCAAAAGAAAGCAAATGTCCAACGTTTCGTTGGTCTTTTTGTTGAGTAATGAGTCACCATCTGATCCATACTGTCAACACCCGCCTTGGTTGCATTATAAAATAAAATTGCTTCGGGTTTTTGTGCCTCTCCAACGCAATTTGTTGTGTAATGAACGGTTGATATTAGATTCACTGCTTTATTCTTTTTTGGAACATAGCTGCAAATTGAAACGAGATTATTATGAAAACCAAATAGCGTTGATAGCAACGGACGTGACGGATTTTTTTCATTTCCTCTGGCAAACATCTTTTATTTGATCGAATCGTTCCAACGAATGAGAGACCGATGGTGGATAGTCGTTTCGCACCCTCCAATGTAGTGAAAAAATAATCGGCCACGATTGTTCTACCACTGTGCTCGTATCGCTTTGCAAGTTTCAGCAAAATGTTCTCTCCTTGGTTCACTTCTCGTTGTGCTCCATCTTCTTTTCCGGTGTACAAAATACCTTGCAATGGATATTTTGTTCTCGAGTCGCATGCCCACCATACTTTGACGCCGTATTTGGCTGGTTTAGATGGAATGAATTGCGTAAACCGTGTCTTGCCTCTGTATGGAAACAACTGCTCATCAATCGTGACATTTTCGTACGGCTCATAGTTTTTGGCAAGATTTTCGTTCAAGAAATTCCAGATATCTCTAATTGGAGCTGCTTTATCAGATTGTAAGCGAAATTCGCGTGTTCGACCATCATCGAAACGAATGTATCGTGTCAATAACTTGAATCTCTTGAAAGGCATGGCCGCTCGAAACAGAGGAAGAGCATCTGTTTGCCATAAGAGTGGTGCGAACTGCATATTATTATGAGTTACACCCGCGGCAATGAGAATGCCGATAAACGCATCGAGTTCAGTGCTAGTCAAATCGGTCCATACTTTAGGACTTGATTCTGGGTTTTCAGCACTCCATTTCAAGAACTGATCACGTCCATATCGATTCGTTTGTGAAATTATAATGAACGAAATGTTTGGAGTGAAAAACTGTTTGAATACCTCGATTGGAACGGATGCTGTATGCTTCGGCCCACCTCTGAAACGCATAATATTGTGAGCGCGAGTACGAATCGCCAAATTCGGTTCTTTTTGCCATTCGGTGCCGTCTTTCCCATACAAAGTTGTTGCATTAGAAGCTGGAATTTCACGCTGCTCTTCTTCTTGTCCATCGATCACCACCTCTTCATCGCTGTCCAAAATTTCATTAGGTTCGATGTCAATTTCGTTCTCAATGTCGGACGCATCATCGACGGGCACATAATCGACATCTCTCTTATCGTCGTCGTCTTCGAATGGATCGTGTTCCTCATGCTCAACATTATTATTATCATTTTGAATGTCGTTTACCAATGCCGATGTTATGCGCCTATAAAAGTCTGCACTGATACTTCTTGAACGTAATCGCGTGTTATATACGAACTCGATTTCATCACTCATTTTTATGAACAAATAAAAAAACACAAATAACAAAAGGGCACGTTAAAAATTGGCGCGAAATAAAATGTATTTTTCACAGTGAATTGTTGTGCGTTCAACGGTTCGAGAGAAACTGACGCGCATAAAATGAAAGACATGTATTTATATGGGAATAATGGGTTTTTACTAGTGTGTTGTAAGCCATTTTTTGACCTGCTGAACACATATTTTGAGTTTGTTACCTACCCATTCGTGTAGGACAAATCCTCAATAAGCTGTAAAAGTAAAAATATGACCTGGGAATTTCCGATTTGTAAAGAAAAACACATTTTCGTTGAAATTTTTTTCCCCTTTATTTTGTATGTGTGCATGTTGTTTGAAGCATATAAAATGGGTTTTCAATGGATTTTATGATGAAAGGAATACGACGCAAATAATAAAATAGGAGAATAGGAGAAAGAGAAGACGAAAGCAATACAAACACAAGAAAAGATACAGAAAAAAACCCAAAATACACATAAGCGCGCGTGTTTATGTGCGTTTTTGTATGTGTCCGTCCATGTGTGCGTGTGTGTACATACTAACATGAAAGTCAGCTTCGCATATATGAGCACAAAAGTATATATTTACAATGAATAATGCAAAAAAAAAAGATAAAAGGCTCAAATTACATGTATTTCCATACAAAATATATAGGGTCTGGCCAGGCACCATTGGTCTCGACTAAGGTGGAATATTTGGGTATCCTTTTTTCGTCCCATTCAAGGACTTTTTCAGAATTATCCTTATCATTATTCGATAGTCAATAACATTTTAGGAAGCTACCTGGAAGCACAAGTCGCTAGGTAAATTAGAACTATGTTTAATTAACGCGTCAAAATTAAATATGCCTGGCCAGGCCCATTGGTCTCGACGAGGGTTAAGCAATAAACAGAAGCTTAAACTACATAATATAAATATTATAAATAATAGAAAAAATAATAAGACATAAAGGAGGGAAAAAGACAAGAAAGTAATGAAGGAGGAAAAGTAGAGATAGAATGGGAATAAAGAAGAAAAAGAAGATGCGCCTTGCAATCATTATTGATCCTCTGGAATCAGAGTGTGCTGAAATACTCATAGAGTTTAGCCCTATAGTTGCCCCTGCTTAGCCCAGCTCTTATAACTGCAGGAACTGAGTTCCAGACTCTGACGGCGTTGATGAAAAAAAGTCGTGATGTTGATAAAAAATTGTACGTTGGTACAATTAAACTGTGATGTCTCCGGGACTTAAAAGGTATGAGCTTTTCGTACAAATAAGAAGGAGTTTTCCATTCCATTAGTCTATAGACAAAGATGCAATTTTTGGCAAAGAGGTAATTTTCCATATTACACCCAAGTACTTTATTCTGCCAGGGAGAAATATGTTCATACCTTTTAAGCCCGTATACATATCGTGTAGCATTATTAAAGGCTATATTAACTTTGTGTAATGATTCAGAATCAAGCTTACTGTACACCACATCGGAGTAGGCAATAAGGGGCACAATTAGTTGTATAACTAACTTGCGCCTGGTTTCCAAGGGTGCTAATGAAGCTGAAAGTCTCAATTTACGCAGCGTGGCATATACCTTTCCCACGACTCCATTAATATGGTCACAGCAACTTAAGTTAGAGTTAACAATAAATCCTAAGTTCTTAATTTTGTCCGTAAAAGTAAGCACACTTGAGCCTAAATACAACTTAGGGATGTTGTCAACATATATTGCACTATGACAAATCGGTAAGACATAGGACTTGGACGCATTTAAGCACAAGTGATTGGCAGCTGCCCACACAGAAATTGCAGACAAATCACTGTTCATTTTGAAACATAAATCCTCAACGAGACCAATACGACTAGACAGATACATTGGTATATCATCAGCATATGCATGGACATTTACATACTGACACACAGAAAATACATCATTAACAAAAAGACTAAACAGAAGTGGACGAAGGACAGATCCTTGTGGAACACCAGTACATACCAATCGGGCCTGAGACATTGAGTTGTTGGACATAACTTTTTGCGTCCGTCCCTCAAGATAACTTGCTATAAGCTCCATAACGGACTCGCTAAGAGGAGCAACTCTCCTCTCAACTTGAATCCATTCATTTCCCAGAATGAGATTCAGTTTGTCAAGACAAGACTTCTCTCGTTAGCCCAGACACGTTTCCACCATCCCGAGTTTACCGCGTTGTCCAACAAGACCCCTCTTCCCCGAAAAAGCACGATTTTGACTCTCAATCCGTTCCTCGATAAGGACGGCCTGATGAGAGTTGATGGTAGATTGGCCCAGGCGGCGCTTAGTTACAATGAGCGCCATCCGATAATCCTACCAGAGGCATCTCGGTTCTGCACGTTGTATCTTGATTTCCTCCACACTCTTCTCTTACACGCAGAACTTCGGCTCATGTTCAGAATGGCTCGTCAAGAGTTTTACATTCCCCGTCTAAAGCCTCAGATCAAGAAATGCATTCGCCTATGCAAGGTCTGCACGGTTCAGAGACAAAAAGTCCGATCACAAATTATGGCAGCCCTTCCGCCAGAGCGTTGCACACTGTCAATCCCATTTTCGACGAGGTGTTGATTTTGCGGGCCCATTTCAGATTAAAGCATCTCAGCTCCGAACGGCAACCTTCATCAAAGGTTATGTCGCGGTGTTCGTCTGCTTTTCAACCAAGGCCATTCACTTGGAACTGTGTTCTACACTCACCACAGAGGCATTCCGAGCGGCTTTTGCCAGATTCGTTGGCAGACGAGGCCTCCCCCGCAAAATCATGTCGGACAATGGCACCACATTCGTTGGCGCCCACAGAGCTATGAGCCGAGAGTTCCTCAAATTCTCCAAAGAGGTATCCCACGACATCCTGAAGAAGTATTCCACTCAAGGAGTCGATTGGGTTTTCATTCCCCCCAGTGCACCTCACATGGGCGGGTTGTGGGAATCCGCAGTCAAGAGTTTCAAATCTCATCTCAAGAAAACTGCCGGCCATCACAAATTCAACTTCGAAGAGTTCACAACTCTTCTTGCTAGAATTGAGGCCGTCCTGAATTCCCGACCGTTATCACCTCTATCGCAAGATCCAACTGATCTCTTAGCGCTTACTCCAGGTCACTTCCTGCGAGGCGCTCCCCTTCTGTCACCTCCCGAACCCAATTCGGAAGATCTATCCTTGATCAACCGATGGGAGAAGCTGAAAGCTCTGCATCATGAGTTCAGCCGGAGGTGGAAAACTGAATATCTCCACGAGCTGCAGAAAAGACACAAGTGGCGCCATCCCCAACAGGAGCTACAACTGGATCAGTTAGTCGTCATCAAGGACGAGCTGCTGCCCCCCACCGAATGGAGACTAGGACGGATCATTGCCTTACATCGAGGACCCGGCGGCTACAACCGAGTAGCCGATGTCCGCACACAATCCGGCACACTCACACGCCCGATTGTGAAACTATGTGTTCTACCCACCGTGTAGAACACCCTCTGCTTATTATAAATATCTTTATAATTTTTCGCGGGCACCGCTGCCCATTTACCAATATAAGACACTAAAGTCTGGTTCTTCTGTTCTTTCTCCACAGCTCTACCATGGACGAGACACATAGATGCCAACTGTGTCATCGCCCTCACCCCTTGAGGTTCTGCCGCGGGTTCATTGCCATGAACCCCGGCCAACGCGATGATGTCGTGCATGCGCACGGCTACTGTCGCAACTGTTTGGCCCGGTCCCACGACACGGGGGCTTGCGACTCGCCAAACAGTTGCAAGGAGTGTGGGTTGGCACATCATACGATGCTGCACCCCGTCGACACTCTGCAACGGATGGCACAGTCCAGACGACGACCACGAGGTGCCCGACCGGCGAAGCAGCCTGTTAACCGGACGCAAGGCCAACGCCGCCGCGATCCCCGCAATCCTCGCGCCAATGTCCACGTCCCCTTCCTCCTAAGGCGCGATCGTCGCGCGGTCATCAGAGACCGACCCGTTCCAGCGTGAGGACCGCACCCTTGCGTCAGCCGTCCACCAACGCCGCCAGCGTACCAGCACGTCGCCAACATCGTTCGGCCGACCAGGCCCGACAAGGGATAACTACGAGCCAATTACGGGGACGAAAGGCTCGGACGCTGCTGACGCAAGCTATTAAGTCCCTGACGGAGTTGAGGGGGGTCGTTTAAATGCACGAGTGCATCCGGCCCCAGGATGTTCACGTCGTTGTCTGCCGTCACCGCGCATCACCTAATAAATAATAAATAATAACTAATGAGCAGTACATATCCTCTCCCACCTCTTTTACTTACCTTCTCCCTATATACTTACCCTTATATGCTCACCATTAGTGCATGTCCGCTATTCCTTATCCGCTATCCTCACTTCATACATACCTTGTATATTTTCCTTATGTATTTGCCGACGGCATCCCTCGCTGTCCGAAATGGTGGGTGCGCGGCTGACGGCCAAACACTCATCGTACGATCACCGGTAACGACACCACGAGACGATCATCAAGCGACCAAGAGAACATTCACCACCATTTACCTTATATTCACATGGAAAAAACACCAAATCATATTTCACGCAACACAAACGAAACATAAAGTCACCTTGCACAAAATAGTGTACAACACATAATCAACGAACTTATATCTACACACCGAATTATTGTTGGTTGCATAAGAATTACATTGTTCATTTATCACAACATTGTAAATTAAACCATCAACACCATTAATTACACATTGTACATACTTTACATCACATATTTACACGAAATTTACATCTATTTACATATCTATTTACATTGAAGTGAACATATTAAAAATCAATTATAACGTTAATCCGATATTGTGCGTTTTATTTGCTTTTGTGTGCGATCACATTCTAACTATCGGCGTTAACACAAAACATTTGTAAAACTTATTAATCAACGATTGTGCACACAACTAAAAGGTTTCCTACCTACATTCTGCTTTATATATACATGCACCAACTTCACGCGAAATGCCGGCCTTCCCCCAAACGTCACGCAAACGCCGGCCTTCCCCCAACCCCAACATCGACAAGCAAAACGTCAAGCTCAACCATTAATCAAACAAAAAAATTTGTTATAATAATTATTCCTATTATCAAACACACACACGACAAATAGCACGCGCCACAAAACACAATTTTTCTTACACACACACACGACAAATAGCACGCTCCAAAAAACACAATTATTCTTATCATTAAAATTATATATATATATATATATATATATATATATATATATATACGCAAAAAATACATTCCCACGATTCCCTTATCAACAACAATACATTAAAAAAAATACTGCCTCACGATCCTCTTATAATTTTAAATACTTTCACACAACCTATCCTTATCTTCAAACACACGACGCAACAACAAAACACACAAATTCCCACGCAATATATTAAAAAATATTGTCTCACGACCCCTATATCATTTTAAATACTTTCACACGACCTCCAAACACACGACACAACAACAAACCACACACAAATTCCCACGCTGACACAACAACAAAACACACAAATTCTCACGTTGATAAGCACAACAACAAAATACACGCAATTCCCACGCTGATGATCGCAGTGATCCTGCTCCTCCTGCTCCAGAAAATACAAATCCTACTTACTGGAATATAAGGGTGACTTTCATTCATTCTCAAAAATAATCGAACAGCTGATTTTCGATGGGTTTATCGCACATAACTATTGTATTCGATATTCGGTGCGCGTGTGCAAAAATTAATACAGGTGAGTAAAGAGTGACATAAAATGAGTAAAAGACACTTTAGAAAATAACTTATGCGCGTCGCCACAGCACAGCGACAGCACAGCTTTGGGGATTTTTGTGATTGCTTTTGCTTTGTCTTTGCAGCTGTCACTGGTCGCAGCAACAGCATAGTCGAAGCAAATGAAATGAAAATATGAAAGCATTTTCAAACGCTGAAAATAAGTCCCTTGTAAGTAGCCTAGGGATAGGAAGTAAAAATCAGGAGGTACGAGGGTTGCCTTTTATGTTTCGGGATTTGGCAACTCTGGTGGTGCAATCTGGAAACTGACAGCTGTATCGTAAAGTTGGACATTTTTGAGGTTATAAGTACTCGGAACATTTTGACATACGAGCGCTATTTATATTATTTACAGTGAGTTGAAAAATTCAATCGACACGAGTCTTTTTTTGAGCAGTTGACAAATTGTGTGGGATCCAACGCGAACAAATTTTTTTTACAGTCAAATGTTCATGCAATATTGAATGTATGCTGGTCCCACTAATGCCTAAAGTTGTCTCAATCTCACGATAGGTCACATGACGATCTTGCAATATCAGTTCGCGCACAGCATCAATGGTTTTCGGAACAACAACTGATTTTGGACGACCTTCACGAAATTCGTCTTGGAGTGAACTACGACCACGATTGAATTCACCATACCATCGATAAACACTGGTCCTTGATGGAGCTTCATCACCAAAAATTAAATTAAGTTCATCTATGCACTGTTGCTGAGTTAATCCACGTCGAAAGTTGTAAAAAATAATCGCACGAAAATGTTCACGATTTAATTCCATTTTTGGGCCGAGATGAATTTGTGCAGGAAGTTTGTTTTGTGGAAGAAGCGCCGGCAGGTGCTGCGCTGACCGGCGCTGTACAGGCAAGTGCTGCACTGACCGGTGGGGCGCGTTTGTTAGAAAGCTCAGGAGAAGTGCAGGCACAGACTTTTAGGGAAAAGATAGCAGCTTGGTATATTAGGAATAGGCCCTCCCGTAAGTGCTTCGAAGAGCTTTTGACAATTTTGCGCGAAGAAAATAACGATGTACCGCGAAGTGCAGGGACGATTTTTAAACAAAAGGAAAAGGTTGCTATTTGCCCTCTTCCGCTAGGGAAGGAATAGGGAATCAGTTACGCAAAATAGGACACTTTTTACATGACCATAAAGTTATTCATTTAGATAGATGGAATTCCATTGTTCAAAAGCTCCGATTTTAATTAGAGTAGTAGGTTTTAAGAACATTTCAGTTCTTCCAATTGGAATTTATTCAGGTGTTCGAAAGCCCGATTCGGTTGAGAGCTATCTTGAGCTATTTGTAAAAGAAATGAAGGCCATTTTACAAACAGGTTTGGACATATCAGGAAACACAATAAGAGTAGAGATCAGATCGATAGTGTGTGATGCTCCTGCGAAAGCGTTTATTTGTGGCATTCCTGGTTCTGTTTCAGCACATGGTTGCCCGAAGTGTACTCAAATAGGAAAAAAATTAATAA
This sequence comes from Melieria picta, assembly GCA_964056695.1. Taxonomy (NCBI): domain Eukaryota; kingdom Metazoa; phylum Arthropoda; class Insecta; order Diptera; family Ulidiidae; genus Melieria; species Melieria picta. The sequence continues at coordinate 87,754,033 of OZ057400.1, forward strand.
TATCTTAGTTTATGGCACAAACTCAGGAACTTTAATTTCAGACGAGTCACAAAAACTTTTACAACGCGCTTTTAGGAAAGTAATTAGTAAAGAATACAAGATTTGCTTTACTGTTACTATTTTTTTTTGCAGATGCAATTTCAAATATTGCCGCCCTTAAACCGCCAGAGCAGCTTTCCGCAGCAGCGTTGCAGTAGCAGAAGAAAAAAATTTAAATTAGATTTAAAAAATTTATTTAAATTATTTTTATTTTATAAAAACTCATCAACATAAATTAAACTTTTTTATTACATTAATTTTTTTTATATTTATTTCAAAAAATATCAGCTAGTGCGTTAGATTTGAACTAAAACCTAGAGCATACGAAACTAGGTTTAAACTGGTGCATGTTGCACTAGTTTAAAGCTAGTTGTAATGTAATGCACGGTGTGGCAATTGCCACAGCGTAGGACATGTCAATGTTAAAATCGACAGTTCGTAACATTGAAATGGGATTGAACGCGGACTAGTGCTGGTGCAAAATGCACCAGTTTGAAACTAATAGCAAACTAGTAATTTTTCCTGCAGGGACATTTGAATACGGAGAATGCAATGGTGGTAATAACTCAACTTTGTCCTAACTCGACTTTGGCTGTTATTCCTTACGGCCACAGAATTGTCAACAAAGTATGTATGAAGGTACCAAATAAATTAAGAGTGTTGTTTTATGAACTAAACATATTGATTTATTAATATACATATATAATATTATATTTTGAACATAAAGGCTCGTATTTCTTGTTTATTTATGGTCATACTCTGCTGAAGTGGATTCATTCTGATCAGACTTCAGATTGCCTTTATCCTTCTGTTCATTTAGTAATTGCATTTCTTTATAGCCTGCTTCTATCGATCGCTTTGGCGAGTTCCACGTTTGCAATGTAGAATCGGCGAACAGCACGTAAAGAACACCACTGCCGATCAGCATTACAGCGCAAATTAAAAATACATTTTTCCAAGATTCGTACGTTTGCTGCAAGTTGACAAATAATAAATCAGCAAGTTAACAACATTACATCATCGCAAAACTTACATTCCCCAAAGTTAAAATTCCAACAATATATGGTGAGATAAATCCGGGCAGTACACCGATCATACCACTTATTCCCAGAACGATTCCCGCGAAATTTGGCGATATATCAACTATCGAGGCCAGAGGTCCTGACGAAACCGCACCATGCAGCATAGTCGCAATTGTAATGAAAACGATTGCTGCCGTGGCATTATGCCCAAAATATGCCAAACCGAGGACCAGTAACCCTTTTGCAATGCAGCCTGTTGAAAAAGATAGCGGTTATTCTGCAAAGTAATGCAGTCTGGATAATACTCTTAGGTATCTTACAAATTGCAGTAGCTAATTTGCGCAAATGTGTGCGACTCATCTTGTCTTTACGCAGCAAATAGTCAGCGAACAGAGAGAAAACTAAGGCGAAAAGCATTCTCATCAAATGCGGCAAACCAGAGAGAATTCCTGTCTGAAAATGTGTAAGTATACTTCCTTAGGTCTTCATAACTCAACCTCATACTGTTGTAAGAAGCAATTAATGTATTGGTTGTGCTTACCGTTCGTATATTCCAATTGTGAATAACCCTAAAGTAGGTAGGAGCCTGGGTCATCAAAGTGAACAGTCCCCAAATTCCGCCCCACTGTGCAATCACGTTCATCCAAACCGGTCGAGATGTCAGTATTTCTCTCCATGGCGTAGGCTCGTGGTCCTCGGTGTGTATAGACGCACCAAGCGACTTTTCTATATAGCGCACTTCTGAGTCACTGATCCGCGGATGCTCTGCCGGATTGTCGTAAACAAAAAAAATCCATCCCAACCACCAAGCAGTTCCAATGCCACCACATATGTAATAGACCCACTCCCACGACGTCCAATGCATGACATATCCAAACAGCGGATAAAACAAAGCAATACCCACGGAACTGCCTAAATATGCAGTCACAAACTTACTGCGTTCGTTGGGTGGAATCCATTTAGCGGTTAAAACGTGCATTGCAGGCCACGATAATCCCTTTAATAAATAACGCAAACTCAGAAAGCTTCAAGCAGCAAATATATTAACGAGAGGCAATAAGGTTTGGTCACACTAAATGGGCACTGAATTCCAATAACAATATTTTCAAATTTTTTGATCACATATGCATAGTAAATGTAAGTACAGTCGTGTCTGGGTATAGTGAACACCCTATATAGTGAACACATGGAGTACTCTAAATGAGTACTCTAGTGAACAATCGAAAAGCTCTAAATAGTGAACAAAATTTTGAAAGCAATTTCAAGCAAAAAGATATCGCATGGGTTGAAGACAACAGTACTGATTATGCTGGTATACAAGCACTGTGTAGTCTACGCGAAAAAGCGGTTCAAAAGTCACTTTTTGAACGCAAGAAGCAAACGTCTATAATTCTTTAGATAAGCATACATTTATGTTGTCTTACTAATTTATTTAATGATCTCTTGAATTTATATACACAGAGCAAATTATTTTGAGCAAATTAAACGAGTTTTTGAACAAAAATTTTAACCTTGATATAGTGAACAACCTCAATACCGTGAACAGGCCTTGCAATAATTAGTTCACTATATCCAGACACGACTGTATAATAAATGTGTGCTTGTGCTGTCCACACTTGTTCTAAAATCAACTGTTCGCAATCATTTTTCTGTATCACAACATTGGCAAAAAAAGAAGAGAGCTTAAGAAAGTGTGTGTACCATTTTTTTATAAATTGTTTTATTTATATTATTTATTCAAAATTTTATTATTTAGCATGAAAGTTGTGGTAAATTATTGTATTTACTGTAAAGCATTTTCTGCACGAAAATCTTTCGAAGAAAACTGTTTATTCCATAACTAAAAGACATGAAGCTGGTCTGTCAGCAGAAAAAAAGTCGGGAAATAACGGAAAGCTGTAAACATGCACCAGAATAAAGTGAAAAACTTGAATCAAATGATCAGAGGAATGAAGTTCCTCAGGGCATGGCTGCAAAACTATATTGCGATAATTTAACGTAATAAAACTGAAACACGATATAGAAAGCATACTATCCTGAAGCGTTCTTTACAACAAATTACTGCTGCAAAATAAAAGTGTGATTGAGTGTACGACATAATATTGGACGTCTTATTTCACTCTAAGTGAAGGGATATGACGGATTTTACTCATCTAAAAACTCCTTGGTTGCGGCAGATGTAAAGTTTCAAGCAAAAGCAAAATTTGAGAAGGTATTGGTTTGTTAAGCTATGAACTGCAAAGGATTGTCACGAGTCTTCATACGTCGGGGTCTGGTACACCGTTAATACTAAAAACTTCCTTAACGACTGTATCCGTTTTATAAAAAAAATGTATCCGCGAGGCTGATTTTAGTTTTGGCCCGGCATTGTGGGTATCTATAATGCGAAAAATGTGCTGCAGTTCTTACAAGATGAAAACATAGTCTTCACAGAGGAAGAAGACAACCCTACAAAAGTGCCAGAAACGCTACCAATTGAAAATTTTTGGGGCGTTTTAAAACCAGAGATGTATGAAAAGAACTATAAGATTGGAAAATTGTTCAATTAATTACCCGGCCAAAATATTGCCTGACTAAAATCGATGCAAACGTTGTACAGGGCTTAGCATCTAGTACAAAGTCACAAATAGATGTAATTCGGCGTATAGTATTGTTGAAAATTAGTTTCCTTATGTTTATAAGCTATAATTAATTACAAACATTTCAATAAAAACATAATTTTTACGACAATTTTTACCGAACAAAGTTCATTTTCTATTCAGTGCCGATTTAGAGACCTTATATGGTGAATCAGTCCAGCCTGGTTCGCTAAAAGCCGTACAACCCACTTAGTTATAAGTGTAAGTGACATGGGAAGACCGAATCAAATATTTAAAAACTTATTTGTTTTACTCAGCTGAACTTAGCAGATTTGTCTGCGCATTGAAAACGAACCGTCACAAGCCCTTGCAAAACTCTCAACCATATCAAAGCTCTATAATCCCAATATGACAGGATAGGTATAAGAAAGCACATCCAGCAGCCGATCGCGTTCGAGAGGCCGAAAATCAATTTTGTGCCGTAAGTTTTTGCTAAAATGCCGCCAGGAATTTGTGTAATCCAATGGGCCCAGAAAAATGAGCCCAGCACTAGACCCTGCTGATACTCGTTCCAATGAAAACCGTCAGCGTCGTATTTTACCTGAAAATGTTCAATTTGCGCATTGCACATTCAATATGAAACTTTTATTTTACTTTTAAAAAAAGTTAAAATAATAAGACAACATTAAAATGTGTATGTAAGTTTATGTACATACATACAGTTACTCAATAAATTGATCGAGCTTTTTTTGCGAAACCGCAAAGTATGTACACACGGTTTGCAACACTGTCTAGAAAAATACCGTTATCCGTTATTCTGCTTTGTCAGATCTCTAGAATAAATTGCACGCAAAATTGTGTAAGTATTAAATTGTATTATTAAAAATATTACACGAGGTAGCACGATAAATTTATTGAGTGCGCGCTGGAGTTACACAAATTTTAAGTTTCTCAACGTTTGGATTTTGATTGCAATTTTTTCGAATTAACCCTTTCGGTTATTCTATGCCATATGGCATAGTCTCTTTTCAGTGCCTGTTTTCGGTCAAAAAACTTGAGCATACTATATTTTTATATATTTTGTATTTTTCTCTAAAGTTTTTTATACCAAATAATGAAAAAAATATTTTTATTAGTGTACCCAGTAAATTGTAAGGGTTCAGAAAGTGCGCGTTCCTATCGAGCTGCGTATTTTACAAAAAAAGATCACTTCGTACTTTTATTTATTCTATTACAAAAATCAATTTATTTCATAGCATTATGTAAGTAATCTAATAGGTATTTATTGCTTTTGTTTAGACCAAATTCCCTCTTTCAATGTCTCCGCTAAAGCTGCACATATTGTAACAACTCTGAACTTCTTGTAAGCCGTTAGCAACAAAAGCTTTCGTCCTCTTGTTGCGCGTCAATCCCGGCCTCGGCCTTTTTCTTTTTACGTTGCTTCGTCACTTGACTTTCCGACGGCAACGAGGCAGTAGAGATGGGTAACGCAGCAAATTTTACTGTGTTGATACAATAACTCAAACACGGTTGCATGCGCTAGCGCAGTGAGTTAACTCAATTGCGCTATGGCGCAATGAACTTTTGTTGATACGGTAACACCAAATGAATGAATGATACTTTTATCGACTCTTCTTTGCCATCGCTATTAAAATTTAACGTTTTTTAAATTTTACCTGAATTTTTAGCTGAATCGAGTTGTAAGTTTTAATTTAATAAATAAAAATGGAAATTTACTTACTGATAGATATTTTAGTGAAATATGTCTGCAAGGAAGAAGAGCGACGTGTGGCTTCACTTTTCCGAGGAAAAAGAGGGGAAAGTTAAATGTTTATTTTGTGGCCAGCAGCTTTCGGTGTCGAATAAATCTACATGCAGTCTAATTCGGCATTTAGAAAAAAAACATCCGACTCAACGGATTGCACGTCAGGCACCGCCAACGAGCGCTGCCAACACTAATAATACCAACACCAGTTCCGGGCCACCAAGTGGCGAAAGTGCACCGTTGCCTGTTTTTGAAAGATGCAACGCACCCCAATCAGCGACGATTACTCAATTTTTCAACAGACCACTGACATAAAGAAAACAAAAAGAACAAGAAGAAGAGAAAATGATTGCAAGGGAATACTATCCCTTCAGCATTGTGGAAGAAGCGGAGTTCAAAAAGTTTATTCATTTGTTTAATCCAAACTATAAAATACCAACACGCAAAACAGTCTCGTCATCTCTCATTCCATCGGTGTATAACGAAACCTTGGAACTAGTAAAAACTCGCCAAAAAAGAGCATTTGCTGTATGTTTAACTATGGATGGATGGACTTCCCGAGCACAAGATAGCTTTATCAGTGTAACGGCACACTATGTCGCCGAAGATGGTACACGTACGTTTCTGGCATCAGATTTGCTCACATGCGTTGCGTATGTAGATCGACATACCAGCGAAAATATTACAAACAAGCTCGAGGACATTTTGACGAAATGGGAAATCTCCAACAAAGTTACAGCCATAGTTTCAGACAACGCAGCGAACATGAAGGCGGCTGTACGCAACGGTGGTTGGCACCATTGGGGTTGCTTCGCACATACTATAAATTTAGTTGTACAGTCCGGATTGAAAGAAGTTGAAGCAGTCGTCGATAAAGTTAAAGGTATTGTACGTCTTTTTAGAAAAAGCACTTACGCCTACGGTCAACTGAAAAGTACATTAGAGCGAATGCATTTACCCCCTTTCAAACTTTTGAATGACGTCCCAACACGTTGGAATTCAACGTACGAAATGTTGAGGCGGGTTTTTGTTCAGAAAAATGCATTGGTTTCTACATTAGCTTTAATTAAGTCGTCCGCGCTTGTTGGAAGCGACGGAAGCATAGAACTCTTGACAAATAACGAATGGCTTATTGTTGAACAGTCGATGAAAGTTTTAGAAATTTTCGATGTCATTACTACACTGATAAGCGTTGAAAAACATGTAAGCGCTTCATCAATAATGCTGTATATAAAGCAATTAAATAAACATTTAAATTCTGTTGATCTAAATGATTTCACACCGATCTCGCAACGACTGATAATCAAGTTAAGAAATGAATTAAATGAGCGTTTCAAAAACATTGAAACAAACGAGTTGATAGCGCAGGCAACAATATTGGATCCAAGATTTAAAAGGTTTGGTTTTATTAGCGAAAGTAAATATAAATCTGCTGTAGAAAAGCTTTACTCAAAAGTTGAAAGTACTGTGCTTCCGCACGTTGAAATTTTCACAGTTGAAAATAATGAACAGGGAAATCGAATAAGTGAAACAGAGAGGGATAGGTTGGAGGAAATATGGAAAGATTTTGATGCGGAAATTCAGGAGCATACAAGGCCACAGAACCAATTAGCATCTGCAATAATTGAGGTAGATAAATACTTAGCGGAGCCTATGCTCGCAAGAAAATACAGCGAAGGAAAAAGTCAAGACCCACTTGTTTGGTGGAGTCAACGAAAACATATATATCCAAGACTTGATCAAATTGCTGAAACAAGGCTTTGTATATCGGCCACATCCGTTCCTTGTGAGCGTATTTTTTCACATGCTGGCCAAATAGTTAATGAGAAAAGGGAAAGGCTGGATACCTCCAAAGTTTCTCAGCTTTTTTTTTTGAATTATAATTTAGCTAATAATGATTTTTAAATACGATGTGTAAAAACATTGTTATTTAAAAAAAATGTACTGAGTTTGTTGTCGTTTACTTCACCAAAAACTTGACTATTGACTCTTTCCTTCACTGTCTTTAGTTGGTAGCTACTACCGCAGATCTTAATTCATTCTGTGGCCTTGCATATCCCTAAGTTGCCGCGTCAAAAACTTTCTCTAAGGCCTCCAACCCATCTCTTTCTCATTTACGTATTCGACTTTCCTGTTAATTATTTTCAACTTTGAAAATTTTATCGTCATTTTTCGGAAGCGCAGTATTTCCAACTTTTAAATAAAGTATTTCCTTAACAGAGTTATATTTACTAATAAAACAAAACCTTTTAAATATTGGATCAAAAATTTTTGCCTTCGCTATCAACTGAACTGAACTCAACTGTTTATTTTTTAATGTATTTCATAATATTTATTATTTATTTCTTTTTGTTTGACTGAATTATTATAAATATATAAAAAGAAAATATGTAATGTATAGTATAAAATATATTGTTTTGAATATAACACATGTTCCTTATGAATGAATGAATGAATAAAACAGTTTAAAAAGCAACAATGTGTATCAACTCTCTTGTTTGAGTCAACTCTTTTTTATGTTTCCATATTTTGTGAAACGGGGTAATTTATTGTGCGATACTGAGTTAGTGAGTTATAGCGTTGCCTATTAATGTATCAACCCAAGTAACTCAACTCTGTGTATCAGCGCAACACTGCGCTGCGTTACCCATCACTACGAGGCAGCATCAACGCAAATAAAGTACAACCACAGATAACTCATCATAGTTATCTGTGGTACAACCAAGCGCATCCTACGTTTTTCTTCTTTTCTTTGGTGGTCGGTGTTCCGCAGTGTAAGTATTGAGCCAAAATATCGTTTGGCTACTTATTGGAATTTTGCTAATCCAATCCATTTTCGTTTTTCGCTGGCTATCGTGCCGACTCCCCAACATTTTGGTGTAAGCAACATTCTGGTTCAACAGCTTTAGTAAGTGTAAAAAAAGTTAGATCCCAAATATAGTTCACCAAGGCTGCACAATTTTTTTTATTTCTTACTATGCCATATGGCATAGATTTTACCCAACGGAAATAAAATTTTTGATTTGATTGAATAGCGACAGTGGCTGCACGCTTCATTTATAAGCAATAAAATTTTTCCTTTTTTATGTTTTTTTATTGTATTTTGTGAACTATTAAGTTATTATTGGCGGGGATTGTGCACTGCGACCTAAAAGATCTATTTTGCCCCCTTCTTGGCCTTCACAGTTCGTCCCTGAGTCCAGTATCCAATAGGAATCTTAGTACATTTCCTAAGCCTCTGGAAACTTAGTCCAAACCTGGTATAATAAAATCACCCAGATGCTTTTTTCGTTTGTATATTAGTGCAGGGCATATGCCTAGTATGTGTGTTGCAGTTTCATTGTCCTGCAAACAGAACCTACAGAGTTCGTTCACCCTGATACCTAGTTTGGTTAGATGATAGTTCAGTCTATAATGCCCTGTCAATATACCTGTGACAGTGGCGTATTCAGGGGGGGGGGGGGGATTAGGGGGATAGATCCCCCCCTTGGTCGGCTATGATTTTCAGACAAGGTTTGGTAAATTGGCTGTATTGAGATAAGAAGTCAGCATGAAGATTTTCCTTTCGGTAACGTTGCTCTACGCAAAATCTTTAGCTTTACTAAACTCAAATCTTAGTCTTCAAGAAAAATTCGCCGCTTGTACTTTTTGTTTTGATTCCAGCTGGGATCAAAAGCGATTATTTTTTCGCTTGACGGTATAGTTAGTGAACAACCAAATGGTCTAAAGTGTCAACTACTTCTTTTGACTTTTTGTAAAACGATATAACTTCAGGTAATTTTTTTCACCAACATATCCGGGTTATGATGAGAAGTGCTCAAAGGGGCATCTTCGGCGAAAACCCAGCAATTGTTTACTTAGTGTGTTCTTTTCATAGGACGAACATAGCAGTTGTCACTAAACCCACTTTTTTCATATATCTCTTATGGGTGTTAACGAGGTTCATTCTTGGCGAGCGGTTTTGTCACCGACAGAACGAAAAATTGGTCTGGCGGTTGTGTAACTCTACAGATTATCAAGAGATTATGATGAAGTCTCTTTTTCTAACTTGCACAAATTGCTCAGCATTTTAGCTACTCTGCCGGTATCTACAGCAAAATCAGAGCGATCATTTTCAACACTGAAACGCCTGAAAACTTATCTTCGGAACAGCATTGGACAGGTACTTAATAAGGGTGTGATATAAAAATAAAACATTTTTTTTAATTTGTTGTTTTTTTATTTCAATCAAGGAACGCCTGAATGGTTTATATGGCGTTCAAACTGACGACTTAAACGTGTTTAATGTGCTTAAACAAGTTAAATGAACAAAACCAGTTCGAAAACCTGTTTATTCACATGCAATTGTTGTTTTAAATTAAACGTGTTAAACCATTTAACATGTTTTCAGACGAGTTTAGCGCAGGGTTGTATCCGAAAGCTTTCTATGAAAAAGCTTTTTTACCAATGAAACACAACTATTCATGTATGAAACAGATCCCTTAAAATTCAACTGTCATTTCATCAAAACAAAACCAAAGAAAAATTGAAAATTTGAAAAATTTGGAATGAATGAAAAAAATTGTTTTGCTCGCACTACTTTCATTCCATTCATCGCCTTTTTATGGCATCTGAATACAAGGCGTCTAATATTTGGACGAAGGTGAGTATTTTGCCGTGGATTGTGAAATATGCGCCAATATTTCGCTCGAATCATGCTCGCAGCACTTCAGTTCACAAAAATATTTATTTGTTGTTTGTAAATAAACAGCTGTCAAATTGAACCTCATTGAGCAGTCTGGACGGTCGTCTTCAACAAAAAGCTCTTTTTACTTAACCCTTTCGCTATTTTGTTGCCATATGGCAACATGCTACTTTGTGAAAGTCTGCATCCTCTATGGTTGCTAGAATCGATTTTTTTGTTGGTCTTTAGAATAGCTTGAAATTTTAGGAAAAATCTGAAATTAATAAACTGAGTATTAAAGTTTAAAGAAGAGAAGTATGCACGTTTTTTTAATAGTATATCTTGACATAGTAGAGGAAGAAGAAGTAGAAAAAATTAGAGAACCTTTTTGATTTGACGTTTTCTTTCAATTTAAGTAGGTACATTTATTTTTTAATTTTGGCTGAAATAAATGAAAAAATATCCAAATTTTCGTTATGCGTACAAAATTTAATGTTTTCGTAATTATTACAGCCACAACGATGTGGTTGCTCTTATAGAAAAACACTCTAAAATACAGGGTCCGAGCATAAAAATTAAAAATTGTTTATGGAATGTTGGTAATATAACCACATAGAAGTTTAAGACGTAAAATTTAAAATTGTATCTTTTCCCAGTAAAAACCTGTAGCGAAAGGGTTAAACTAGTTTAAAAGAGTCAGTTTGAACGCCATATTAGCAATGTTGGCAGTACACATGATGAACGGCAGAAAAAGTGATCGATAAAATGTGTACTAGAAGGCTTGATTTTATTTTGTAATATACTATTAATTACAAAAATTATATTTTTATATAATTTCATGTATGTGATTTTGCTTTGAGAAAAAAGCAATTAAAACAAATAAACGCAAAGCTTAAGGCGTAAAAAATTTTTGAAAAAAAGCGTAAACCATGTTGAAAAAAGTATAAAAATATGTTGAATAATTCTTCCAATATCCCCCCCCTTCATGAAATCCTGGATACGCCACTGACCTGTGATAATCCTTATATTATTCTTTGAGAGACTCATACATTCTTCGAACCTTTTCTTGTTGTAAGAGCCAATAACCATCGTGGAATGTTCAAGGCCTGGTTGATTTTCCCAGTATTGATTCCGGATGGTTATCTCGTCGGATGGATAGTGCTCCTTTGCCTAGATCACAGACGGGTTCTTGGCCGACGAATGGGGTAGACGCCCCCTTCTTGCAAGTTTGTCGGCCTGCTCATTCCCATCAATGCCGGCGTGACCCGGAACCCAGAGCACCCATACCTGATTGGAACGGCCAAGTTCGTTCCGCTTCTCAAGGCATTCCGACACCAGTTTCGAGGATACCTGGTAGGATCTAAATGCCTTGATTGCCGCTTGGCTGTCTGACAGGATCGCGATCTTCCGGTTCCGGTATTTCCTCACCAGATTGAAGTGAGCGCACCTTTCAATGGTATATTTCCGCCTGGCAAATGGTGGTCTGCTTTCCTGTAGGTTCCGAGTATCTAATCCCAGGTCCATACACCCCGATTCCGGTACCTTCCTCCGTTAGGGAGCCATCCAGGAAATCATGTACTGATCTATCAGATATGTCTCTGATATACCTACCCAGCTTATTTTATTAGTAAGTTCTGTTTTAAATCTAATAAATAAATCTTAATAATTAAAAATAATAATTTTTTTTCCTTTAAGTACACTCTATGCCATATGGCATGATGCCCAAAAACCACTTTTTCGAACAATATTTAAAAAAATTACTTTTGATTATTCATTATGTAGGCTTAAACAGTAATAAAATGGAAAAGAATGATTTTTAAAGTCTAAAACAAAAAAGAAGTACCGAAAGGGTTAAGTAAGTGAATTAAACCTGTAAAATGGGAAAAGTGTGTAATTGTTTTGAATTTTAAAAGCTTGCTTCTTCTAAAAAATGGGTCCGAATAACAAGGCGTTGGATGCAGTGAAACAGAAGCAAATTAAAGAATTGTTGGAGCAAGGACGGACACATCGACAGATTTCTGCTCAACTAGGTGTTTCAGTGTCGTCCGGCAGTAAATACCGTAGCAAAAATGGAATTTTGGCAAAGAAAAACAAAGCTTGCGGGGAAAAAATGTTTTCGGATCACATGCAACGTTGCACAGTGTCCCAAGTAGGGACAAAAATCCAAAAACTGAATGTCGTAAATGTAGGAAAATAAGTTTGTAGTACTGAAGTAAATACCTCAATTTACTAAAATGTGAAAACGAATTTTAAAAATATCAATTTATATACCGATGGCAGACCACCAAACTTGCACTTTGTGAAGGTTGGTGACTTGGGTAGAAATTATTGCAATTTGTTGAATGTAAGTTCGAGGCCTCTTATTGAAAAATTTCCCATGGAACCTTATGTTAAGTAAATATATTCTATAAATATACTATTTTTGCAACTTTGAGGTAGCTTTCCCTCTTTTGTTTTGCTTTCCATATTCCTTGTACCTAGTGTCCGACCGAATATTCGGTTTCGGTTTCGGCCCAAATAAGTGGTTTCAGTTTCGGCCAAAAAATGGGCGAAAAGCCAAAACCGAAACTTTCTAGAAAATTTTGTTACATTATATTTGGATGCCACCAATGTAAATAAACTTTTTTTTAGCATATAATATTAAATTATTTAATTTTGAATATTAGCGAGTAAGGTATGAAAGGGTGATTTTTTCATGTTTATGTTTTTAAAAAATGAATAAACTGTTTTTATTAATAAGTATTTATTTATTTATGTTATGTTTGTTTGTTTATTCTTTATTTACTTAATGTAAAATTCGTTTGTTGAAAAAAAAAGTTTGATATGGTGATTTTTATTTTAACTAGAAAGTTTCGGTTTTGGCCGAATATTAAAAAAAAAACCGAAACTCGGTTTCGGCCCAAAAAAGTGGTTTCGGTCGGACACTACTTGTACCACTATTTGAAGAAACGTAAATTCGTAGGAATAAAAGTGCAATGTCATTAAACTTTAGATAAACTTAAAAAATAACTACTTCTTACTTCTTCGAGATTTTACAATGTGATATAGCTGAAAGTATGTATTAATAGAAACCATGGACTTTAGCTGCACAAACTTGCACGTTTTTAAGAAATTTCGCATTTTTAGTGCCGTATGCAGTAAAAAATAGGGTCCTTTTTACAGCATGGTTGGCAGGAAAACATAGCGACCACTGCTGCGCTTCGCTTGAGCTATAAATTTTTGTTTGTAATAATATGTAAACACCACTTGATTTCGAAAAATAAAAAAAGGTAGATTCGATGGAAGGCTTCGGTAATACTGGGTGGCTTGCCATCGAATCAAGGCAACTTTCGAAAAGAAGCAAAACTTGTTAATGTCTTCAGAACCAATTATAGCAGTTAATAGGAAAATTTAAGTTAAACATGAAAACCGAAACTGATATACTGCAATATATAATATCTGAGGAAGTTCAAGAAAGGAGTTTTTAAATTTTGTGAAAAATAGATGTAGAGGGTTTAATTTCCAGTAGTTCATGATCGGATAACCGATTATCCTAGCAGTACAGATTAACAAATTGTAATTTTGAATGAAAATATATGCTATACTGAATTTAATAAGAGGTGTTATTATTTTCTATTTGGGTTTGAAATTACTTAAGTGCGCATAAGTATGCACAGATATTTGTAGTTTTTTTCAATATTTCCTTTTTTTATGACGAGCGTATTTGTATGATAGGTTGATCGGATTTCTGGTATATACTTTTATATTGATGATATGAGTTGCTGTACCAAATTTCATCAATATATCTTTTATAGTTTCCGAGATACTGTCAACTTAGTATTTGATTTGTATGGGAGGTGGGCGAGTCCGTGGGGCGATTGAAGTAATTTTTGGCGTATTAACTTCTCTTTATAATAAAATCATATGTACAAAATGTTATTGTCGTACGACTATTCCTTCTATTTTTGTCCCTCGCTACTGTGGACTCGCGACACTGTGCGTTGTATTGAACGCGATATTCGCAGCACAAAATTCGAAAATGCGGTGCAGGTTCAAAAAGACTTTCAAAACAATCATAACATAACCGTTTCGGCAGAACTAGTTCGCAAGACATTGCGGTCCGCCGGTTTAAAAGGCAGAGCGAAGGTCAAAAAGCCCCTGTTAACAAAGCGGCACATGAGGCTACGCCTGGAGTTCGCCAAAAAGTATGCTAACTGGACATCTGATGACTGGGCAAGAGTGGTCTGGTCAGATGAGAGCAAAATTAACCGCCGCGGATATACCAAATACTAAAAGCCCATTATTTATGATTTTCATTGAACACAATAAATTGATCGTACTGATGATTTTTTGTTGTTATTTATTGTTGTCGTCAATATAACTATAACTTTTGTTTACTTTTATTTTGAAATACTGCCATACAATTTATATTATGAAATTTCTTTCTTTCTGATTCAATGAAATTAAGTATTTCATGTGACGGGTTTTTTCTTCAGAGGGGAAAGCTCGATCAATTTGTTTAGTAACTGTATGTATTTAGAAATTTTTGCCAAAGGCCAGCAAACATTCGAACTTTAAAAAAATAATAAATCGCAACTTATGAGATGCCGAAGTGGAAAAATTATTAGTTTTAAATGTTAGTATGCGCAACCGGAGGCGGTCAAAGTACGAGGCTTATGAGGCAAATGTCTAGGGCGACATAATGGGCGGGGCGGCAAAACTTGCGAGCGAAGCGAGTATGTCAAGAAAAAATATTTGAAATTTCATAAAATATTGTCTTTAAGTTGCATTCTTATAAATATTCCCACATGTTCATTATAATTTTGAATATCGATCGATTTGTATGAACAAATTAAATTTAAACAGATCACATGTGGTTGATACTTTTTGTAAGTATTTTAATACAAACATTTAGGGGCACCACTCTGGCGATTTGCCTCAGGCATAAGCTTTGTCCGCCACCGTGTGCATCAACCTTGTTTGTGTTTCAATAATAAAACATTGTTAATGAGTATCTAGCTATGTGTGCTTTAAGGGGGTCAATACGTGTAAATTTACAACATTTTCAAATTTTTTTTTTTTGGGAAATAGACTCCAGGGGGTCTTAAGAATATCCCCCTCAAGTGGTTTTTAATTCTGATGACCCGTTCTCCTGCAGCAGCGCTTTATTGATGGTCAATTCGTTCCGCATGATATCGGTAACGCAAAGTTTGAACCGAATTATTTCGAAACACTGGTTTTTGATTATGGAAGTAGAATATCTCGGCAGGTTTTAGTCCCACTGATCTAAAATTTGGGCAGCAACTTTTTGAAACTTAGAACTTTTAAAGTAACTAAAAATTTCATTGTTTTTGGCGAAATCCGCGCCGCAATTTTCGGGAAATTAAGAAAACAAAGGTATTTTTTTTCGGTTGGAGCGTATTTTTGTATTTTCGAGAGAATATTTTTTTTTGTTAGTTACTTTAGAAGGTACATATATTTTCTCATAATAACTAATAGCAATATTTTTTCAGATGGCTACACTTTCAGTGCAACTTTGTATAAACATAGATAAACATTGTCTTTTAATTTAGTAAAGAAATAACGACAAACGATTAAAAATGGCGGAGTTATATTAACACTTCTTGAAGTCTGAACGAAAAAGAAATAACGAAGTATACGAAACATATTATTTCTTTGCATACTACTTTTACAAAGTTGCACTGAAAGTGTAGCAGAACAACACAGCTGATCAATATTCAATAACAATGTCGGAATGTAGCACTTGTTGTTGTATTTTTGTGTTTGTAATCGTAGTAAGCTTTGTCGTATCAAATATTCTTCAGTCAAATAAAAAAAAACGTTACAAAAGAATAATGTGTATCCAATTATGTGCATCCAATGATGAAAACTAATATTTGCTGATATTAAAGGGGATAAAAGTAGTGAAAAATAACTGAAATTTGGTCATTAGAGCTCTATGTAAAGTTCGATCACCGTATTAAGTGTTATCAAAATCAATGGTCATTTTGTAGTGGAGTCTCACAGAAATACAAATATAGAGGCTAACTAACTTTCGGATATGCATAATTTTGATATCATTTGAAAGGTAATGATTAGCGCTTTTTAATAAGTGTAAAAATTTGCAAAAATTTTGGCGATAAATATAGTTTTAAATGGTAACTTTAAAAAATATTTGAATTACTAAACACAAAAATTAAAAAAAAAATATATTATAAAGTAAGGTTACAAAGAACAATAGTGAGCTTAGTAGCTGTATGGAAACCCTTCAAATCGACATATTATGTGTTGACATACGAGAAAAATTGGCGGAGTTATAATAATATTTCTTGAAGTCTTTACGAAAAAGCACTAAAAAACGGTATTAAAACTTCCAGAACTCAATAAATTAACAAAAAAAATGTTTACAAAATATGTGCAATCTAAGAACTCCTGAAGGTTTATCTAACCAAAAAAAATTATTCGAAAATGTCCAACAACAAAAAAGTTACACCCAAAAAACATGATAATTAGAGGTATTTTTGAAGCAAAACCGCTCACAATTGGCTTACCTCAGAATCGCAATATTTTCCAAATATTCATTAAACACTCTGAATTTTATTTTTAGGTGGTGACAACACCAATTTTTTTTCGCGACCCACCTTAATGTACATACATGATACAATAAACAAGGTAGACTAAGTACGGAAAGCCACGAAAATTGGCGTACGAGAAATGACAGTTGTCGTCAAATGTTCTCATTGAACAGGATGGTGGTGCTGCAGTTTAAATTTAGGTCTAAAAACAAACTTCATTTAAACCGTTTAAAACATACTCCACTACTGATTGATAATCTAGCCCACCTTGGCGGGCTTTGGCTAGCACGCGATAGAAAAACATATCAGCACTTTCATTGACCATACGACGCATATTCATCAATTCCATATGAACATCGGCCACAATAATAGCTGAGGGGAATTGGTTTACAAAATTGTCCACGAACCGCGACCAATTTACGTACACAATTGGCGCCGAGTCAATCCACATCTTCGCAGCGCCTTTCAATCTCGCTTGCACTGCAAATAAAAGCACTTTCTCATTCCACCCATAAGCTTGTCGCAACTGTTCGACACGGCCGACAAATTGTAACGATGTCACGGTATTCTGACACGAATACGTTGGCACCGTATTGCCCCTCTCAATCGTCGAGGATGTCATGGCAAAACCAATATTCCAATTTCCGTTTCGTTCCGCGTTTACCGTATTTAGGAAATTCCGCTCGTCAGGGGCAATTCCCGTGAATTGGACATGACGCGGAATGGACGTCGCTGCGCGCGCAGAGACCGAAGCCCTGCTTACGCCGCACAGTGGCTGATTCTGCCGACGTAGGTTGCAAAAGTCGATTTTGTCATGTTCGATTTGGGGGAAACTATTATACTTGTCCGATAGATAAATGCTTGGACCTAAGAAATTCGAAAACCTTAACTAAATTGGACAAATAGTTTTGCTTGTAGAGCCCGTCAAAGTTGAGCAATTTTTAGAGTGTGAAATAATATCAGCAATTTGCACTTTTTCGGCAAAGCTGAAGTTTTAAAATACGGAAAAGAGCAAATTGATTGAAACTTTTTGCACCAGCATCGTAAAAGAAGGCATTTGTAGTAAATAATTAAATATAGAAAAAAAAGTTGGTTGTTGTTGTTGTCTTTTCACTCACTTGAAGCACTGTTTTTATCACTCTTTTTGAACTTTCGATAGACTTTCAAAAAAAAGGCCATACTTGCCACGGTTCCGTCTTTGGGAAAATTGTTCACTAGTCTTCTGTGAGTACTGCCCTGAAGAGATCGGGTGCCCGATTTTGCCCGACTGGATTTTACAGCGATTTTTCTGTGGCCACCTCGCGCAATTTTGTGCTTTCGGGTGCGTGCGTTCGAACAAGTTCGTCAAGATTTTGATAGTGAATCACTAACACGCGATTATAATCGTTGCCAGGGCATGCAAATTTGGATTTTGGCTTCATTTAAGAAGTGATACAAGCTTGCAACTCCATAGTAAGTCGACTTTTTTTGGCGTATATTGCTGTAAGCTCGAAGTAAAGAGTACTTTTGCTGGATGCGCAGTTCGCACGTACGAAAAACAAGTTGGCTTTCATTTCCGGCAATCAGCTATCATGTATCCTTTGATGTAATGTTTTTGTTTTTAATAAAATACTAACACTGTGTCTGGCATACAATTTTTTTTTAATTTGAGCAAAACTCAGTCAGTCGCCATTAGTCTTTGAGTTGAACCGCGCCAATGAAACAATTAGTTATTGAAAAACAAAAAGCAGACTTATAAGTATCTATGTGCACTGTCTAAAACTCACTTGTGTGTCTGCGCTGTTCAAAAATCCCACAACGCGGGAAAACCGAACAACTGTTTAGGTACCTGCTAGTACTAAAAGCTTAGTACCTGCTATTTGAATGCATATGCAAATCCTATTTATAAATAAAGGAGTTTGGAGTAAGTGAAGTTAGTTTCCAATTTAATTTGAACTAAACATCACTTCAACTCCGCCACTGCAACTAAACCGAAGAAGAAGCACAAAGATGTTTTTGAAAAATTCGAAGCTGTTTGAAATATTTACTATTTCGAAGACAAAGGAGAAGTTTGTTCTGGCTGTCACTAAGGAAATTGGTTACGTCGAAGGAAGTTTGCCTGCAGCCAACATATTGTTACGAAATACTAGTTCTAGTGGGCTAGTACGTATCTCTGGATTGCGCAATATAAATAAAAACACACCAAATTACTCAAACGCAGTCAATGAAAACCAACAGTCACTTTATTTCACAAATTTCACACTTTACACTTAATTTGTCTTTGCACTTAATTATTCGCTTAATTATTCCGTGTGGCACCTTCACTAGTCAAACCAAGACTGACACGCTGCGCCGCACCCGGCTGTCTTTTCTACCTGTCCGGCCATCGCGCAGATCGTTCTCGCACATTCCGGAGTGGACTAAAGGTTTCCATGATGATCGCGACCATCATTGCCAGATTGGACTAAAAGTTGCCATCATTGTCGCGGCCGTCGTTGCCAGATTGAATTATAGCACGGCGCGTAGCGACAGGGTTGCTTTGCACAGCGACAAACTGTCTTACCGTTACACTGCCCACCACTTAGACTTGTTCGTCCCGAACAAGTGCCGAGGTTCCGCTGTGATAAGGCGCCAGGCGCTGCAAATGGACTACCTTCAGCTTAGCGCCTTTATTGCTGCAACGTTGAATCCTGTATACCACGTCGTTTATCCTAGTCAAGACTTCGTAAGGTCCTTCCCATGACGCTTGAAGTTTCGGAGACAAACCTTTCCTCCGCTGCGGGTTGTAGAGCATTACCAGATCGCCTTCTTGGAACCCTGCTGAGTTGGCCCGTAGATCATATCTGGCTTTCGCCTTATCGCTGACCAGTTTGGTGCGGCTCCTTATAAACTGGTGAATCTCCTCCAGTTCCGCCCGCTTATTGGCCACGTAGTCCGTCTTAGCGCCTCCCGTCGTGCTGACTACCCCGAACTTCAAGTCAGCGGGTAACCGTAATTCTGTGCCGAATACTGCTCGGGCTGGAGTGAGTGATGTCGTGTCGTGCGGGGCTGACCTATACGCCATTAGGAACAAAGGGATATGCGTGTCCCAATCCTTTTGATTCCTGCCTACCACTTTCCGCAGGTATTCCTCTAGTGTCCGGTTAAAGCGTTCCACCATGCCGTCGGACTGTGGGTGCAAAGGGGTGGTACGCGTTTTCTTTATCCCCAGCAGCTCACACACTTCCTTGAATACCGCAGACTCGAAATTCCGGCCTTGATCCGAGTGCAACTCCAACGGAACTCCGAACCTGGCTACCCAGTTGTCTACCAGCTTTTCCGAGATCGTAGTGGCCTCCTGGTTAGGAATTGGGTACACTTCGGGCCATTTGCTGAAGTAATCCATTACCACCAGCACATATTTGTTGCCTTGAGTACTAGTTGGGAATGGGCCGGCGACGTCCATAGCAATCCGCTCGAAGGGCGCTCCCACGTTGTACTGCTGCATGCGGCCTCGAGATCTTCTTGTTGGCCCTTTCGCTGCTGAACATCGGTCGCAGCTCTTAATCCACTCGGCTACAGACTCCTGACATCCTACCCAGTAGAATCGTCTTTTTATTTTGGCGACGGTTTTGGTGATGCCTAGGTGCCCTCCACTGGAGTCGTTATGGTATGCCTGGATGACCTCGTTGATTCTGCATTTCGGCACTACCATTAGGGAGTTGCTGGTCCATCCATCAGCGCTCTCCCATTCGCGGTACAGGCATCCTTCCTTCAGCCGCAGACTTTTCCACTGTGCCCAGTAAGCCTTGGCGGTCGGGCTCTCACCGGCCATCTCCTGCCGGTCTGGACGTGCGCCTTGCTCTTTGCCTTCGACGATTTTTGCGAGATCCGCATCCTCACGCTGGTCCTTTTGTAGCCTCTCCGCAGACCACTCTTCCTCTGGCATAACGCTCACCAACCGGACGTCCACTATCTGTTCTTTGCTTTCGGCTCGCGAGCACTGCCTGCATTTGATTTTGCACGGATGGAGTGGGAGCGCGTCAGCACATCTTGGTGACGCCTGTTCTCCGGAACGCTTCTCTCGCAGATGGCAGTCTCGTGAAATGTGGCCTTGCTTGCCACATCGCCAGCAACTGATTCTAGATGACATTGCCCGCAGCCTCGTTGGTACCTCTGAGCTCACTGGCTGGCTTTGCGTGGCACGTCCAGATTCAACTCGACGCCTTTCCGCAGATGAATGGCGAAAACTTCCCCTCCAGGCAGCTTCATACATCAATGCACTTGTCACCGTCGCATGGAACGTCGGCTTCATCATCATCAAGGTACTCACACGAGTCTCCGGGTCAAGAATGCCTTCGATAAACGCCTCGATCTTCAGCCTTTCCAAAACTTCCATGCTGAATTCTGGGTAGGTCAGTGGTACCAGCCGCTCAATATCTGCCGCATACGTCTGCAGCGCCTCGTTGGCTCTTTGTCTACGGTTCTTCAGCTCGCAGTAATACACCATTTTGTTGTGCTCGTCACTGTATTTGGCTGCCAGCGCCCTTATGACGGTCTCGTAATCACCTCTCAAACTTTCCGGCACTGTTTTTATTACCTCAGCCGCAGGACCTCTTAGAGCCAGTATCAGTCTCCGACCTTTCCTGATATCGGTCCACTGATTTTCCAGAGCAGCCAGGTCGAACTGTAGCTTGAATGTATCGAACGACGTAGTACCATCATAAGTAGGCACTTCTATGGCAAAACTTTCCTCAACAGACCGCACCCTTGCTCGCAGCTGAATCTCTCTAAGCCGCTCGTCGATTTTTCTGTTCATCGAGTCTTCCAGACTATCAACTCGTTTGTTCAGGGAATCATCCAGGTCGTCGACTTGTTTATCCAAGTGCTCTACTCGCGTCTCCAGGTGCTCGACTTTCCCATTAATCCTGTCTGAGATTTCCTCCACTTTCTGCTCCAAGCGCGCAGAATTTTCCTGAAGCTTGACTTCCATTCGCTCTGACACTTGCGCCGATATTTCATGGATCGCCGTTTCCATTTTCGCTGCCATTTCACGGTTGACATTCTCGATTTTCGCAGAAGTTTCCTGAAACATGCTTCTCATTGCAACCATAAGCTGGCTCATGTCCATTGCTTGTGGTGGCGCAGCCGTTGCAGCCGTACTTTGCATCGACGCAGCACCCGCAGGCGATTCCTCCACTTTACCCGACGCCTCTAGCTCCTGCGTTCCGAACTCGTGCGCAGCCCAATCGATGCCTCGCGATTCACACGCTTCTCGCAAGCGCAGCTGCAACTCCACCTTTCCGCCAGCAGTCGGCAAATTCCAGGCAGCCAGCTCCTTTTTCAGCTGGTCCACCTTAAGTTGCTCGAGTTTAACCATGTCTGCGTTTTTGCAATTTTAATTAATTTTTTTTTCTTTATTTATTCAGTAGCACAATCCCACTTCTGACACCAAATGTTACGAAATACTAGTTCTAGTGGGCTAGTACGTATCTCTGGATTGCGCAATATAAATAAAAACACACCAAATTACTCAAACGCAGTCAATGAAAACCAACAGTCACTTTATTTCACAAATTTCACACTTTACACTTAATTTGTCTTTGCACTTAATTATTCGCTTAATTATTCCGTGTGGCACCTTTACTAGTCAAACCAAGACTGACACGCTGCGCCGCACCCGGCTGTCTTTTATACCTGTCCGGCCATCGCGCAGATCGTTCTCGCACATTCCGGAGTGGACTAAAGGTTTCCATGATGATCGCGACCATCATTGCCAGATTGGACTAAAAGTTGCCATCATTGTCGCGGCCGTCGTTGCCAGATTGAATTATAGCACGGCGCGTAGCGACAGGGTTGCTTTGCACAGCGACAAACTGTCTTATCGTTACAATATCTATGACTAAAGAGAAGACATCCAGGACTTATCGCACAACAAAGTTGAAATGGATTGCGGCAAACCGTACCAAATTCAATTTTGTCCAGAATAATGAGGAGTGGTTGGAAAAAACAATTTACTTCGATGCAGGAGATGCATGTAGCATAAGCGATGACCAACCATCGACATAAAAGGCGGCAAAAGGAAGGCCGAAAAAGTCAATTCAGGACTGTGCGTCATTTAATAAAAAAGGAAGCTTATGGAGGCAACGGAAACAATAACTACCACCCACCTGTCAGAAGCTTTGATCATAAAATAAAATAAGGATCAGGAGAAAATGGAAGGCGTTATAGTTGAAGCAGTTTTACCAGCAAGCCCGGGTCGTGTTAAAAGAATAAAAAACAGTATTCCCACCCCACCCAATGTGCTACCCATCAAATATAGTCATAATAAAGCACTGTTTTTGTCCAAAGAAAAATTGACTTTTTATGTAAATTTTTCGAATTCTGGTTCTAATTTTGAAAGCGAAATTTACATATTAATTTTTATCTTTAAATTTGACTCTTTCAGCTTATTTCTTAAATTTCGTATTACTTTTCATCTTTTTTAATGCATTTTCATTAATTTTGCAACTAAAACTTATCATTGTTGCTCGCATTATTCTTATTTACAGTAAGCCGAACTTTGACAAAGTATTACGTAGCACCCTGTACTTCGATTGAGTTTATTTTTGAGAATACAATAGCCTGATGAATTTCTAATCAACAGCAAAAAAATTTCCAATTATCTCTATTCGTTCAGGAGTTATTAATTTTGGAACCTGAAATGACAAATTGAGCCACTGTGCGCCGTTCAGCGTAGCCTGCTGCTCACTGTGCACTACCATGTTTTCATGGACGCCCTGCCATGCCACGGCTCTCCTGATTGGAGTTATATCCCGGCGTTGGCGAGGACGCACTCAGCGGCACGGTGCCGCCTCCGTTGCACTCAATCCGCCTGATTGTAGAGCGTTCTCCAGCTGGCACAACCGTCCTTCGACGCTTTCGTTTACAGCGCTCGCGAACCGCTCACTAGAATTGTGTTCGCACCACCGTTCGATCAATTTTGATTTATTGCCCGACGTCGGCAATCCCGCTTCGCGCAACTTTTTGCGCAACTGCGCCACGTTCATATTGCTAACGGTTTCCATTTTTGTCGGTTTTGACTGCAACTGTCTTTATTCCGATCTTTTTCCACTTGTGACCTGTCACGAATGGCCGTCGAACGCCAACTTCAAAAGCAATTCAAGTATAAACCCAGTATTGCTGTAAGTTAACGAATAGGTCCTGGATGAAGCAACTTTATTTTTGAACAGGTATTCAAACAATATGTACAGTATGCAAAATCCGTATTCGTACATATCTATTTTACAAATTAAATAGTAAATTTTCGTTAAATTAAATGAATTTATGCAGTAAAATTTGCTTTATGTTGTTAACAGCACTTAATAAATATTGTGCAGAACCATCAATTTCTGGATTGATCATTGATATTTTAATAATTTGGCAACATTGTATTTTGGACCAAACAAAATTCGTATTCGTACGGTTGGCAACGAGTAATTTTTGATGATAAATCACGGAATAATACCGTTATCTGGGAATTTGAAATTGCAATTTGCGAGTCCATGACTTACTACTTCTATACGTATTATCACAGAATAAACAGTATACAGAAGGCGCATCTGAAATAATTTTGCGATTTCATTTCTGACGCGGGCGGGAGCAGCAAAGATGAGGAAAATGTATATGGAACCGAGAGACTTCGGCTATTCGAAGATATTCGCGATGACTTCGGCACACTTCTTAATTCGAAGTCAGCTTTCATAATTTGCTTTATGTTGATGTGGTCAGTCGTTCGCATAATTGTGTGCGCTGACAGCGATCGCTGGCGCTGACTTCACATGCTTGGCTTTACTCGGGCACTTTGATATGGTGGTTGTTTTGGCAAAGCGTTCGCCAGTCACTTTTTCTTATGCAAATTTTGTCTGTCCGCTTCTTGTTCTTGTTTGTAAAAAAGCAAGCGCAGAGCGAGCACGTGCCGGCGATTTTGTTTATTGTCATTATCAATCGAATCTTCGAGCTGAATGGTCGTTTTTTTGTTCATGCTGCACTTAGATTAATTGATATTAAATTTTGCAAATATTTAGACGTGGTTGATCCAAAATAAAAATTTGTACAAATATATTTACAAGGCTAGTTCCAAGTATAATTATTTGTCTAAATTTTAACGTGGTTGATTCCGATTTTGAATTTTTTGCTATTTTTTTGACGTGGTTGATCCAAATTAAAAATTTGTATAGATATTTTGACGTAGTTGATCCTTTCTGGTCATTATATTACCTTTGATTTGGCATATTCATTGAACTTATTAGTATACGAAAAATGGATCCGGCTCCGAGTAAAATTTTACTACCCCGGGTGGGTAAAAATTTATTAAAGTCAGGGGTTCAATGCTGCATAACATGTTGCCGAAAATCTAGACGGGATGATGAAAAACTTAAAATGTTTAAATTTCCGCCCTATGACTCAGCTATGGGCCAAATTTGGCGAGAAAAAAGTAGCATTAAAACTATAGAATACACCAAACCATTATTTATATGCGTTAATCACTTCTCAAGTTTTGACATTGGGAAACAATATTTAAAATCTGGAGCAGTTCCTGTATTTAATTTGGAAAATGTCGAAGAAACTTATGAGTTTTCAGAGCCCGATTGTTCAACTAAAAAGAGACGAAAAAGTGAGTCCGTAGATGGGTATTGTAATAATTGCGAATCATATGCTAAATCCGTAAATTTTTACAGGAAGAAGTATTACAACATTTTGGCAAAATACAGAAACATTCAAAACCAGAAGAAATTACCAAAAAAGTCAGATGTGCTCCAACGTATCGACTCTTATAATAACGTGAGCAAAGAATCAAAGGTATTTTGTAAGCTTCTTCTTAGTTCCCGTCCTAAAGAATATACGGAAGATGTAAAAGATTTGGCTCAAAATATTTATTATGTCTCGCAGTCGACATATAAATTTCTAAGAAATAAACTAAATCTAAATTTGCCACATATCTCGACTGTTAATCGATGGGCCCCTGTTAAGTTCCTGCAGCCAGGTTTTAAGAACTCTACTTTTGAGGTTATAAGAAAACGGTGCTTGGATTTGACCCAGAGCGAAAAAAACAACATGATTCTATTAATGAATGAAATGGCAATTAGAAAGGAATTACGATATAATCCTAAATTAGATTTGGTTGATGGGTATGAAGAAAATGGAGTTGAAAGGACAAGCCAAATAGGAAAACAATTATGTGTTTTTATGGTCAAATCAATGTTTTCTAACTGGTCATTGGTACTAAATTACTTTGTTTCCAAAAACGGACTTTCTGCAAATATGTTAAAAAATATAGTTCTGGAAAATTTAAAAATTCTTAATAGTTTTGGCATCACAGTAAAAGTTATAACTTGTGACCAAGGGTCTTCCAATAGGAAGTGCTTTTCGGATATGGGTGTAACTTTGGAAAGGCCTTTTTTCATGTATAATGATGGAAAAGTGTTCTGTATATATGATTTCCCGCATCTTGTTAAATTATTGAGAAATGGCTGGCTCAAATGCGACTTAGCTACACCAAATGGAATTGCAAGTTTTAGGGTAGTTCAGGAACTATTTGAAATGGAACTTAAATCAACAACACAAATGTGTCCTAAACTAACCAGCCAACACATTTTTCCAAATTCTTTCGAGAAAATGAAAGTAAAACTGGCAACCCAAAATTTTCAGCAGGACTGTTCAAGCTGCTATTAGGACAACTGCTGAAACTATAGGTTTCAAAAGTTGCTCTAAAGAATTGGCTTTATCTACGGCCAGCTTTATAGAAAATATTGACAAAATATTTGATTGCCTAAACAGTGGATCGTTATATTCCAAAAATTTTTACAGATCTGCGATTCAACTCAACAGCTTATCACATGAGTATATAAAATTCTTCCTTAAATACCTGGATGAAATCTCATTTGTTGACAAAAAGAAAAAAGTATTTTTTCTAGATGGGATGAAACTTACTCTAAAAGCTGTTTTGCTATTAGTAGACGAGCTTTTTGAAAAAAAATCCGAAATTTTTTTTTTGATGACAAGGACATTGAACCAAGACAAACTTGAAAATATGTTTTCTATACTACGACAAAAAGGTGGTAATAATATAAATCCATCAGTGGCTGATATTAATAATATATTAGCACGCTTAATGGCCGCCAAAATTGTGCAATTGAGTTCCCACAGCAATTGTGAAGAATTAAATGATACTACGTTTGAAACGCTTTCTAATATCGTATTAAATCTCGACTCAGCTCCTGAACATAACGAAGAAACTAGTCAAACCGATGATTTCGAAGTGGATAATAATACAGCCATCCTTGCCGATTTCATATTAAATGATAATTTTCAGAACTGTTCTGAATTTACCATTGATTTAGCGTCTTTAAGATATTTTTTGGGTTATGTTGTTTACAAAATACTTCCCAAAATAAACTGTGAAACATGTGCAGGTGAATTGAGAAAAGAAGATGAGGTACTAACAGTTCCTAGTGAACTTTTCATATTTCACAAAAACTTTAACTCTCTCAAAGATTTCGGCAATCTTATTAGTCCATCGCAAATTCTATTAGAGATAAGCAAAGTACACACTTCAATTTTCCGCAGCATTTTTGAAAAACAGCCACAACTTCTAGGCATAAAAAATTTAATAAAAGTTAAATGTCAAAATGCTACACCACAATGGTTTTCCATATGTCCTGATCATAAAAACACAATTTTGGATTTTATGATCTTAGTTCTTCTCAGGAAGCATTGTTCATGGGCCTTAGAAAAGAAAAATGTAACTAAACCCCGAAAACTTAAAATCCTAAAATCGTAATAAACTCTGGTTATTTTGACCAAACTTATTCCCACAATTGGCGGTTTTTTAATCGTAGTATTGTGAGTCGTTGAGCTCCTTACAGAAATCAGCCAAAGCAAAAATTTATTCTAACTTCAGTTGTTAGCCAGCGACAACAACAACCACAGGCTGTAGCCTTTCCTCATCTAATCTAAACTAATAATCTCATTTATATTAGATTACTTTTTAATAATTTTGCTTGGAAAAAATTGCATTTGGCTAAAAGAACACATTGCAAGTAAAACGAAAAATAAGAATAAAATAAAAATACTAAAAAACACATAAAAATACTAAATGATATAAACTTTAAGAAAATAAAAGGAATAAATAATGAAGAAAAAGTTATAAATACCAACTAAATAAGAATAACAACAATAAATAACAATAATTAATAATTAATAATAATAATAAATACCAATAATTAAATTGATTTTTTGTTTTGTTAATTTAATTAACAAAAAATTTCAATTTGTAAGCTATTCTCAATAGCATTTACACTTTTGACAATTTATCAATTAAAGAGCTTTTACTTTTAGAAATAGAATGCCAATTCTTGACAAATAGTAAGAACTTGACAAATAGTCAATATGGTGAATTTATTAAGAATTGGGCTGTTAATACATGAATTTGAAAAATTTATCGGTATGAATTTTATTAGGCCAGAAGGCAACGTAGCCAACATGAATGCCAACATTGCACAGCAGAAATTCATGGTTTTGTTTTTGTATCAATAAAGAACGCACACTCTACTGTACGCCTTTGCGAATTCACATGGTTCATTATTCATAGCAGTACCGAAAGTCATGGAAATTCAATTTGCTTTTCATCTTGTGCAGTTGCTCGTATTGTTTCCAATCGCCTCAGCGCATACACAAGCAACACGCACGTTTATTTTCACACGGACACACACCCTTGCATATTCGAATTTGCAAACGGTACGCCGCGGCGCGCCGTCTCGTGCAAATCAGCACAGCACAGCTCGCAATTGATGTTCCTTGTCGAACACCCCAACAGAGAATGAAGGTGATCTTCGAAAATTTAAGTTTGCTGAAGCCAGCGACAAAACTTCGTATAGCCGAAGTACTACTGTGCCTCGTCCCCTTTACTGCTTCCCCCCGCATCAGCAAACGGGCCGTACCGCTGAAACCCGCAAAGAAAATTTTCTTTACACCAGATGCGCATTCTGTATATTGTTTGTTCTGTGGTATTATTTCACTGTTGTGTTACAAGTCGGGTCGATCATAATTCAAGATGGGTCGAAAATCAAGTGAACTTTCAAATGACGTGCGACAAATCATAGTGAATTTGTACAAAGAAGGAAAATCTCTGCGAGAAATCGGAAAAATAATTCAAAGAAGCCCTTCTACTGTGCAATATGTTGTAAATGTGTACCAAAAGTCGGGAAGAGTCCACAAAATGCCACGAAACGTTAACAGACTTCGGCTGAATAGAAGAGCTAAATCGTTTCTTCGCCGCGAAATCCGAAAAGACAATACTATAAGTGCAGTGCAACTTCAGTCCTGTCTCTTTAGACAACTTGGCATTGACGTTACTCCACAAACTGTTCGAAATTATATCAGAAAACTTGCTTTTAAGAGTAGAGTTGCTCGGCGAAAGCCTTTTATAAACCGTATAAATAGACGTAAGCGACTTATGTTCGCAAACAAATATCAAAAAAAGAGATACAAATTCTGGCAAATTCCCCAGCACTTATGATCTTGATGGGTTCAAGGCAAGAGTCCACAAATTCTTCACCCAACATCCCTTCTCCCAACCTATATATCCTTCCTGAACCAGCGCAATGCCTCGCATTTAAAGGGGTATCCCCTGCGCGTTGGCTCGTGTATTAAAAAAAAAAATGATTTTTACAGATGAATGTAAATTCAACGTTAAAGTTTCTGATGGACGCATAAAAATTTGGCGCGAACGGAATACAAGCAGGGTTACCGTTGTGCGACTTTAGTTGCATTTTGCAACCTTTTTGACGCTCTGAGACTTTTTGTGCGACTTTTTCAAACTTGTCTGATTTTGCAACTTTTTCCATCTTTGTGCGACTTTTTCCCCCTTTTTTGCTAAGTGAAATCCTTCTACCTCTTTTTATAGTCATACACTGCAAAATCACACATATTTGCACTTAAAAAATCATTTAAGTTTACGATATTCCTCGCGATATCGTAACCCCATTCGATTGATCAGCTGATTATTTAGCACAAAGCCTATAGTCTTTGATTTAGCATTTAGCTGAACATTTTTGACATGCAGTAGGAAGCTTAAAAAATGTTTTAAATGGCAGCGCATGTATTAACTCTACCTCACATCAGTGCGTGTGCGGAAAGTATTTTTTCAAAATTAGGATTAATGAAAAATAAATTAACCAACAGATTAGTTGTAGGAACTTGTAAGTCCATACGATCAGCTCTAAATTTGCTAGATACCTAAATAGAAGACTGTATGCCAAGTAATGCTTGTGCGAAAATACAGAGACGAAGTTACAAAAAAAAGAAAATTTATGATTAATATATTAAAGTGTATTATTAAAAATTAAATGTAAAATTAATACACAAAAGTGTATATAAACACTTTTTTAATCATTATTTCTAAGTTATTTATATCGTTGAAATGTTAATTTGAATTGTTAGTTGTGTTTTTTCGTAATAAAAAAGTGTGCCCCTTTTTTTTGAAAAAACGACTTTTTTGTGCGACTTTTTTTTTAAAAAACGACCTTTTGTGCGACTTTCTCAAAATTCTCAACGGTAACCCTGAATACAAGCCCCGACACAAGCAACATGCAACCGTTATTTAAACATGGAGGAGGATCACAAATGGTTTGGGGATGTTTCGGTGCATCTGGCGTTGGCAATTTGCATTTTATAGATGGAATAATGAATGCCAAAAAATATATTAATATTTGGAAAACTAACTTACGGCAAAGTGCTAGAAACTTGCGTTGCGAAAACAACTTTATATTCCAACAGGACAACGATCCGAAGCATACTGCGCTCGATACACGATTATGGATATTGTACAATTGTTCAAAATATTTAAAAACTCCTCCGCAAAGCCCTGCCATTAACCCAATCGAAAATTTGTGGTCGATTTTTAAAAGAAAGTTAAAAAATTATAACATAAGAAACGTGCAGGACGTAAAAACTGTTTTAGCGACCGAGTGGCCAAAAATTTCACCTTCTTTAACGAAAAAGTTAATTGAATCGATGCCAAGAAGACTCCACGCCATCATCAGACGAAAAGGATATCCCACAAAATATTAAATTAACTTTAAAGAACCTTTTCTTACGTAATATAATGTACGAATACGAATTTTGTTTGAGTTAAAAACTGAATTACATATTTATTATTATTTATTTTATTATTATTTAATTATTATATTTATTATTATTATATTATATTATTATATTAATATTTTTCATAGTCGCAAAATAAATCTTTAAAGTTAGGCTTTTTTTCGAAAAACGGACTATCACAATTACAAAAGTCTTTGGTAAGGCGAAAGTTAAGCATCTCAAAAACATAACATTATCACATTTTAACTAAACACTTTGGCTATCGAAAGACGCCATCTCATCCATAGACAATTGTGACTTATTTTTTGACTAAAATGTACCACTCCTCGTTTTCACCTGATGCGGCATCGTGCGATATTTAACCTTATAAAAAAAACGAAGGCGTTTTGAGGACGTAGAAGCCATCCAAAAGGCTTGTGCCGACATCCTGAAAGACATTCCAGCCGACGATTTAAAACACTCATTAAACATGCTTTTAGATCATGCAAGTAGTTGTACTGAGCCTGAAGGGAACTTTTTAAAAAAATCATATCGGTTTCACCAACCAAATTTATTAGTATTCTTTTAAATGTTTAAAAGTGAAAAGATCTTCTTTGTGGGAACGTATATACCATGCATAGTGATTGAAAATTTTAAATAATTATAGGCTTGGGGGGGGGGTTCTGACACCCAAAACCCCTCCCTTGGCTACGCCCCTGGTGTATACTACAGGCTTAAATAGACAACTGCACGAATGCCCGTCGAACGCCAACTGTCTCTTCCCTTTTCCCACAACTGTCCGTTTACCCCTTTCTGTCGCTCGTCCGTCAGGGTCGCATTAAAAGGTCTTGTGCCTCGTGACAACTGTAATGATTTGAATAGAAACTATATGGACTGAGTTATAAACACAATATATAACGGGATCTGATTCTTCCTCCTTCTATCAGAAACGGACTTTCTGCAGTTTCGATACTTCGAAGTTTGGGGAAAATGTATTTCCCCTGCTTTGACTCTCACAATGAGCTGGGACATGTGACCCAACGCGCGTGAAACGGAAGCTTGACTCATTGTTGTATGGTAACTGCTTCCCACACACTTCTGGCAGCGATAAACGATAGGAAAGTGCACATGCACAGAATTTCACTAATATTATTATAAAATTGTGGGCCTTAGAGCTGGAAAAACATCGATGTTTGCCCACATCGATGTTTCGATGTTTTTGGGAAACGAACATCGATGTATCGACCTTTCTCCAATGGGAATTTTTTTTGAAATAAAGTAAAACTTAAAATGTATTTAAAAATTTGAATTTGGCAATTCATTTGCCACTTTATGGTATTTATAAAAATAGTCCATTGAAAGAATTTAACAACAATTAAAGATAATTAAACATATTAATAAAAAACATTTCTCTGCCACCTAGTACCAAATCTTACTTAACTATGGTTGAGATCCATTCATTGCGGTTAATAAATATCAGCATGTCCACATGCTTGGATTTAAGTGAGCTCCTTTTTTCACTCACTATAAAGCCTGCTTTGCTGAACATCCGCTCGCTTTCAGTGGACGTTGCAGGAACGCAGAGGAATTTTTTAATACATTTTTGTAAAGTCTTATCGTTTGAGATCTGTAAAGAAAATATGGTATCATTGAAAACTTATTAAAGTCGATATTGTTAAGTATTACCTTCCAGTAATCCAATGGGTTCAAGCTAGATTCTAAGTTTTCAATATTGAAATATTGACGAAGAGTCAAAATGGAGTCAACTCGATTGCTCTGAATCCTTTGCAAAATGTTTTTTCCCAGGAACTCAAAAAGCGGCGGCTGTGGTGTGGATATTGGTGTTGGCAGGCATGTGCCAGAAGAAACGGAAGACCTAGGCAAGGCACCTTTAAGGAATGCCAGCTCGTTTTCCAACAATTTCTCTGCTTCTGATGCATTAAAAGGCGAAAAGAAACCTTCTCTTTTAAAACGAGGATCCAGAAGTGTTGACACTCGTGTGACGCTGCGCTTTTCATACTGTAGCAGTCTTTGTTTTATTCCTTCCACCAAATGGTTACAAGCTTCACGGCCTTCATCAGTGCTTAGATTGTCGTTTAAGCTTTCCAAATTGTGTAAGAGTCCGCAAACCGACGGTATAATTTTGGACACTGTTACTAAAGCGCTTGATGAAGAGTGTAGAGTTGCGTGTTCAAACGGCAAGAAAACTTGCTTTAAGTCCTCCAGGACGGACATTTCATCAACTGATAGAGGCGTAAGAGCTTTGGGTGTGTTTAGGAGCACCTTTTGAATGGCAACTTTTGTTAGAAGAATGCGTTCTATCATGTAAAACGCACTATTCCATCTAGTAGGGCATTCCTGTTTTAAACTATATGGATTGTCCGTCTCCTGCGCTTCTTTTAATTTAGCATAAGCTATTGTGCTGCTCTTAAAAAACGCCACGATTCGCTTGCATTTTGCCACAATAGCTTTAATATTTTCTAAAGACAGGCAGTCTTGTACTGTCAAATTTATCGAGTGAGCAAAGCATGGCACATGTCTTTTTTGCAGGATCTCACATGCTCTTATCATATTTCTTGCATTGTCAGTTACAATGGCCGTCACTTTATCAAAAACCCGCCATTCAATCAGCACATCACGCAATGAACTCGATATGTTCTCTGCCGAGTGGTTTGTTTCATCAAGCAGTTTTTTGGTTGACAAAACTGCTGTGCGTAACTCAAAATTTGCAATGAAATGACAAGTGACCGTGAGGTAACTTTCGTTTGCTCGCGACGTCCATCCATCTGTGGTGACAGCGCAATACTCAACTTCATCCAGAATAACACTTAATTTTGCTTTCATGTCATTGAAAAGATTTGTCATGCATACATTTCGCAATGTTGTACGAGAAGGTAACTCGTAGCGAGGATCAAGCATGTTGACAAAATGCCGAAAGCCTTTGTTTTCAACCACTGAAAATGGTCGTAGGTCGGAGCTGATGTAATAAGTTAGTGCGCCGTCAAGACTCTTTTTCCTACTTGATGTTGCTTCGTATTTCTTTTCTACAAACGACAAAATCGAGCCTGCAGCCTTTGGTAGTTCGCTTACTGTCAAAGAAGGATGCATGCGCTTTAGATGTCCAGACAAATTAGTCGTATTACCACTTGTTTGGTACGTTTTTCCACATTTTATACATTTGGCAGACTTGCCATCACTCGACTTGTTAAAAAAGTTCCACACCGTTGATTGCCCATACCTGGTTCGCTTGCTAGGTATTCCTTCATCAACTGGCTTCGCATTATCGGAATCTGCATGCAAAAACATATTTACATTTGTGATTAAATCATACATATACACACAGCCACACAAATGGAAATGCAACTGCAAAATTATAAATACCTTTGCCATTCGAATCTTTCACGAATCTTTGCATTTCATGCACTGTCAACACCAATATCCAACCAATATCCTTAAAGAAAAATTTGTTTTATGAGCTTTATAAATATTAAATGCATTTTTGTAGTTTTCACTTACCAAACTTCTTCGCGCTCTTTCTAATAGTAATGGGAAAGTAGAGAAAAACATCGAACATCGGATACATCGAAAAAAAAACATCGATGATCGAAATAGATTTGACAACATCGATGTATCGATGTTACATCGATGTTGGTTCCAGCACTAGTGGGCCTACTAGTAGGCCCCAAACTTGATCAGGAATGTAGATTTTCCTCCATATAAATTTCTAAAACGGGGTTGTTGTTCTAGTTCATTTCAAATTTCTAGTGTTGCTGGTGTGAGTAATTTTTTGTGACCAAAGAAATATTTCTTTTTATTTGTAATTTTTTTTGTGCAATTTCTAATATCAGGTGTACAACTTTGCTTCCGCCGTTTTTTCCAAAATTAAAAGCTTTATTGCGAATAAGTGCTTACAGATGTATTATTCAAAGTATTGTCCGTCGCTAGCGACAACTTTCTCCCATCTTTCCGGCAATTTTCGGATCCCGGCTCGAAAAAAGGAGTCCTCTTTTGACGCTATCCATGAAGCAATCCATTTTTCCAATTCTTCGAAGGATTGAAAATGTTGATCTGCCAGGCCGTGTGCCATCGAACGGAATAGGTGGAAGTCAGAAGGGGCGACTCCCCAGATGTCGCCGGCGGCGTGGGGCGGGTGGGGCAAGACTTCCCATTTCAGCGTTTCCAGGTACTTTTTGACCACTTTTGCGACGTGAGGCCGAGCATTGTCGTGTTGGAGGATGACTTTGTCATGTCGCTCTTGATATTGTGGCCGCTTTTCTTTTAGCGCGCGACTAAGGCGCATCAGTTGCGTCCGGTAGCGATCTCCTGTGATGGTTTCACCCGGTTTTAAGAGCTCGTTGTTCATCTTTGAAGGTTTTTTCTCTTCCACCACCATGTTTGTCTTCGACATCGAAATCACCATTTTTAAAACGTTGAAACCACTCCCGACACGTTCTTTCACTCAGAGCAGCATCACCGTAAGTTTCTGAGAGCATTCGATGCGCTTCAGCTGCATTTTTTTGCGAATTGTAACAGAAAAGTAAAACTTCCCGCAAATGGCGAGAATTGGGCACATAAACGGACATTTTCGAGCGTGAATAATACGAAAACAAGAACAACTGTCACTGAAACGGCGATGACAATTCGTTAGGCACTGTCCACACTCACTTTATTACCATCATACCAGCATTACCATCTATGTATTTCAACCAGCCTCAGCCGGTACAGCCACCTATCGGAAAACGGCGGAAGCAAAGTTGTACACCTGATACGTTTGTGTAAAACTAACTATAGAAATATATTATTGCCCAAAAGTGTCGAAAGAACCGTTGGGTATGCTTTTTATTGAATTAAATTAAGGTTTTATAAGCTGCATCCCAAAAAACAGTCCTGCGTTCGAACTAGAGCATTTATTACCAAAAGCATAGCTGTTGTGATCTGATCGTCAACCCTTTGTTAGAGATTCGCTAAATGAAGAACTGTGAAATCAAAAGGACGGCAATTGACCCTGTCGTATTCAACGCATTTAGCTTTGTGTTCGTTGGTATATTTTTCAATAATATCTACGTAATTAAACCAAAAAGTTGATATGTTGTGTATTTAATGCAGAAAATTAATGAGAACATACTTTAAAAAGCAAATAATTGAAAGGAAACTGGCTGCATTTTAGTTTGCACAATCATCCCTAATATCGGGAAAACAGTGAAGAGCTGATGATTGCCAGCACACACAGACTGTGTATGTGAATTGCAAAAAACGAACAAAAATCGGCTTACTCTCCCACTTTCCTATCGCTTTATCGCTGCTTCTGGTATGACCCATGTGCGTAAAAAACAGTGACGCCAGGAAACGACACATAAAAGGCAGCGTGGACTTTTGAGTGTCGTGCGGCTCCAGCTCCGAAAGCATTTCCCGGCAAAGCGATTTTGAACAAAAATGCTTTCCTGCATAGCATCAGCTCCTCCTACGTACGTGACAACTTCTCTGACAAGTGTTAGATAAAGAGCTTTTAACACAAGTAGTACCGGGTTTGGCTTCATACCTACTACCACAGAATAAACAGTATACAGAAGGCGCATCTGAAATAATTTTGCGATTTCATTTCAGACGCGGGCGGGAAGCAACTAAGGTGCGGAAAATGTAAAGGGAACGGAGAGAGTAAGCGCGAATTGATGTACACGCATAGATTCGATGGGTGTGCTTAATTCTCAGTTCGACAACAACACGCAATGTTATTGCTTTCCGCAGCAAGCCAGCTTGGCTTTACTCGTGCACATTGAAATGGTGGTTGATTTGGCAAAGCGATCGCCAAGGCAAATTCAATAGGTAGTTGCAGCACCAAAACTGATTACACTTCTTTCTTTGATAATTGGCACGACGTTGTAGCAATAGTTTTCCATTTATTATCACTTTCTTAATGCGCATTGGTTGTTCCAATATTTTTTCACATACATATATTTATTTTCATTGTAGCCATTTTAACTTTTTACAACTTCTTTTTTACAAGCAGACCAAAAGAACTAATGGCATCCATTGCATTTTTGGTTTTTTCCGTAGTGCTACCACCTTATTTATGCGCCTTGGCGATCGCTCAATCAATTTTTCTATGCAAACTTTACCTGTCCACTTCTTGTTCTTGTTTGTAAAAAAGCAAGCAGAGAGCAAGCACGAGCCACCACCAACACGCAAGCGGCACATCGCTTTGTTGCCCAACAACAACAACCACAGTGTGTTGTGCGCATATATGTAATACTTCTATATTGGCACTAAGCTCAAGGTACATTCGCCAACATCACAGTACAGCAATAGTGAAATAGGAGCGAGAAAGCGTATAAACGAATGTACCTTGACATTAAGATGGGTCGCACTCCATACAAAAAAAATCACGTTTCAGTCACCACCTAAAAATAAAATTCAGAGTGTTTAATGACTATTTGGAAAATATTGCGATTCTGAGGTAAGCCAATTGTGAGCGGTTTTGCTTCAAAAATACCTCTAATTATCATGTTTTTTGGGTGTAACTTTTTTGTTGTTGGACATTTTCGAATAATTTTTTTTGGTTAGATAAACCTTCAGGAGTTCTTGGATTGCACATATTTTGTAAACATTTTTTTTGTTAATTTATTGAGTTCTGGAAGTTTTAATATTTATTTTTGAAGCAAAACCGCTCACAATTGGCTTACCTCAGAATCGCAATATTTTCCAAATAGTCATTAAACACTCTGAATTTTATTTTTAGGTGGTGACAACACCAATTTTTTTTCGCGACCCACCTGCGGTGGGTCCAGGTGCGGTGAAAATTTACTGGAAATAAATAAAAATTTGTCGAAATTGACTGAAAAGCCTACCTTTTTTTTCAACCGCCCCTGGACATGGTTGCCACTCGCCTACAATTTTTTCTACCAAAATCTTTTATAAAAAGTTACCAATAGGTTCAAATTTTTTTATTGACAAAAAAAGAAAATATACTAAACAATGCATTTCATAACAAAGGTACAAAAAATAGTTCACTTTAAAAGTAAACTCATCACATGTACACCTACGGTCAAAATAATAGCAGTACATGGATGTATAAACCGCTAGATTAAAGAAACACCAAATTTGAAAGGATTACCGCAACATTTTATTTTTACAACATAAACAATTATAAACACATATAAAATGTCTTTTCAAGAATTTGGTTTTATAAATAAATTTAAATTTATAAATAAAAAAAACAATTTTCTTGTCTATTACTTCAAATCAATTTTTGATTGCAAAAGTTACCAAAATGAAAATAAAGTTGCCAAGTTACCAAACAGTTTAAAAGTTACCAATTTTGGTAGAAAGTTACCAATTGTGGCAACCGTGCCCCTGGAGCAGTTTGACAGTTGTTCATGTGTAGAAGTGCACATGTATACACGCATAGAAATACATTCGCAAAATTTCGTGTTTTCTGTCTCATTGCTTGTCTCCCTTTGATTTCCGAAGAAAACACATTAGGGGTATTCACACCGAGCTCGTTACTTCGTTAATTCGGTACTTGGTAGTTTTCTACGTGTATTTTGTTTTTGTTCGATTCTTTTACAAAGACCAAAATACACGAAAAAACTACCGAGTACCGAACTAACAAAGTAACGAGGTCGGTGTGAATACCCCTATTGTGAATATAGGTTAGTGCCAATATAGAAGTATTACATATATGGTTATGCGTCACTGTTTCATACAACTGCTTCCCCCCGCATCAACGAACGGGTCGTACCGCTGGAACCCGCAAAGAAAATTTTCTTTACACCAGATGCGCATTCTGTATACTGTTTTTTCTGTGCTACTACTACCGTGAGCGGTCAAATTACGGTATTCAGAGTTTTTAACGAAATCGGTTGAATTTGAAGAAATGTTTCATTGTAAGCATTAAAACAATACTAAACAAATATTTGTATACATTTATTTATTTTGAATGTAAAAAAGTATAGTTTTGGCAAATATTTCAAAAGTGAAGCTACGTGACGTCTCGCCGATAAAATCATGGTTTCACACACAACATGTAAAATAATGCATTTTGGTTTTACATTAAAAATGTTCATAAATATATAAAAGTCGGTTGTAAATTTAATATAAAACAGAAGGCAAGACATAGGTACTTGTAAAATTTGTACCGCCTTCGACTTTTTTGTGAATGTTTTAGTTTTATTTCCATGGCTACGTACCCTACAAGAACAGTGACGGTCATTTGACCGCTCATGGTAGTAGTAGGTAAAATCGATGATAAAAAGAAAACAGATCGGCGCAGTAATTGCAAAATTTTAAAATATTGAGCTTAGTGCAAAATATTAAAAGTCAAGGTGAACTAGATTCGTAACTTAAACCGTTTTCGAGCTACGGTTAATCAAAAACTGAAAACCGTCAAATGACCGCTCCCGGTAGTTCTAGTGTTAAAAAATGGCGAGAATACGGAAATATAACAATTGATAGAATCCATTCAATTGTCAGCATGGTGAGTTTTGTTAGGTTTGCCAGAATAGGGATGTTAGTTTGCAGTTTGCAAAGAAGCAAATTAGAATACGACTTGCGTTGGCATACTTTCAGGGGCATGATAACTCCGCTAGAACATTCGCAAAGATGATTCGCGATGATACTGGAAATTTTGAGTCCAATTGGAATGTGCGAGAACGATCTGCGCGACAAGCACACAAGTATAAAAGGTAGCCGCCCTGCAGGAAAGAAGTAGTCAGTTGGCAAAAGTAACTAATTTTAAACTAATTATTTGACAACTAATTTGTAACTAATTGAAAAATCATGCATGGCAATACAGTTCACGAGCGCATGCGCCGCACTCGTTGCGTTGTTCGTAAAAACGAAAAGGCGCCTGCGCGATTAATAAGTGCTGCCTATTGTTTGAAAATTGATATTTTCTGGGTTTGCGTTGGCGACCCTTAGCATTTATAAGTGAATCTAATGGTTTGGCAACATTGCTAACCAAAACCGACGCCATATCGTGTGTATCCCTCGAAGCGTGCGCGTTAAAAAGGACGCCATATCGTGTGTATCCGTCAGAGCGTGCGCGTGGAAAATCATATATAAGTGCGTTTTAAAAAGAGGTGCGTAATATAATTGTGCAAATTATTTAATTTTTAAAAATGAATGCATCAAAAGCAAGAAGCATTCGCCGAAAAATAAAAAAACAGAGAGACATTTATCTTAACCGACTTAAAAGTGAAAATACGGCTGAAAGCACAAGTGAAGACGTGCAAGTTGAGCATTTGTGCGCGGAAAAATACAGCGAGCCTGAGGCAGAAACACCAAAGTGCAGTACGCCGCCGCAAAAAACGCTGAAGGAAAAGCTGCAAACATGGTTTCTAAAGAATAGGCCCTCTCGACAATGCTTTGAGGAACTTTTAAAAATTTTAAACGAGGAGAATCTAAATGTGCCCTTAAGTGCGGCTTCTTTTATGGAGAGTAGAAAGCCGGTGTTAGTGAGAAATGTTGCTCCCGGGTTTTATACTCATTTGGGCCTGGAAAATCAATTAAAGAAAATTTGGTCCAAAATTTCCTCATTTGAAAAAATAGTAGCAGATATTAATATAGACGGGTTACCTCTATTTAAAAGTTCACCAAAACAATTATGGCCTATATTGGTGAAAATTATAAACATTCCCAACTTGTCGGTATTTGCCATTGGAGTTTACGTTGGTAAAGCGAAGCCAAACTGTGTTGATGATTTTCTAAGAGATGCAATATCAGAGATGAAAATACTAACGGAAAGCGGATTTACAATAGAAAACAAAACAATTGCATTTCAGATAAGGGGAATTATTTGTGATGCACCAGCGAAAGCATTTGTTTGTGGAACCGTTGGTCATACTTCTTCCCACGGTTGCTCAAAGTGCACACAAGTTGCAAAAAAAATAAATAACGTACTGACATATAATGTTGAAAGTGTCAATCTAATGTCCGATGACGATTTTACTAGACGAAAATATATTCATCATCACAACAAGGTTTTCCGACAAAAGAAGACTCCATTTGAGTTATTGAATTTAAAAATGATTAGCCAGGTACCATTAGATGCGATGCACTTAGTTGATCTTGGAGTCATGCGAAAAATGTTGATACGTCTTTTCAATGACAAAATTAATTTTAAAATGACTAGAAACCAGAAGAATTACATATCCGGCCACTTACAATCGCTTGCAAGTCATATTCCCAAAGAATTTGTACGAAAACCGAGAACTCTGGTTGAAGTTTTTCATTGGAAAGCCACCGAGTTCCGCCAATTTTTGCTATATACTGGCATTTTAGTTTTCAAAGAAAAAGTGCATGATGATTTTTATTACGTATTTCTATTACTCCACTCAGCCTGCAGATTATTGGCATCTCCAACAAAACATAGAAACAATATTCCAACAGCACACTCCATTTTACAACTTTTTGTGCAAAATTTTCCTATTGTTTTTGGAGAAAATAGTGT
Organism: Melieria picta; assembly: GCA_964056695.1. Taxonomy (NCBI): domain Eukaryota; kingdom Metazoa; phylum Arthropoda; class Insecta; order Diptera; family Ulidiidae; genus Melieria; species Melieria picta. The sequence continues at coordinate 87,795,184 of OZ057400.1, forward strand.
TTCGTACAATGTTCACGGTCTGCTACATTTGAGCGAATGCGTTAATCAGTTCGGACCCTTATACAGTTTTTCTGGTTACGATTTTGAAAACTACTTACAATTGCTGAAAAAGTACGTAAAAAAACCAACAAAGATATTGCAACAAATATCTTATAAAATACAGCAAGAGCGAATTGAGAAGGTAGATCAGTTTAAGATCAAAGAGAATAATGGGATGATTGTTAGCATTGAATTTAAACTCTATTTAAGTTTAAAACCTTCAGATAGCTATTGCAGCATTATACCGAACAGTCCCATTAAAATTGTTGGTTTCCGTAAAAATCCAAATTTAGTTGTTTTAGGTAAAAAATTTTACAATCCACACAGTTTTTTCACAGAACCATGTGACTCATATTCATCTTTAGGTATTTGTGTCGTAGGTAAAGAACCAGAAGGGGGTATTGAAGAACTACAATTAAATCAAATAGAATATAAATTTGTTTGTCTCCCCTATGAAGATAAGTTACTGTTAATACCTCTTTTGCACCAAAATTAGATAATGAACCAGAACAGCAAAATCACACGTTTCATTGCGGCGGCATCGGATGATGTTTCACTTTCGCAAGGTAATGCTGACCTTTTATTATTAAGTATTGAAAATAATTTCAGCTTCTTAACATTTCAGATTCACACAACTGTCACAATTGCCAAAATACTAAGCATTTTGAAGAAAAACTTGAAGAACTAAAAAGTAAGTTGCATCCAGACGTTAATATGGAATATACCCATTACTGGCATCCCTTAGATATCGAGTTTGCAAATTTTCTTTTTATCAAAGATTGAATTCTTAAACTACAGCTACTGACTAAGCACGATTTCATTGCAGACATAATAGAATTGCAGAATAAGGTAATAATGGAGACTTTGGCAACACATACTGTGTTAATTAGGCAAATCGTCCATCAGGAAGCTAGTATTGACGATGTCATTTCCACTTTCCCACTAAAGACAATTGACGAAATAAGCAAGCTAAATGACAATATAACAGAGACGAACCAGAAGCACTATGTAATACATATTTTGCACTTATGCTTTTATACTTTTACTTATACTTATACCTTATACTTTTCATATATTTCATAGGTTAAAACGATAAAAAACTTGCTGAGAGGGAAATTGAAAAAAAATGTAACAGCCGTACTATCTACTGACGTCGTTGTAGCCGTAAATATCTACGGAACACACGGAAAAAAAAGCCTGAAGGACTTCAGCAAATTTTTTAAGGTGTTACTTGGTATGTATGCACGTACACATATGCAAAATCACATTACTGTGCATAATATTCCTTTAACTAATTCAACAATTCGTTCCTTTTTTAAATAGATGCAATAAATGGGGATGATCCTTTGGAACAGCTAAGAGGAGCTATTGCCACTGTGAAAAGAAGGCATTTTCACAATGCCTCTATAAATAAAGCTAAACGGCAAAAAGAAATAACGAATTAGTTTTATATCTTAGTACCTGACTGAATTATTTTTTTGTTTTGTTTTACACGTTCCTGTTATAAGGTTTTTTGACTTATACAGTTAACATATAAATGGATATTATTAGAAAAATATGTTTTTGTTACTAAATGAATTACATTGTTATTTTTAATGAAGTGCCTTGTTTTCTATTTTGTTTTGTTTTAGATTTAAGATGTAAATATTATATTTATTTATTTATATTATTTGAAATAAATGAACTTTGTTTTTGAAAAATGTTAATAAACAAATTATGAATTGAATCCAATATATTTGAAAATTCATTTGAAGGGGTTATATGTAAGTAATTTTTAATGGGTTACTATTTGACTAGTTTAAAATCAGTTACAAACTAACTAATTTTTAACTAGTCCAAAAACAACTAGTTTTAAATCAGTCGATTGTGGACTAATTATTAATTGGTTTGAAAACAACTAGTTATAAACTAGTTGGGAAGTCATGCAGAGGTAGACAATTGATGTGCTGCTAGGACATCGCCACGTTAAAATAATCACTTCTTCTCAAGCAAAATAACTAATTTGTAATCAGTCCTGTACAGAAAAGGACTAGTTATAAACTAATTTAAAATTAGTTACTTTTCCTGCAGGGCGGGTACAGTGCAGAGGGTAGAGTTTGGTACAAGCAAGCAGCGGTGCAACACGGGGCAGTGTAATGAGTAACAAGTGTAGAGACAGTATTGTAGAATTGTAAATAAAGTGACTGCTAGTTTGAGCTGCATTAGAGAACTGTAGTGTGTTTTATTTTCTTGAGCACAATCCAGATAATCCGAATATGCCTGAGACGTGAAGGTGGCCGAACTAATTTTCGGAACAGTCCGAAAGTCATTGCTCACTGCTAAGCATCGTGCCAAGCACTTCAAATTCGCAAAGCAAAAGCACATTAATTGGGACGTAGCTTCATAAATATTATCGACATTCTTAAAGATTCATATCTTCCCAGTATTGAAACGTTTGGAGCCGGATGAAACAACCTTCATGCAGGATAACACCCGAAGCATACGGCGAGAGTGACAATAAAGTGGTTTCGTAACCACGGAATTTCTTGTTTGGATTAGCCTGCACAGATCCCAGATCTTAATCCAATAGAAAATCTCAAAAAAGAATTATTATGCGCCTTACATATGGGCATCTCCCAGTGGCACGGACGCGACATTCGCACGCTTTCAATTACACAAAAAACAAGAAAGAAACATAAAGAGTTGAAATGTATTTTTAGTGTTCTAACGCGCTGAAATAGTGCTACATTTTAGAAATATATTGGAAAGATTTAGTACAAATTAGTACAAAATAATAAGCAATTATGCAATGAAACGGACGCGACAAAAAAAAGAAGTGTTTTTGAAGCTCTTATAGAAATATACAAAATTTAGCAATTTTTGGGAACTTTTTTTTTATATATATACATGCAATTGAAGTTCAAAGGACAACTTTTCTTCGTAGACTTATGAAATATGAGAATTTTGTCTTACCTTTTTTTAATTAGCTATATCATGAATACGGACGCGACATCACGGACGCGACAAATTTTTCCAAGGGGAATAAAACACAGTAATGATGTTCATTATAACACTTCAACTTTTAATATGCAATGATGCAAAAACAAATTGTAAAATACTTTAAAAACACGATGGAACTCCAATTATGATGATTGAATCAATTGTCGATAATTATAATTGGACCGGGCAACGGGCAAAGTCATCGACTGGTGCATATTGATATTTCGATACTAATAGATTACTTGAGCTGTGTAAGGATTTAGAAATCATTTTTAAGAAACTGTAATTTAATCAACAAACCGAACTCAGAGAAACCAACGCACCATCGCATGTGAGAATGCGTTGGTATGCGGTGTTTCCATCTTTCGTTTGGATCAAACGAATGAGCGAATGATTCAAAAGGATATTTCCATTTTTCGTTTGAATCATCGACACCACCGCATTCTCATATCACTGTGAATGCGGTGGTACGAATTAATTAAAACGGATATTGGCATAGTCTGAATGAATGCTTCGTTTGCGGTGATGATACATACTCATATCCATCCTTTTGAGTAGTGGCACATATTCGCATTGCATTTTATATGAATACATATTTAGTCATAAAAATATAACCGAATGTAGGGGTACAAGTGTTTTTTTTTAGCAAGGTATGCTGTGAGACGGGATTTTTCTCATGGATTGCTCACCAATATTAGTTTCATCATATTTGTGCAGTATTCTTCATTAAACAATCGAATATTCAGAGCTTCCGGTTACGGACGCGACAAATTTTAAACACCCATAAAATTTTTTTCCGATTTTGCCGGGAACCAATTATTATATTTTTCTAACGGGAACAATGCACTTATTTAAAAACTGGCAGCTACTTGCATTTGAAAAGTTTGTCCACTAATGACAACAACTAATAAGGTTTTTTGAGCACGGACGCGACAATAAGATACAGGAAGAAGCAAACTAAAAAAACTTCCGTTCTTCGAACTCCACTTTCTCTCGCTTTCTCTAATACATAAGATTGTTGTTAGTAGAAAACTTTTGCATTACAAGAAAAATATAATATTACTTGAATAAGATAAAAACGCAAAGAAAAAATGTGCATATAATTCGTCAAAAGGCTCAGAAAACATTTTTTTTTCTTTTACAGTAGTATATTTCGGTCAAAAATTAAAAAAAATTAAAAATTCTTTTACATTTATAAAATATAGATATTTAAGCTTTATTATTGATAATAAAAAGTTTTTCTGAGCAATTTGAATTTTTCACTCGTGGTGGACCTTTTTTGGGAGATGCCCATATGTGTACCATAGTTGAGTTCTATTACCATAGTAGGTGGTAGAAGTGGGCGTGGCCAATCTCATATAGGCTATGTTATTTCATCTAAATCTATTTAGTAGTTGTTGACTGATTGTGGCTTAAAAAACAAGGCCACATTGGTTTTTATATAATAGTGTAATTAAATAAAGTTGACAGATTACCGAATATTCTAAACGGTTAATTTTTTAAAAGATATTTATTTGCCCTACTTCAGAAAAACAAATTACAGTTTATTCTTTGAAAAATCATACGAATTGGATTTGTTTATATCTATGAGAAGTATACTCGACATAAACAATGAAGAGGTTAAAAGGCTCACCACAATGAAGAAGCTATTTTAAGTTTATTATAAATGTACGTACTTACTTTTTTAATATTGTACTACAATATATGTACATCTAAAACTAAAATTCTTAAAATATGATTTTGTTATGAACGGTTTTTTTTTTCAAAAAAGATTGAACTCATACAATCCAGCCAAATCGAATTTATTCCAGAAAATAACCTCATAGTTTTAATACATCCGGTGTCCCCGAAGATGGTTTTTTTCATGCACCGAAAATAACTGTTATTTTACAATTTTCAAATCAAAAAGGCATAACGAAAAAATTGTCGGTGGACTTTTTCAAATATACCATTATGATCGTAATGGCTTCAGCTTCACGAATATTAAACGCCTTTTAAATTTTAGACTTTTACTATAAAAGTTAAAATTAACTGGCAAAAATAACTGTTACTTTTGACTTTTATTTTATCGGTCAAAAATAACAGTTATTTTGTGACTTTTATGTTTTCTGTCAAATATATCAGGCAATTTGAATTTTTTCAAAGGCGTTTGACCGACTAAAAAACTATTGATACCATTTTTTTCGTCTCAGCAGACCGCACATTCTGAGCTATAAGACTTGTGCGACGAAAAAATTGTATCAATAGTTTTGTAGTCGGTCAAACGGCCTTTGAAAAAATTCAAATTGCCTGATATATTTGACCCAAAAAATAAAAGTTACAAAATAACTGTTATTTTTTACCGATAAAATAAAAGTCAAAAGTTACAGTTATTTTTGCCTGATATGATAAAAGGCACAAAATAACTTTTATTTTTGTCGGTAAAAATAAAAGATAAAAGATAACAGTTAAAATCTGACTTTTTTGATAAAAACCATAACCGGTACGGTCCCTGGTTTTTTTATTAACCATATACAATTGTTGATGCAGCAACAGCAGTTCAGACAAGTCATCTCAAAGCAAAATAGTCCACGTAAAAGTAAAGCTTATGCAACTGTATAAACGCCGATAAGTAACAGATTATACATAGTAAAACAATAAAGATTACGGCACTACATTCGAATAATACTTATGTAGTACTATGATATTAAGTATTATGATATTTTAATTCAGATTTCAAAGAAAGTGGTAGTACAAGAAATTGCCGCCTTATTGTAAATTTAGTATGAAATTCAGTGATACATATATGAATGAAAATCCAGTCAACATGGATTTATAAGATACATTGAAGCTGAAGCTCTTTTGAAAACAGTTATATGAGTATTTTCAAAAAATGTTGAATACACTACTAATTTTTTATTTAATAAAAATTTTTTTCTGTGGATAACTTACCCTTGTCCAATTAAGAAAGTGTTTCTCCAACGAATACTTTTTTTGTCCGGAAGTGTCCTGCAAACTGTTCTGGCTGGAGCTGCTATTGCTACTAACAGTTTCGGTCAAACCCACTGTCGTCGATGGAGTCGATTTTTGCAGCGATATTGTGGCTTTGCCTTTAGGTGCAATCATTTCTACTATAGTAATATTAAGGTTTATGCGGATCATGTAATTGACAGCGAAACCGATGAACACGAGGTACCACAAAACCGTACGTGTTTGCACTGTAGAAGACGTCAAATATATAATAAGTCGAGCACATATTTATATAAGAGTGCAAAATCAGTCATGAGAATTGGTTAATTTAAGTTTTCTTCGCACATATTAGCGCTATTCATAATCTTGTGAATTTGAGATTGCAAATCTGTGGAATAGTAAATATTTGCAATCAATTGTGAGCAGTCCTTTCTGGTTTAGTTGCAACATCCTTTCACATTCACATCCTTTCTCCCAACCTATATATCCTTCCTGAACCAGCGCAATGCCTCGCATTTATAGGGTATCCCCTTGGCTCGTATTAAAAAAAAAGAAAAAAAAACATTTGTTGCAACAGATGAAATTCACATCTGAGAATTCTGTGGAATTTAATAAAAATTAAATTAAATCTAAAACAGAGCAGCTATTGTCAATGCAGCCGGCTACAGCAGCACTAGCACCAGAGTTTTTGGTAAAGCGGCCTTTACACGGTCGTTCATGTTTGCAAACATGTGCGGCGTGACGAGAAGAATGAGCGTGTAAACGCAAGAAATTCGTGTCGTCCAACATGTTTGCAGGTTTTCAAAATTTTTTGATGTCTCTGTCGGCGTGACGCACATGTGCGACCGTGTAAACGGCTTTGTGACGCACATAGTGCATTTTGTCATTCGATCGGTAGACAGCGAGCCAAAGTAAATCCTAAGTAGCGCCACCCTTTGACAACCAGACGTCGATTCTGTATGACAAGAACTGTCAAATTGTTGTTGTTCACGTGTAAAATTGGAACCGTGGTGAACAATTACAGAATGTGGCAGTACTGCGTGCACATGAAAATTACTGAAAAAACTGCGGCTTACATGAATTCCTTAAATGTAATTTAACACGATTTTACATAAGAAGCGCTGATATTTATATTGCTGTCACCAGGGAAAAGTTAAACGAAATTCTCATAAATTAGTTGATTTTCAGCAAAATTTATGAACAAATTTTAAATTATTTTGTTGGCTCTTCAAAAACAACTTTCCCTGGGTATATATATTCACCACAAATAATTGTTGGCTGAAATTTGAAATTTAATTTAAAATTCTGCTTAGAACTGGAATTGGTAGATGAAGAAATAATTTAAACAATAATTTAAAATAAATAATAGGTTATTTCATCATAGAATTGGTATAAATGGCATAATGACATAAATGACAAGACTCAGCGAGCCAGTCTGCTGGCTGCACCGGCGACTGGTGCGGAATGCGGCTGACATGAAAGTACTAATACTGTTACGAAAATGCCTTCTCTAAGTTCGTTTTGGATTGTGCTTGAAAAATAAAACCACTTAAATTATTCAGCGCAAACGCAGTCAAAAACCAACAATCACTTTATTTACAGATTTACACTTTGCTTGTATCTACACTTGTTACTACTTTGCTTATTCAACTAAGACTCGACCCTCTGCGCTGCACACTGCCGCCTTTTGTACCTGTCTGGTTATCGCGCCGACTGTTCTAGCACATTCAAATTGGACAATGCTCGACCATTCTCGCACAGCCCATCAACTTCGCGAACCATCCTTGCCATATCGGAATTATAGTAAGTTTGCCGTACTCTAAAGTGCGTGCCTAAAAGTATGCCCGTAAAAGCATTCATGCATAGCACAGCAACAGAGTGCCTCATCGTTATGCGGCCCATACACGTTGCCATTCGTTGTACAACTGGACAAGGTTGTACACAAAATCGCATCGTGTGTAGCGCAGTTGTACGTGTCGCACAATCGTTTGTATGAAAATCAAAATATTTTCATATTTCGGTCGTGTTGTGTGAGCGGTCGCAACGTGTATGATTATGTTGTACAATTTCGTGCAATTTTCTGAGTTAATTCGTGTTTCAGCTTTTGTGCGTTGCGATCGAAATGGACGAGCGCAACGAAAACTTGAGCGATTTTATCGAAGATTCTCGAAATTTGCCGGAACTATGGAACAGCAAATGTGGAAATGAAAAACTTTTGACAGCCTATAAAAAAATGTATCCCAATGGTACTATTGAGGGCGTGAAGATGAATGAGCTGAAAAAAATTCACCAAAATGAAAATTCGGACGATGAATTGGAGAATATTTCCACGGACACTGCATTTAAGAAAACACTGCGTTTGAATTTTGTATTTCCACTGCTCTCTTCCTCTTCTATAATTTCATTGACGATCAGAAGCGCAATTATGTTGTTTGTCATTTCGTTTGCACTCAACGAGATTTATGAGAAAAATGAAGTTGGGCGAACGAGTTGTGTCGGAAATCGCAACGTGTGTGTCCTAACGACCAACCTTTCGCACGACCGGTCGCACGACCAGATTGTATCGTGTATGGGCCGCTTTACAATACAATTTAGATATCATACATGATTGCAAACGATGTGGCACTGAACCATTGGCAAGCAACGCCGCAATCACTGCGTTTTGGGCCAGTTTGCAAATTTTCCTTGATTTTGCGCGACTTTCCGTGAAATTTTTTTTTATAAAATAAATGAGGTTATTTGCGCACCGTGGTGAACAATTACACACTGGGTGGTGAAAGTGGTAAAATTACTATACTATTACTATAAGACAGGGTTGCAATTTTTGCTATCGATGGTGAATATAGAAATGTATATAAATAGGAAATATTTGTAATGGTTATGATTTCATTTAAATTATTTCAGTCAATTCAGCCGCATCAAAAATATTTAATAATGAATACAAAAATGTTCTCCTGAAGACATCCATCATGTTCTGATAAAATCATCGTGTCGTGCGTTTGTGTTGCCAATAAAAATTAATAAAAACATATTTTTAATACTTATTATGATTTATAAAGATTCACAACATTACTATTACGTAACAGTTTTGAGGTAAATTACACTACTCGACAAAAAATGGGTTCATCGCGTGCTCCTAAAAACAAAAGTATTTTTTAGACTAATCTTCGGCTGCTGAACACGAAACTGAAAATCAAAAAATTTTCTTAACCCTTTCGGTACTTCTTCTTTTTGTTTTAGACTTTAAAAATCATTCTTTTCCATTTTATTACTGTTTAAGCCTACATAATGAATAATCAAAAGAAATTTTTTTAAATATTGTTCGAAAAAGTGGTTTTTGGGCATCATGCCATATGGAATAGAATGTACTTAAAAGAAAAAAAAATTATTATTTTTTAATTATTAAGATTTATTTATTAGGTTTAAAACAGAACTTAATAATAAAATAAGCTGGGTAGGTATATCAGAGACATATCTGATAGATCAGTACATGATTTCCTGGTACACAGATGGCTTCCTAACGGAGGAAGTTACCGGAATCGGGGTGTATGGACCTGGGATTAGATACTCGGAACCTACAGGAAAGCAGACCACCATTTGTCAGGCGGAAATATACCATTGAAAGGTGCGCTCACTTCAATCTGGTGAGGAAATACCGGAACCGGAAGATCGCGATCCTGTCAGACGGACATCGCGCCAAAAATGTGGATTGCTTGATTTATAAAATCCGAAAAGTGCTAAAGAACATTGATACCATAGTCAAATAATAAAGTCATCCCGATAGGTGACGTCTATTTGTTTACGTACTCTTATTTTGATAGCTGTCATTTATGTTTTCTCTATATTCTCACATGAATGAAATTTGTGTGTCAAATTTTAACCTTTTCAGTCATAATATAAAATATTAAAAAAATATTTGATTGAAAATTTATTTGAAAATTTTAATTGAAGTGCAGTGCAATGAAAATCAAAAATGCCAGCGACGTGCTGCTTTTGCAAAACCACATGGGACCAAAAAGTTTCAATGTTTTGTTTACCCAGTGAAATAGATGAACGCTGCACCTGAAGACATTGATGAAGACATACATTTAGATGATAATTTTTTGAAACTGTTTCGTAAAACCAATTCGCATTATTTAAATAATTTCTTTATATGATACGCATCACCCTTGCATATCTATGTTTATGTGTTTTCTGTATATTTGTATATGTGCATATAATACACAACATATGTACGAGTATACACTGCATTGCTTGTAGCTATTTGAATACACATTTGAAAAAGGGTTAAAACCGAAAAAAATATCGAATGAGTTGAATTCAAAATACTTTGAGAGAACAGTTGTCAAAATAAGAGTACTTGACATAAAATGTCACTATCGGGATGACTTTATTATTTGACTATGATTGATACAAATGGAATTAAGAGGTCAATGAAGAAAAATCCTCAGAATATATGGAAAGTGAGCCGCAATGGAGTCAATTTTTTTGTAAATTAACTGAGGTGTCAAAGCTATTTAATAAACTGTAACCAAATTAAATAACTTGTATGTAACAGTTTATTACTGACATTTAAAATTTGTTCGTATTTCATTCCCCACACGTTACTAGATTACTTACATAAAGCTATGAACTAAATTGATTTTTGTAATAGAATAAATAAAAGTACGAAGTGATCTTTTTTTTGTAAAATACGCAGCTCGATAGGAACGCGCACTTTCTGAACCCTTACAATTTACTGGGTACACTAATCAAAATATTTTGTTCATTATTTGGTATAAAAAACTTTAGAGAAAAATACAAAATATATAAAAATATAGTATCCACAAGTTTTTTGACCTAAAACAGGCACTGAAAAGAAAGTTCAAAATAGAAAATTTAGTTAAAAGGAGACAATTTTCCTCTTTCATTTGATACCCATATCTGCATCATTGCACAATCGCAAATATTTTAAAAAATATTTGAAATTTGTATATCCTTAAAATTGTAAAATCCTTTAAGAAAGTTTTTGGGTCAGAAAATGAAAAACTGACTATGCCAGGATATTATAAATGACCTCTAGTTTCACGTCTATATCAACATTTGGATGGGTCTCGGAAAAATAAAAAAAAATTTTCGCACGGTGTAATAAATGAAAAGTTGGTGTTTTCACTCCGTGCATCATAACTTCGTCATTTTTCTTTCAATTCTATTGATGTTCGGCTTAATATTTGCTCAAATAATATATCTTTCATCTTAGATTTTAAAACCAGAGGAGATCATTTAGGAAAAAACGTGTTTTTCGAAGATTTTTCGAAAACGCTTCTTAAGAACATTTTTTGATTTTCAGTTTCGTGTTCAGCAGCCGAAGATTAGTCTAAAAAATACTTTTATTTTTAGGAGCATTTTTTGTGTCGAGTAGTGTTATCAAAAGAAACTTTGTTGTGGGTTTTTTAACTTGTACGAGAAGTTAATATTAATTAATTAATATTAATATTGATTCGGAAAGTTTATTGTTTTCATTATAAAATTATTTGTACGCAGGCAAAATCGAAATTAGTATTCAAATGTTCTCTATTTTAGTGAATTATGATAACAACTATTGTATTTTTACAGTAATTGCCCAGTTATCTTAAGATATTTGATCTTTCAAACATTTCTTTAATACTTGATTGACAAAGCAATCAGAAAAATAGGCATACAATTTGCTACCTAATTTAATTAATTGACTGGCACGACAGCCCGATACCGCGACTAAGGCCTAGCTACCCGCAACCATCCGTGTTGTGCGTGCGAATTTTTAAAAGGTTGGAAAGGACCTCCAGTTTTATGCCGATTCCGAACGGCGAGTTGGGAGCTTGCCCATAGGCAAATTTTACTCTCAGAGGTTTGCCATTTCCTGCTGAGAGGACAGCCGCCGAAAGAAAAATTGTTGTTTTTTCTTTTTTCGGTGTTAGCAGCAACGGAGTCTCGAACCTGGGTTCGAGCGTCGCATTTGACTCGCGGCCCAACGCACTAGCCAGCTGAGCTACGGCGCACATTGGGAAAAAACAGGCAGAAACGCTCGCATCGTCTGTTTTGAGCTCTAGAATCTATAGTTTTTGCACTAGAGAACTGAAATTTCGCTGTTATCTTCAGAATTCCTCAGAGAATTGTGTGGTGTAATTTTTTTTTTTTAATTTCCCCAGCCAGGAGCTGGTACCCTACAGTCAGAAGTTAAGAGTTTTAGAAATATGCATAATCAGAAGCAAAAAACAATAAGTCAATATTTTGATAACTGATTTTCGTAGAAGATCAAAAATAAACTTACACGTGTTTTAGCGTTTTTTAATTTGAGCACTTTTCGCAGCACACGGTTTATGGTTTCCGAATGTATAACTAAAATTTAATAACTTCGGAAATAAAAAAGATAAAAGATTGAATTTTCGCACAACGGTTTCCCATAAGTAGAAGATGATTTATTCCAAAAATGAAAAAAATTCGCTTACGGCCACGCCTACTCTCCATACAGACTTTATTTTTAAGAATATTAAAAGAGGCTAACATTTTGTTGTCATGCATTAAAATCCTCTTTAGACGAAGAATTTTTAATTATGTGATACATAGCCACGCCCACTTTCATAAAAGTAGGCAAAATCTTTCTTCAAATATGTAGGGGAATTCTTTGTAAGGTGCCACCCTTTAGCTTTTTTGCGCATAACTCGTTAGAAAATTAACGTATCGCCAATATTAATATACCGTTGGAAAGAGGGTTTAAAGAGCTAAGAGCTCCAAGGTAACACTTTTGTTACACAATTTGAATTTTTCGTAAATACGAATTTTACAGCCAATTTCCCAAAGTGTTCAAAATCGACACCCTAACATTTTTTAATGTAAAGTGCCACCCCCTAAAAAAAACGCTAAAAACGTAAAAATCTCAAGTAAAAATGCATGATTTAGAGAATGTATGAAATTTTATTGAATTTAATTTGAATAAAATATAAAATGACCGAAAGAAAAATGCAAATTAATGCAAATGCAATTGGTAACGAATAAAACGGTAATATTATATTGAAACTAATAAGCAAAATTGAACTGATTTATTCCTCATGATCGGAATCTTCATTTAAATTGCAATTCGGGCAAACGTAAACTGCATCTCTACAAGTATGACACTTTATGGTGTTTTGCTGGTTACTCTTGCAGGCATCGTCAGTCTCTTCTTCTTCTTATTTTGGTTTTTTTCACGCTTCTCTTTCGCAGCTGCACGCTTTTGTTGCCGTTCTTTTAGAATAACAACATTTTCCGGAGAAGTTAAAACCGCGGTTTTTTGTGGTTTTGGACCACGGTTGGATTTTTTTTTGGGCGTTCCAGCACGCAATGGACCAACCGCAGAAAGAACCGAAGGCAAGTTGGTCACACGATACACAGTCTCATGTGTGGATACTTCCAAGTTTGCACTTGATGGATCAATACTAATACGACGCTGCTCCTCGGCGTTATATTGTCGTTCGACAGCGGTCGAATCTGCATTCGCTTCCTCAACGCCGATACTGACGAAATCAGATTCGGTGAATACACCGGGATCGTAAGGTGAAATACCTGTAGCTCGAAAACCGGCTGTAATATTTTCGACGGTAGCGCCACGCATGAGAGCCTCCTTAACGAACTTCGGGATTAGAGTGGTGTCGACTATTTTGCCGACATTATCTTTCATCCAAGCGTTTTGAAGAGAATTATATCTACCCTTGACCGGACCAAAAACAGACACATCTAATGGCTGAAGGCGGTGAGAACAATGCGGGGGGAATGTTAACATGGTTACTCCATTTTCGAGCGCAATATCAATAGCCTCCACTGACATATGCGACGAATGGTTGTCTAATAAAAGCAACGTTGGATGCTCCCTGGAACTGTGGCTATACTTTATGAAATGAGTCATCCATTTAACAAATTCTGGTTGGACCATCCAACCGGAACCATTGGCGTATCCAACCGTTTCATTTGCTGCATGCGTCAAATACATGGCTCTCATTTTCTTTTGAGGAAAGATGTAGAACGGTGGAATAGAGTTACCACTTGCATTAATAGCGAAGGCCAAGGTTATCATACTCCCACATTCAGCGGATGTTATTTGACCAACACGTTTCAACCCCTTGATGGATATGATTTTTCCCATTTTCGACGGCACAGTCGAAAACCCGGTCTCGTCCATGTTCCATATCGCTGAGGGCGAGAATGAATAAGAGGTTTTGACGGCGTCGAGATTGCTAAAAAAATGGTCGACGTTTTCCGGACAAAAAGCTTTAACTCGATTAAAGCTTGTTTGTTCGGGTGTACGTAGGGTCAAGTTTTTATGCCGAATCATAAAACCATAGTACCACTGCCAGCCAGCCATTTGATGCTCGTTCCAGCTTTCAGGGTATTTTATTTTAAGCTTTTTAGCAAACTGAAACGCTAGTTGTTTCTGCTCTGTTATGTTTAGTCCGTAATAATGATTACAGCATTTGATTGCGTAATCCATCAGCGCCAATTCTTGATCTTTATCAAAAACCTATGAAAACTCAATTAAAAAATACCACCATATACCCAAAAGGAAATATAGAAAAACTAACCATTGTTGGTTTGGGAAACGATGAAATCCGGCGAACCACTTTCAGCAAGTCACCGTCACCGACGGCCGTAATATCAGGTACTTGGGCTTTAAACTTGCCGAGATAACGACCAAAGCTTCGCATGTTAATATTATATTCTTTTGACACGCCTTTTTTCGATTTTTTTTCGATGATGATGGCTTTAATGGCATTAAGCAATGCGTCATGGTCGGTAATGCCATAATCCGTTTTCCGTAGTCGACGTGCAGCCATACTAGAAAAAATATCATGTTTAAAATTAGAGCAAAATTGGCTAAGAACACTTTAAATTCCTTTGAATGACGATTCCGAGCAACAAAAAGGCATTTTACCGATATAGGACCACAAAACAATGAAAAAAGGGGGGTGGCACCTTACAAAGAAAAAAAGGTGGCACTTTACATTTTTATGCCATTTTCGAAATCATGGTATACATTTTTTCCTTTTACGATATGCTCGGATATCATTTCGGATTATGAAAAACCATTAAAAATTAAGTCCAACACTGATATTTACCTTAGTTTTTTTTTAAGTTTTTGGTTACTTTTTCACCGCAACAAAAAGCTTACTTTTTTATTTTTAAGTTTTTTTTTTACAGAACTTGACACTTTTTTCTACCCACACTGTGTTTTCGCGTCTGTTCCATAAAAAAACACATTAAATATGATGTTGACATATGTACCTTAGATGACGGTAGGAATTTTTTTGCTTGGATTGCTAGAACATCAAAATCGAGCAGGGGTGGCACCTTACAAAGAGTGGCACCTTACAAAGAATTCCCCTACAACTTCTCAAACTCGATTATTCCTGTTAATCCGTCCCAGAACGAAATAAAAAGAACTACATTAAATTGAAGCAGTATATTTTGGGCAAGCAATAAAACTTATTTTTAAGCATTGCTTGCACTTCCGTAGGTAAATTTTGAAAACTGTGTTTAATTTTATGGCAATCGCGTAAACCACTTATCCACGGGTCGGATGCCACTAAAAATTTTTGAAACACGTAATTAAAATTGTTTAGTCTTGAGCATCTGCGGGCGTATTGGCTTCTGTAAACTTTAAAATTTTTACAAACATTTTACATTTTTTAAAAGCTATTATGAGTACCTTCCATCAAACAGACGAGTTGGAAGACATATTAACGGACGGACATAGATAAATCAATGCGATATATATATACACATCTCAATTCTATATATTTAAATACATATTTATTCCTTTCAATACCAGCCTTGCTGTTTTTCATATGTTATAGTTTTGCTCAGCAATTAAAAATATATCGTTGCTCACCAGCGAAAATTGCTCGCATTCACGCTGACGCAGGACTCCGCAGATAAGTTTAGTACCATCATTTACCTGAATGTCCCACCTATTCAGTGAATAAGGATTTCGTGGAATGCTGTGGAATCTCAAAAGTTACAGTCCATAGAAAAACCCGATTTTTCTCATTTTTATCAAAAAATGAGGCAAAGGTTAGATATGCTTTTTTCTGTCAAAATAAATATTTCTGAAAGAGACTTTTTTGAGATATTATTTGCTTAAATATCATAACCCCACATGTGAAAAATTATGGGATTTCATTAAAAAATATAGATTCTACGGGCATCTGAAGACAGCCTTGTTAACGATATTTTGCTAGAAGTGAAAATAATATAATAAAACGTTCAACTTTGAAAGGCCGCAAAGTCCAGGTCATGGGATGAAGGGACTTGAAAAGTTGATTTTCTATCTGGCTAGTGTATCAATATTACGACAAGTAAAAAGAATTCAGATTCGCAACTTTTGAATTTGCTCCAGTGCGTGCGTTTTTGCCTGTTATTTCCCAATGTGCGGCGGCTGCTTTGCTACCTAACCAACAGAAAATGGCGTTGGGGTAACACTACCACATTCTGTACTTTGCGGCAACACTGCCACATTCTGTACCACTGACAGCTCGAAAAAAGAGTGGCGCTACCATGGTTCAACTATAAGGTTGTAGCAAGCCACCGGCTGATCGTTTATGGCTTCTGTCAAAATCGTCGGTGTGCTGTGTTGCCGCATCGGTTGAAATGAAAATACCTGACTGAAAACAACTGACCTGAGCACTTTTCCCGTTTTTTCACTCAAATACAGCACCGTCTGGCAACAATCACTTTTGTATGTTTTCAGTTTCTCCCTCTTTCGTCGGAAAATATCAGCTGATTTTGACAGTAACCATAAACAATCCTACCAACAAAATACATGTGGTTTTTGGTGTTGCGGGCATGCTATTACCTTATTATTGTGCCATGGGCGCTACTTAAGGCTTGATTACACGTCACGAGTACAGTGGCGAGACATCAAAATGGTACTAGACCGAGAGAATTGGGATGGCGAGCAAAAGCGACGAGTTGTTCAAACGTATTTTAACACGTGGCGTCAGTTCGGCATGTGACGAGCGATTCCGGGAATCGCTGCGAAAAATAGAAATATATAACGGTAAAGTAGTACTCGGCCTAGTAAACAAAATGTAATTCTAGTGACTCTCTCGCCACTCTACTCGGTCACTGACTCAATCAACAACTCGCCTTACTGTTTAGACGAAACGAGTACTCGTTCGAGTTGCTGTCTCGTCACTCTACTCGTTACGTGTAATCCAGCCTTAACAATGGCAAATCGCACATGTTTGCAAACATGAACGACCGTGTAAAGGCCGCTTAACCCTTTACACGGTACAGTTGCATATCTGCAACCAACCGTAAAATTGCCCGTAATTTCGGAAGTATTTATCAAATCTACTCTTTTTTGCTATATTACAACTATGCAAGGTTCCTTTTTTGAAATACTGGCATTAATAGTGGGAAAAAGTAGCTCAATTTTACTTGACAGCACTTATTTTACCGTTTTTGCGAAAAGTTGCACGCATTAATTTTAGTGAAACAAAAGTGATTAAAACTTATTAATAAAAAACACACAAACACTTGGCGAAAAATGCGGAGTAGGACTATGCTACAACAAATGCATTAATTGCTTCAAAAATTTTCATTTAAAACTAAACATATTAAAATAAAAAAACAAGTTTTAATGCTTTTTGCTTTTTTTGTTTTTAATGTTTTTTACAAAATAAAAGAATATTAAAAAATAAAAAAATGCGTGTTTTTTTAAATTTAGGTTTATATCTAAAAAACAACATTTGAAAAATTCGCTGTTGCCGTGTAAAGGGTTAAGAAGCAGCTGATGATTTTCCTTATCTCTATTTTCGTAGCTTCTTGCAGATAATCAATAATTTTATTTATATCCTTTTATTAGGTTTATCCAGTTTAATTCGTTTTTTGATGTCTTTCTTTTTCACGCTAAAATAAATTGTTCATAATTTAATTTTAGCGTTTTCGTTCCTTTCCCATCGGCAGTGTTGGGACTTATTACTTTTGACAGTAACATGTTACTGATTACACATTACTGACATTTGAAAGTAATATCGTTACATTACTTATTACTGGAAATGTCAAGTAATGTATCACAAAAAGTAATATATTATTTTAAAAATACAGTCGATCTTCCCTATAGTGAACTTCTATATAATGAAGTTCTCCGTATAATGAATTAATTTCAAAGACACAACTTTATCGTTCTATTCTAAGTGCATTTTGATCTCTTTATAATGAGTTTCCATATAGTGAATATTTCTCTACAATGAATAAATTTTTTAGTTGAAAACTTCGCTTTCATTTGTTTTTGTCTCCATATAATGCATTTTTCCATGCTATTTTTTGTCACGCATATTAACAACACTGAATACCGAAAAAAGTAAAACATATTTAGGGGAACACCAGAAGTTAAAAATAACCACAGCATAAGAAGAAGAAAGTCACATCACTAACAATTTTGACAGCAATTGTTTGTTTTGAGTGAATAAAGTGAAAATATCGCAGCGAAGTTGCATTTCTCTCGGAAAAATTCTACATTTGCAGATTCAGAAAACGATGAAGAAATGGCCAGTGAAGAAGAATTGGCTGATGCGGTGTTACCTACATTGGGACGATTTTTTGCTTCTCTTGATGTACTTCGAACCTTTGTGGAGATGAAGAGCAACGTACCGAATAATGTTTTTAAGTCTCTAAATGTATTATTTATTTATTTATTTATTTCAAAAATAGCCTAGAATTAATTAACAATTCATACAGACTAACCAAAAATTAAATACTTATACTATAAGTCTTTTTAACAGATTCTTGAATACATTTTTAGGAATTGAAAAATCTAAAGAATTTGAGAATAAGTTAGCCTCGGTCAAAGCACGCACAATTGGGGCATTAAAAGAATAATTAGTTTTGCACCGAGGAATAAGAAACAGATCTTGACTTCGTAGAGATCTAATCGGAGCTAAGAAGTTTATACGCTGAAGTAGGCACGATGCGTCAATAGCGCCACGAATTAGATCAAAGATAAACATTATACAGAGGAATGACCTTCTGCTATTTAAAGAGCGCAAGTCAATGAGCATGCATCGCGAGCTATAAGAGGGAGTGGGGCTTTTAAAATGTAGGGAACGAAGAGCAAACCGAAGGAAAGCCTTTTGAATGCGTTCTAAACGTTTTATGTGGCATTCATAGAAGGGCCTCCAGATAAAGACCGCATATTCTAATTTTGAGCGTACCAGGGAAATGTAAAGTAGTTTTAGTGTATATGGATCAGTAAAGTCCGAACTGAAACGGCGGATGAAGCCAAGCATGGCATATGATTTAGCAATTGTGTAGCTTAGGTGCTTGTGAAACAAAAATTTTGAGTCGAAGTAGACACCTAAATCCGAAACCTCAGTAATGGCTTTAAGACGAGTATTACAGATAGAATAACAAGTAGGAATAGGAGCACGAGACTTAGAAAATGACATATGAAAACACTTATTGATGTTTAACGATAAACGGTTGACACGACACCAATCGGTAACCTTATGTAGATCTGATTGGAGAAAAGTCGCGTCTGAGGCATTCCTGATGGAAGTGTAGATCTTTAAGTCATCAGCATAAAGTAGAAAGTTAGAATTGGTGAAGCAACTTGAAATATCATTAATAAAAATAACAAAGAAAAGGGGACCTAAAATACTACCCTGGGGAACACCTGAAGAAGCAATAAAAGGTAAGGAAGAAACATTATCAACCACAACAACACATTTACGATTAGATAGATAAGAGTAGATCCATTGAAGAAAAGTAGAGTGAAAACCGAGTGCAGCCATTTTTGAGACCAGGATTGAATGACTTACAGTGTCAAAAGCTTTAGAAAAGTCCGTGTAAATAGTGTCAACTTGGAGACCTTCACTAAATGCTGCTAAGCAATATTCAGAGAAAACGGCAAGGTTAGAAACTGTTGACCTGCCAGACACAAAACCATGCTGGTGGGGAGAGATTAAGCTTTTGACTGCGAAGTAAAGCTTCTTCTTAATCAGGGATTCAAACAATTTTGAAACAGTCGATAATTTGGAAATCGGCCTGTAGTTAGCAATATTATTCTTGTTGCCACTTTTGAAAATGGGTGTAATGGAAGTAGC
Source organism: Melieria picta (assembly GCA_964056695.1). NCBI lineage: Eukaryota > Metazoa > Arthropoda > Insecta > Diptera > Ulidiidae > Melieria > Melieria picta. The sequence continues at coordinate 87,815,247 of OZ057400.1, forward strand.
TTTCCACGCATCCATAAATTCGCCAGATTCCAATGAACGATTAAAGATACTTAAAAGCGGAGAGATAAGAGAATCACAATACTTAAATAGGCACGCCGAAAGCCCGTCTACATCAGTTTGCGTTGAGGATTTAAGACAACCAATGCCTTCAATTACGTCCTCACGAGATAAGCACAATGAACCAAAGTTTATGTGAGAGTTAAAGTTCGTCTTGAAATTTGCAGGGGCTCCAGTATCACGTACAAAATTTGAACGGAAAAAATCCGCAAAAAGGTTAGCTGCCTCAAAGGAGGTATCCGCCGTCACATCATTCAAAAATACTTTAGTAGGAATATTAGCAGAAAGTTTTTTAGAATTGACGAAACGCCAAAAGGCCTTCGGATTCGATTTGATCTCAGATTCAAACTTCCGGTTATAACTCTTACGAAGCGAATTGCTCAACGAATTGAATTTTTTAGAGTAAAACAGATATTTAAGTTTAAAGTGGGAATTACTAGTAACTTTAAATTTTTTATAGAACTTATTTCTCAAATTCTTTAGTTTTTTTAACTTTTTAGTAAACCAAGGTATTTTATAACATCTCTTTTTTAACAGTGGGATATGTTCCGCACAAATGTCATGCACCTTATTTTTGAAGATATCGAAACAATTAGAAACATCATGCCCTGAGAAAAGAGAGTCCCAATGCAACGAATGTAATACATTATTTACTAATAGAAAATTACACTTTTTAAAGTTAAAGCAAGTTTTCTGGTTAACCAAGAATTTATTCTTAAACTCATAAAATTGCATTTCAAGAACAAGGGGAACATGATGTAAACCCGAGCATGAGAGAGGCAAGTGACATTCTTGTAAAGAAAAGTTCATGCCATCACTAATGAACACCAAGTCCAGAATTCTATAAAGTTTATTTACTAAATTATTTATCTGAATTAAGTTTATATATTGAAGATTGTCTAAAACATAGGTCTCCGCAAAAGTAATTGCGTTATTAGGATATAAGGCCAAACTATTATCCAAATAAGACCATTCAATTTTACACAAATTGAAATCGCCCAGGACACAAAAGTGATCATTGGGATATTTCATTGCTAATGTTAAAATGTTGTCAACATGGGCCTTGTATAGATGATCCACACTAGCAGGTGGGATATAGGAAGCACAGATAAAGAGCTTTGAGACTCCCTCAACCGCAACACAAAGTTGATCCAGAAGAGTGTCTGAGTCCCGCAAAGGAACAAGCCATGACCGTAATTTGCAGTTAACTGCAATGAGGATCCCACCACCTCTAGACAACCCAGTTTTCACAGCATCCCTATCTTTACGATAGACATTATAAAGATTAGCATCAACAAATTCATTATCAAAGAAATCCTTAGTTAACCAGGTCTCAACGAGGACAAAAATGTCATAATCCAGGTGAGAGCTCATTGTGTATAACGCCCCAGATTTCGTTCTGAGACCCGACACGTTTTGGAAGTAAATTCTTAAAGCCTTATTAACCCTAGTGCTCTTTGCATCCGCTAAGCACCAGTCTGAGGTACATCGGGTTTTTGAAAAAAACGGAACGGGCGTAATTCTACGTTAGCAGGCCATAGATTTGAACACAGTACCTTCTCATAACAGATTTCTGAAACTCCTAACTTAAAATTTACTTTTTTCAACGATTCTAAGGCCGTATCTTTCTTAATAAGTTTAAAGCACAGAAGGTGCTTAGAAACATAATTGATAATATCGGCTTCCGTCACTTTAGGGAGAAACGAAGAGATGTGAAACCATTTCATTCGAACCGCAACATCTAAGTCTTTGTTGTTGTTGGAACCAACGACTACCGATTAGAAGGCTTTGTTGAGGAAGAAAAGTGGAAGGGTGTAATCCAAACTAAAATACCTCATTATTTTAAATAAAAGATGAAAAAAAATCATAATTTCTATATAATAAAGTTTTTATATAATGACGCTTTTTTTCTGGTCCCGTGCGAATTCATTATAGGGAAGTTCGACTCCACAGATTTTTTCCAAAAATATAAACGAAGATTTTGTTTACATATTTCATATTTATTTTATAAAACTTCCGGCATCTTGTTTAGTTATTTTTAAATTTTGTATATTTTGAATTACAATTTGAATCTCGTTACCTTTTTGTTAAAACCGCTTGAATTTGCTTGCAAATGTTAATTGTTTCTCCACTACCAAACTCAGTTGGAAATTAAACACGCGAGCTATGTTTGGTATGAACAAGTGCAGCGTTGTACGAGTATAATTGTAATGGATCTTAATCATGTTATCAGTGCTGCTGTTTTACATGAAAATTAGAACTTTGTTGACTAAAAAGTAATATTGTAATAAGTAACTTGAAAAAAAGTAGTAATATTAGTGAAAGTGATTACTTATGGGAAAAGTAACTAGTTACACTACATTTTTAAAGCAAAAGTAATATACTACGTAATTAGTTACACTACTTTAATATATTAGTCACAACACTGCCCATCAGCAGTCAGTTTCGAAATTCGCTTTTGCATTTGCGTAGTAAATATAAGCAATGGGTTCTAAGTGTTGCATATTTTCAAGGGTGTGGTAAATGCAGCTCCCCAGCGGGAAAGTTGGGAATGCATGAGGTTTTTCATGCACGAATTCGTATATGAAAAACCCAAATAGAAAACATATATTACCACGTAAGCGAGGGTGTAATGCACAGCTTTCGTTTCTTCAAATTGTGCTTTGTTTTTTATACCAAAGAGATTGCACCTTCCGAAGAAATTCTGGGAGAGCGGCGCAATATTTCTTAGAATAAAAAACTGTTTCTTTGAAAAGGTCGCTTCTATTGATTTTCGGAAAAATAACTTCAGTTGTGATAGAAAAATCGGTGAGACAGCAAGCGCGCGGATCGTTGCATCAAACGGGGTAAGTTTTAATAAAGTTTCGTTTGCAAATACAGTACATTCCGTTTAGCTGCCTATTCGCTTAGGTGCATTTTCTGCTTAGCTGCATTATTTGGCCAAAATACTACTTCGTAAACCGAATTTTCTTTGAAAATTTCACATTTAGCTGCATTTCACTTAGCTGCACTATTCCGTTTACCAGCCCTGTTTTTCAGCAAGTTTTCTTTGATTTGTATGAAAAATACTTCGTTTAGCAGCACTTGAAAATTTCGAAAAGTTTTTTTGGAAAATAGTATCGAAACAAATTTCCACATTTTCGAAATGGAGGCAATAGTTGTGAAATTGTCAAAAAAGAAATATTCGCAGGGTAAAATTACCGATTACTTTACATAAAAGCATATCAGTAAGAATATGTATATAAATATTTTCATTATATCCAGTGTATACATACATATTAGGTATGCATAAGCATCTATAAGATAGCGGTTAATTTGCTAATAAAAATTTGTTCAGTCTTACACTGGTGTAATCTTTTCAAGAATTCAATAGATTCGTTCATGCAAAATTTTGATATATATAATATATCAATATTGATATAATATATATAATATATATTTTGATATTTTTATATAGGTGCGCCAAGGATCTACTTTAAAAAAAATTTTGCTGTTTCCAAAAACTTTTCTAGATATTCCGCTTAGCTGCATTTTTCGCTTAAGTGCCCCAAATCATGTGCATCGAAGGTGAATGCAGCTAAACGGAATGTACTGTACAATTAATTTCATTAATCTTTTTAAATATATCTTTAGCAGCTCCCAGCGTTTTCATACATATATCACGAAGCCCCGTGGATTAACGGAAACAAGAAATATTTACAAAAATATTCAAAGCAACTTTGGTAAGTATGAATTTACAAAACAACTTTGTTTACTGGATTTTTTTTAATATTGAGTTATTTTCCTTTTTCAGAATGCCTGTCCAAAGACGAACAAAGAAGCAAAGGGATGTTATTGAAGTGAGTGTATTTTAGTTTTTTCTTTTTTACTTATCTAATGTATTTATATATATTGTATTTAATGTATGTGTTTATATGTAATCTATTGAACTTGAATTACTTTAAAAATAAAAACTAACATAAAGCAAAACAATAAACATTTTATTTTGGGTGTACAGGTTTTGATAGATCATTTTATGCATTAACGAGTAATGCACGATTTCCTACATGCTAGACGATTTATGAAAACGTACATGTTTTCGGGATGCATGTCTTCATATACTCCCAGGTAATGCAAAAAAGGGAAGCATTACATTTCGTAGGACATCGCCGTGAGAAAATTCATGCATGTTGTAATGCATAGCTTGCAAGCAAATATGCATTCCTATCAGGGGCGTAGCCAAGGGGCGTTTTTGGTGTCAGAACCCCCCCATAGCCTATAATTTGTTAACATTCTCAATCACTATGCATCGTAAGTACGTTCCCACATTAGCAAAAAAGTCATTTCATTTTTAAACATTTAAAAGAATAATAACAAAAAATTTTTTTGGTGAAACTAATTTATTTTTTTTAATAGTTCCATTTAGGCTCAATACAGCGATTTGCATGATCTAAAAACATGTCTAAAGAGTAGTTTAGTTCGTCTACCGGAATGTCCTTCAGGACGCCTTTTGAATGGTTTCTACGTTCTCAGAACGCTTTTTTTCATCGGCAAATGCATTTTTTGAAAAGCTAAAAGTCACGCGGTGCCGCATCAGGTGAAAACGAGGAGCGGTTGATGGTTAAAACTCAACTTTTAGTAAACAAAAAAACAGTCACAAGTGTCGATAGATGAGATGGCATCCTTCGATAGCCAAATGTTCAGTTAAAATGCGATAAATTTATGCTATTGAGATGCCAAAGATTTTTGTATGCGTCGTTTACCAATGACGTTCACTCGGATGACAAATAGAATTTTTGATACTTCAGTATTTAGTATCATTTAGGGTTCATTGAACACATAATGAGAAACATGAACAAAATTTCTAAAAAAAATATTTTTTCATGTTATTGGAAATTACCTTCAAATTTGTGCAGATATTAAACATGAATATTAAAAAGATCACCCGGGCGGGTATAAGTAAAGCGAAGGTTAAATCCAATTTCAAGAATGTTAATGAAGATTTTGGCTAATCTTTTATGAATTACCGCCCAGTTTTGATCTACGGTGATCGCGAATTTCAGTTGGTCATCATTTATGTCCAAACAATCGTTTTTAAATCGCGTTTACCACTTATGAACTTCACCACGGTATAAACAATAATCACCATAAACTTGGTTCATCAAATGCTTCGGTTAAAGTTTAAACATTTTTAAAACAAAAGTTAATATTGGATCTTTGTTCGATGCTCATTTTTGTACGATGACACAAACATACTTTCACTTCAGATGCAATAACTTCGCTTCCAGTGCACCAAATTTCATGAAATTTTTACTAAAAATCGGGAAAAAATTTAGTTTCCAATGCATTAAGTCATATAAGCCACCACATTGGGAAAGTGCACTTTGCTTTAAAAAACACGTATTACTAAACTGGCAAACAACAATTTTAAAACCCCCCATGACCAAGTTCTGTTCAAGTTCTATTTTGTTAATGTAGAGTAAAAATCTACTACACCAATTTTCAAATGCAACGATACAAGACCGTTCGCACAAGATTGTGAATAGGGCTGTATTTCCTGCGATAAGCTTTCAATATCGCACTTTTTCGTTGCATTCAGTTGCCATAAAAGTAAGAAGACTAGCTAATCGAAATAAAGGTTACCTTTATTTGAATACCCAACAATAAGAGCAAGCAGTATGAGAGAAGTATTCTGTCTAATAGCCTATTTCCACCGGGCCTTAAATGCATTTAACATCGCATTTAAATGTCCTATTTCCAATGCAATTGTTTTTGTATCAAAGTGAGTTAACTCACTTTCAAAACTGAGTTAACTCAGTTTTGCCGTTTACAGACGTCTAACAGAATATGTTATGTTAAAAGCTGCAGCAATACTGACAAACATACAAATTTTGATAGCATGCTTTCAGGCGCTGCAAGAGCCGTACGAACACAAACGAAAGAAGGGATTTGAATTGCGTTCGGTGTGGTAGATTTTTTGCTTAGACAATTACTTTTTACTGCATTTTTCGCAAAAATACATATCGTCTGTCATAATCAAAGTCAAAACTTCTATTATTTGCCAATAATAAATGCTGAAAGAGAAAATCAAAAACGTGGAACTTCTCATGAACCCTCTTGACATTAAAAATTCAGACAGCTCTGGTATCAATCAGCTGACAACTTTCATAAATGAAATAAACATTGGCAAATGAAATAAATTTTCACAAATATGAAAACGCAGACATTCCTAGACTGTTGAGAAGGAAAGCGAATTGGTTTTCTTGCAGCAGAGGGGCTACATACATACGTAGTCAAGGAGATGGCGGCGATGAGTAAGCTGTGGCTGCCCAGAAATAAATGCAGAATTTGGCTTGACCAACTAAAAATGTAAACAAAAACCAGCTGTTGGAGTTAACTCAGTTTTGGTGGAAACGCTTGACAGTTCTCAAGCTTAACAGAGCCCTTAAATGTATTTAAGCGCTCGGTGGAAATAGACTATAAGCGGCTAAAAAACATAAAGTAAACTGAAAAGTTTGCTTCCACAACGCAGGAATTTTTTTGGTTTTTAAATTTTTACACCCAAAAACTTATACAATACACAAGTTCGGCAATTAGAGAATGCCAAAATTTTTTTATTAAACAAACATTCAAGGGATGCCCCTAATAAAACGCGAACATTGTGTTAATTGAGGAGGAATTTTTAAAACCCCGTTTTAATTTTCTGAGATTTTGTCATGAACTCCATTTTAGGATGTAGGTAGGTGATATAGGTCAGCTGAATATCAGAGTATTTCGCCAAAGAGAAGATCCATGAGAATCAAATGAAACTCACCATTTGATAGCCCGATAACATGCCACATTGTCTGAATTTGGTCTCACGAGCTTTGCAGAGCGACGTGGAGCAATACCCGCTACGTCAATTATGGAAGTGACCTCTCCGACCCATTCGAGACTTCAGACAAGGTGATCCTTTGTCATGCGACCTCTTCAATTTCAGCATGGAGAGTGTTCTGCGCTTACATTGACTTAAAAAGCGAGATACTACCGCTGCCTTTGTGGCAATCTTAAGAGAATCTGCCAAAATGGGTCTGGTGGTAAATGAGAGAAAGATATAGTAAATGCTACCTCGACGCTTAGCCTCATAGAGGCTAAGGTCTCACGGCAAGGTCGACAGATATACTTTTGAAGTTATGAAGGAATACGTATGTATACCTTATGGGACGCATATTGTGCCCATGCTCCTTTATGGCGCAGCGGCCCTTGGTACGTTAGAGAGGAATGTGCTTCGCAAAATCTTCGGCACTGTTTCTATTTGCGACGACTTTCGAATACGAACCAACAACGAGTTGTATAAGATGTTTAAAGACATGGACGTAGCACAACGAAATAATATCTAGCGGCTACGCTTGGAGAGAACTTTTGTGGCAGATCGTAACCGCGGTGATTTTAAGCTGTATTTTACGAATAGCGCTTGAATGTCTGAACCGTTGCTGGACAACAATGAAATGTTGAAATCTATCATATAAATTTCGACTTTCGTAATCTATATATGGTATATAAAAAATAGTGTTCCACCGAATATTCGGTTTCGGTTTCGGCCCAAATAAGTGGTTTCGGTTTCAGTTTCGGCCAAAAAATTGCCGAATAGCCGAAACCGAAACTTTCTAGAATATTTTTTACATTTTATTGTGTAGCAGATATATAGTGAAAGGAGGAATAATTTAGATGCCACCAATGTAAATAAACTTAATTTTTTAGCATATAACATTAAATTATTTAATTTTGAATATTAGCGAGTAAGGTACGAAAGGGTGATTTTTTAATGTTTACGTTGTTAAAAAATGAATAAATTGTTTTTTTTTAATAAGTATTTATTTATTTATGCTATGTTTGTTTGTTTGTTCTTTATTTACTTAATGTAAAATTCGTTTGTTGAAAAAAGTGCTTGATATGGTGATTTTTATTTCAACTAGAAAGTTTCGGTTTCGGCCGAATATTAAAAAAAAAACCGAATATTCGGTTTCGGTTTCGGCCCAAAAAAGTGGTTTCGGTCGGACACTAATAAAAATGAATCGTGGTCCGTTCGGCTGCTTAAAACTTGAAAACGACTGGACCAACTTGGATACTTCCTTTGGCGGATTTGTTTGAAATTGTTACGCGAAGGTGTACGAAAAAAGAAAAGTCGGGAAAACGGGGCGTGGCACCACAAGAATACATGTTTAGACAATAACTTTGGAACCATAAGTCACACATCAATTAAATTTGGTTCAAACTTACTATTTAATCATGTCCTTCGATAGCGGGAATGGGGTGGGTATTGAACAAGGGGGTGTGGCACCGCCCATACAACTCAAATCTTTTAAATGGAATAGCTTCGGAATTGTAAGTCGCACAACATTGAAATTTGGTATGACATCATCCCATAGAATTGTTATTCTACTGTTGAAATTTGATGGGCGTTGGATAAGGGGCGTGGCACATTTTTTATGACCCAATATTTCAGCAGAACTCTAAGTCGTACATCAATGAAACTTGGTTTGAACCTACCATTTAGTCATATCTTTCGGCAGAGGGAATGAGGCGGGTATTTAACAAGAGGGAGTGGCTCCGCCCATACAACTCAAATCTTTTATATGGAATTGCTTTGGAATTGTAAGTCGCACAGCATTGAAATTTGGTATTACATCCTCCCACAGAAGTGTCATTCTACTGTTAAAATTTGATGGGCGTTGGACAAGGGGCGTGGCACATTTTTTTGATCAAAACTATCCGCATAGTTTTGAAATTGTTCGTCGCACATCAATGAAACTTAGCACGAACCTACCATTTAGTCATATCTATCGACAGAGGGAATGGGGCGGGTATTTAACAAGGGGGCATGGCATCGCCCGTACAACTCAAATCTTTTATACGGAATAGCTTCGGAATCGTTAGCCGCACAGCATTGAAAGTTGGTGTACCATCGTCTCATAGATGTGTCATTCTACTGTTAAAATTTGATCGGCGTTGGACAAGGGGCGTGGCACATTTTTTTATCAAAACTATCCGCATAGTTTTGAAATTGTTCGTCACACATCAATGAAACTTAGCGCGAACCTACCATTTAGTCATATCTATCGACAGAGGGAATGGGGCGGTTATTTAACAAGGGGGCATGGCACCGCCCATACAACTCAAATCTTTTATATGGAATAGCTTCGGAATCGTTAGCCGTACAGCATTGAAAGTTGGTGTACCGTCGTCTCATAGATGTGTCATTCTACTGGTGAGATTTGATCGGCGTTGGACAAGGGGCGTGGGACATGTTTCATGACCCAACAGTTACGCAGTACACACACACACACATCAGTGAAACTTGGTACGAACTTTCCACTTAGTAGCACAATTCGACTAGAAGAAAGTTGTGAGCATTGGACAAGGGGGCGTGGTACCGCCATGCTTTTTTATATACATAGATTGTTTGTCCTGACTGACTGATTGATTAATTGACTCATCATCGCCCAGCCCAAACCGCTGAAATTTGAACTATACTTCTTAAAGAATGAACCTCCGCTAAGACGGGATTTTTTGAAATCCAGGGTCTAAAGGGGGAAAAACATGTATTAAGGTGTTGTATGAAGAAACGTGATTTAATAGACATATTGATATCGAACTTTTTGAAAATAATGTAGATCAAAAATATGTAATTCGACACGTATTTTATAGTTTTTTGAGAATCAAAATTTAACTGGACCAAAAATGGGTTAAGATTTGTTTAGGGGAAGACTCGAAAAAAACATGAACTCATGGGCCTATTGACTTCAAAAATTGTAAAAATACTTTAAATAAAAAAAAATTGGACACGCGTATCTAATTATTTTCAAAATCTAAATCTAGCAAACTAAGGGTTAAGAATTTGTTTAGAGTAAATGTGAAAACTCATGATCTAAAGGGCCTTTTGACTTGAAAAGTCTTGACATCAAAGATAATAGACATATGTTTCTTTTTAAATCAAAATCTGACGGGGTCAACAATGGGTTCAGAATTTGTATCGGGGGAAACAAGAGAGCTTGCGTGCGAAGCCGCGGGGCCCAGCTAGTCATATATAAAAATTCATGACATTTACCACCGGAGACCGTGTATCCGGTGGAAGGACCAAGTTGAAGACGCTCTATCATCCCTTGGTGTTACCGTCACCGCGTTGATTTCAAGCTATATTATACGAATAGCGCTTGAATCTCTGAACCGTTGCTGGACAACAGTGAAATGTTGAAATCTATCTAATAAATTTCGACTTTCGCAATCATATTTACAAATTCATGAAGTATTTTATATCTGAATATATATGTTTTTTTTACCAACAATTTTATATCAACAGTTATTATAAAAATAATTGCTAGCTTTATGAATTATTATATAAAGACATTATTTATTGCAAAAAAAGTTAAAGTAAAATGTATCGGAACTGCACTACCAGAACTTTAAAAACAGGCTATTAATTCAGTCTAGTGTTATAAATTTCTTCGGTAAATTTCTTCAATTCTAACGACCAAAAAGACGCATCATTTTTAGTAAAGATTTAAAAAATACTGTTAGTAAGTTAAAACAGTCAATTCATCTTATAACAGTTATAATAAATGAAAGTACTATTAATTAATATTTAGATATTTTTTCAACAAATGGCCACCTCAGTTGATCGTGATTCTAAACTGTGCTGTTGTTTCAAATTTGGACACCATTTTTAAGCATATATGGCTGTATTTCTGCCGTAAATTGTTCAATATTTCCTTGAAGTTCGTGAAATGTTTGTGAGTTGCTACCATTCCACAATGTTTTATTTATTTTGCCTTTACATCTATGACACGAGATCAAAATCGTATATTAAAGCCATAGATTCAAAAATTAGCATTTCCCTACAAAAGGCATTCACGCAATTCATGGGCTCAAGCGCCATCTTTTTTCAGCCCTCAAATGGGCCATAATATATATGGGGCATTTCACCTCAAGCGGACATCCCAAAAAATGAATTTTGTTTATATTCTGGTCAGTTATACTTCTAGTAGACGTGGATGTGTACACCCAATTTTTTTTTCGTATGATGTTTTTTTGCTGAGTTATGAGCTTCTAAAAATTGACTGAACATAAAGTCATGAATTTTTGGATGCTTATTATCTGTATCAATTAATTTTTAAAAAAAAACTAAAAAGTATTGTTTCTGATAGTAAAAAAGGTGTTGTTTTTTTGTTTTTGTCGAATTCTAAATTTTAATTTTTTTTACGTATAGTAAACCGGAAGTGAAAATTTCAAATCGATGTTTGAGTAACTTCGACACTTTTTTTTTAATTATTTTAACGTAAATTAAAGCTTCAAATGTACTCATTCTCCACAAAAAAAATTAAAACGTGATCTCCAACCGTTTAAGACTTAGAGCACATTTTAGTGTAAAAATCCATTATTTTCAGCTATGTGTATGTACTGTATGTGCTCTAAGTCTTAAACGGTTGGAGATCACGTTTTAATTTTTTTTGTGGAGAATGAGTACATTTAAAGCTTTAATTTACGTTAAAATAATTTTAAAAAAAGTGTCGAAGTTACTCAAATACCGATTTCAAATTTTCACTTCCGGTTTACTATACGTAAAAAAATTAAAATTTAGAATTCGACAAAAACCAAAAAACAACACCTTGTTTACTATCAGAAACAATACTTTTTAGTTTTTTTTTACAAATTAATTGATACAGATAATAAGCATCCAAAAATGCATGACTTTATGTTTAGTCAATTTTTAGAAGCTCATAACTCAGCAAAAAACATCATACGAAAAAAAAATTGGGTGTACACATCCACGTCTACTAGAAGTATAACTGACCAGAATATAAACAAAATTCTTGACCTCACTTTTTTTGGGTTGTCCGCTTGACGTGAAATGCCCCATATACAAGTCATTTTTTGGGGCAACTTGAATAACACTGGTCTGCAAAAAAAATTTTTTTTGCACTCCTTATTATTGTGCACGATTATTATAGATGTGATATTTCTCAACAGAAACTGGGTTTTAAAAAATTTGTATCACGTATATATTTTTTGTGAGGGAATTTTTAAGAAAATAATTTTTTGTTCGAAAAATCAATAATCGTTTTAATAATTAGGACAAAATATTACATAAAATCACACTAAAAACATTAAAAATCATAAGACAATGTAATTACATGTTGTTTCTATCATTTTACTTAGTAGTTTTTTTCTTTTCATATTTTCTACTGGAGTTTCGCGACGAATCGGCCAACAAAATTAAATTTGCTGTAAAATTTAAATAATATTCTACTCACGTGATTCTATTTTGCTCTATAGTTGAAATTACACATAAATTTTCGTTACATGTATCAATATAATATAAAACTTACCGAAATACTGGGTTAAAAGGGGACAAGGAGTTAGCAGTTCTAAATAAAAACAAGTTAAAATTGTACGAGCGAGCGCGAACAACGGGAGTATGGGACGAATATAAACACATCAAAACATTATATAAGAAATTAATTAGAAAAAAGAAGACTGAGTTTTTGGAACATAAAATTGCCAGCAATAGACATGATAGTAAATTGATGTGGAAATTTTTAAAGCAAACCATTTGCATGACGGAGGAAAAGACCCACATAACGAAAATATTAATAAAAGGACAGTTGTACGAAGAGGAAAAGGAATTAGCAAACAATGTAAACAAATATTTCTTGGAGAGCGTAGAAGAAATAATTGACAACATACAATATAGGGGCACAAATTTATATCAGGGACCATTATTTACAGCACTTAACACTGAACTTAAATTCAGGAAAGTCACAGTAAAGGACATTGAAGACGTAGTTAATAAATTTAAAAACAAAAAAGGGGGTAAAAAATTATTATCAGAAGGCGTGTTGAAGGACTCAATACCATACCTCGGCTACTTCTACACCCAAATAATAAATGACAGTCTCGAAGAAGGAATCTTTCCGGAAGTATGGAAAACCTCTGTAGTCGTTCCTATTGAAAAGGTCAAAGGGACCCTAAAAGCAGAGGAGCTGCGACCAATTAATACCTTACCCTGCGACGAAAAGATATTGGAAACTGTCGTAAAAACCCAATTAGTAAATTATTTAGAAGACAATAAAATAATAATTCCACAACAGTCGGGATTCAGGCATAAGCATTCGTGCGAGTCAGCGTTAAACCTAGTGTTGGCAGAATGGAAAGCAGACTTGAACAACAAAAAATCGATTTTGGCTGTGTTCATTGATCTCAAAAGAGCCTTTGAGACTATAGATCAGGACATTCTATTACGCAAGTTGTTTTTAATTGGTATAAGGAATATTGAATTAAAATGGTTTAGAAGTTTTTTGAAAAATCGTAAGCAGAAAACAGTAATAGGTTCTTCCATATCCGATGAAATGGACGTTAAAATCGGCCTGCCGCAGGGTTCTGTTTTAGCTCCAATTTTATTCAATCTATATATATAAAAGAGAGTGGCAGTATGTGTGTGATCGCATCACGCTCAAACGGAACGGCCGATTTTCATGGGGTTTGTTTTGTTCGATTCGTATTAAGTCAGTTCAGGTTCGTGCGAAAAGAAAATTCCAGAAAATCGATTGGAAAAGTCGGAAAATCCATGCCATATTTGACCGTGAATTTTGCACATTTTCAGATAATAACTTTGGAACCATAAGTTACACATCAATTAAATTCACTACGAACTTACTGTTTAGTCATGTCCTGCGACAGAGGGCATGGGGCGGGTATTGGACGAGGGGGTGTGGCACCACCCATACAAGCCAAATCTTAATAATGGAATATCTTCGAAATTGTAAGGTGCACAGCATTGAAATTTAGTATAGTGTCGTCCCATAGATGAGTAATTCTACTGGTAGGATTTTATGGGCGTTGGACAAGGGGCGTGGCACATTTTTTGTGACCTAAATATTCCGCTGAACTATAGGTCGCACAACAATGAAACTAAGTACGAACCTACCATTTTCTCCTTCGACAGAGGGCATTGTGCGGGTATTGAATAAGGGGGCGTGGCACCGCCCATACAAGCCAAATCTTTAATATCGAATATCTTTGAAATTGTAAGTCGCACAACACTGAAATGTAGTGCCCCTTCGTCCCATAGATGGGTCATACTACTGGTAAGATTTTATAAGCGTTGGACAAGGGGCGTGGCACATTTGTTGTGACCCAAATATTTCGCTGAACTATAAGTCGCTCAGCAATGACACTTAGTACGAACCTACCATTTTCTTCTTCGACAGAGGGCATTGTGCGGGTATTGAATAAGGGGGCGTGACCCTGCCACTACAATTTTAATTAATTTCTTTACTAAAACTTAGCAGCAACATTGCTTATTCGAGGGCCTCGAATGCGTTAATCAGTAGCTCCCTCCTCTTCCTTTAGTTGGTTTTCTTCGTCAATTTGCATCGCCATAGATTCGCCATTCATTCATTCATTATAAGAAAACAACAACTGTCGTGCGGGACGAAGTATTTATATAAATGACATTGTATCATCGCTTCAGTATATCAGTATAAAGCTTTTCGCAGATGATGCGTTGATAATGATAAGTGGCAAGGACATAGACCAAATGAGTGAACAATTACATTTAGATTTAGACAGTTTTTATAGTTGGCTCTGTGCAAATAAACTTAAACTTAACTTTTACAAAACGAAGTTTATGTTTATAACAAGAAACAACAACTTAAATGTGAATGTACTGAAGTTTAATAGGACAGAGATCGGACAAGTATCTAAAATAAAATATTTAGGTGTTGTAATAGATGATAAATTGACATTCAATAAACACATTGATTACACAATTAGTAAAATTGCCAAACAAATCTTCTTTATGAAAAGAACTTGTAAATTGTGCGGTGTTGATTTTACTCGTCGTTCATTTGCTGAGAGATTCATGCGATCATAACATACTCAATACTTTTCGTTCTCCTCATATTTCTACTATATAAAAGCAATGAGCGCAAAAAACAGTACCAGTAAATACCGTAACCAGCATGAGCGAAATTTTGAGTAATTTGCGTTTCGCACTCAAGCTTTTTTTCAATATTTCGTTCGGCACTTTACCTGCACGAATACCTACATAACTTCGGCTCGCGCTCGACTTGTGGGTGACGAGCAGTGTTGCCACTTCAAAAATTTTTTTCCGACCAAATTAAAAATTTGCGTTATCTTTAAAGTAATTTTTATATTACAATTTCATTTTTTTAATCAATTAATGAAAAGATATTCACATCACAAAACGGACCGAAATTAATTTAAGCAGACCAACGGACCAAAAATTTGACCAATTTTGGTCCGAAAAGACCAAAAGCGGCAACTCTGGTGACGAGCCTCTACACATAGTGCGTATATGCATCTGTGCATATACATATTATTTATGTTGTGCACACGAAGTACGATAACTACTCATACTTGTCATCGTACTCGTCGGGTACGATTGCCGAATGTGAAAACAAAAATTTACGAAGCAAAGTAAAGCAGATACCGCGAACTCATATGCTTGAGTGTGCTAATAGCTCAAACGCAGCAATACTCAAATCGACATGGGTATGGTAAATACTCATACAAAATCAATGCGGTGGCGATCACACCGCAACCGCTTTTAAACCATTAAAACCTGACCCCAGAAAGGCTTGTGCGATTTCCATAAAATTTTACACAATCTTATTAATTGACCTAATCAAGAAAAAAAATCAAGCAAAACATTCATATCATGTTTTTTTTTTGTCATGTTTTTCGCAAACATTACACAAATAAACAAAATCAAACATTTGCGGAAAATAAAATGTGCCAATAAAATGTCAGCTGCTTGGATTTTGACATTTTCACGCGTTGCGTTGTATGAAAATTGGCAGTGTTTAGGCCCAACGTTGCATTCGCGCAACACAAAACGTAAAGCATATTTTTTGTTTAAAAAATAAAAAAAAAAATGTTCAAAACTTATTTTTAAATAGTTTAGCATTGCAAAATGCAGCCCACTAAGGGATTTTGATAGGTTTGAAGAATAAGTATTTTTGATTGAATTTCAAAAATTCCCCAAAAAAAACCTTTGACTTTGGATCGAAAAAAACGTATGAATATTTAAATAATTTTGAAATTTGAGTATGGCAGAATTTAAAACGATCAATTCTAATCCAATTCTACCCATTTTCAAGTCTTATGTCTTTATGAATTACTTAATATAGCGAAATTCCCAAACGTTGCGCAAACGCAACGCTCAGGGCTTAATGGGTTAAGGCGAGTATACTCAGAGTCATAAAAATAGGCACTCGCGCAGTTCTCTGGTTTATAAGTCCATCATCGAACCGCACTTTATTTACTGTCCAACAATATTTTTAATAATGAAAGATGCACAAATTAAAAAGCTACAAAAAATGCAAAACAAAGCTATGCGATTTATTTTGAAATCGCGTTATGATGCACATATAGGAGATATGTTATGGAATCTCAACTGGCTTAGTGTGAAGCAGCAAATATATTATTACACAATGAAATTCATATACAATATAAAAAATTGTAACTTACCTAATTATTTACCATATATACTCAATTAAAATTTGTAAATGAAACACATAGCATTAACACTAGGCACAAAAATAATTTGAAACTACCCAAGGTGGGAACAGAAATGGATAAAAATTGCCTGTTTTATAAGGGTTTAAAATATTACAATGAATTGCCAGAGGAATTGAAATTATGTGAACTTACTGTTTTTAAAAAGAAGCTACACAATCATTGTAAGACCTTAGCATTAAGATAACCTTATATTTCATATATTTATATTTATAACGAAATGAAATTTGAAATAGGCTTATTACAGCCGTAAGAAATAAATAAACTAAACTAAAATCAGTAACAATCACTTTAAAACTTTAAATCGAACTGAGCGCCACGGAGTCACAGCGAGAACTGCGCAAGCGTATGCATTACTGTAAACATACCATCAGTCGATATCGTTCTCTCTCTTTCTATCAACCCAAGTCGTTTTTGTGTGGAAAAATATGATACAGACTGAATAAATTAGCGTTAGTGCAAGAATGACTCACAAAAAATACAGAATTTCGAGGTATTTAAAAAAAAAAATTTTAAAAAGATATACGTGATAGCAAACAATAGGAAGCAAATCTAGATTCAGCATGTTAAGCTCTTCATATTTATCATATTTTTATTCAAAGGAGGGTTTCGTTGCAGACCAGTGTAATTTGAAAGTGTAATTATGAGTCTGAGGGAGCAGACATACAAAGTTAAGGTGCTCACCACACAAAATCAATAAACCAATGAAAACTAAAAAGCCTCAGAAGGATCTCACTATATTGACGACCAGAGCAAACGATTTAAGGACCACGATTTAAGGAGACTTCGCCACCACGTCTCTCGGTTCACTCCGGTGAACGAACGACTGGCGTCTATCCGCATCAAGGCTAAATACTTTACCATCAGCCTCAAAATCGTCCTCGGGGAATTTAATACAAATGTCGGGCGAGAAGGTATATTTGGTCCCACAGTCGGGCAGTTCCTCCTCCATGCGACCACTTCGAATAACAGTCTGAGACTGATTTCGCCACGGCACGAAACATGGTGGTTAGTAGCACCAGATTCCAGCACCTCGACATCCATACGGCTACCTGGTTATCACCCATCAATCCACCCGCAACCAGATTGATCACATTGTGATTGATGGAAGGCATGCTTCTAGCATTCTAGATGTGCGCACGTTCCGAGGACCCAACATCGACTCGGACCACTACCTTGTTGTAGCCAAAGTACGTATGCGTCTTTGCGCAGCGAAGATCGCACAACCTAGTTTGCAAATAAAGCTGGACGTCAGTAAGCTACGATCATAAGTGATAGCCGAAGCCTACTCCGCTCAACTCTCCTACCAGCTCGGTCGCTCCTCCTCTCCACCTGGTGTCATCGGCGGATTATGGGCTCACTCTATGCGCGCCGCCACAGAAAATGTCTTTGGTTTCCGACGCCCGCCACCAAGAAATGGTACGACGAAGAGTTTCGCGCAGCCACTTCAGTGAAGACTGCTGCCTACAAGAAGACCCTACAGTCGGCTGCTACGCGGGTTGTACGGGAAAAATACCGGGAGGAGATGAAGAAAGAGAGGTCCCTTCTTAGATGTAATAAACGGGAGCAATAATGGCGCAAGCGTGAGGAAATCGAGGAGTACAGGAACAGGAACGACGCCGGAAAATTCTTCCAGAAAGTCAAGCGTCTGACGGAAGGTTTTAAGCCCGGGGCATATTCCTGCAGAGAAGAAAACGGGTATCTGGTTACAGATGCGCAGGGTGTACTGAGGTTGTGGAAGGAGCACTGCGCCAAGCTGCTCGCAGGCGACGCAGAGTGGGGTAATTGATGCCGAAAATGCCGATTAATTCACCCAGGCTATTTAAATATGAAATAACTATTAGGTTTAGTTAATCTAACATTATAAAGTAAAAAACAAATGTTTTTGGGTATACTTTAGTGGAAATTAAAAAAAAAACGGTAAAAAACTAAAATAGTTACAAAAGATAAATCTTGCACTATTCTAATGAAAGTTAAGTTGAACAGTTTAATTGAAACATTTCATCGCCACCTCTTGCAGCCAATTCAATATCATTATTATGATGATGATTATCATCATTATAATCTTCATTATCAACATTATAAGCCTCACCATCACCATTATCATCATTCCTCATTAGTATCAACTCCATAGTTAGCAACTTTGGGCATAATATACATATGATGCACTTTTTTGTGGCAATTTTTTCATACTTGATACAATGGGAAAAGACTTTAAAAAAAATCTATTAAAAATGTTTTCAATGATATTTTTTCAGTCCACTTTCGTAAAAAATTCTCCCTCCAACACTTGAAATCTTTATTCCGTGCGTTATTTTGAGCTTCTTCCGACCGATTGGCCGATTGGCTGATTGGCAACAAAGCATGCGATATGATTTGCGGGCGATGCAAAAACTATTTGTGGAAAATTGTGGGCATATTTAACCAGGAATAGCATTGTAAAAAATATTTAAAAGTTTTTAATCCATAGCTGCGAAAGTTTTCTATTTCGATTTGATGTTCACTAGAAACAACCATAAAATGGTGTGAATGTTTTGATTCAAGTCTACATCGATTTCTATCATTGATGCAGATATTTCTGCATTTTGAAAAAAACAATAAAAACAACAATAAAACCTTTTGCTTACATGTTTTCATCTAAAAAAGAAACAATTTAAAAAAATTTATTTTGCACATGTCTATTTGTTCTCATACATGGCCCATTTGGCCCATGAGTTCGAACACAAAAATCGAAATGCTGGAAAAGTGCGCAACATTCGCGCAACTTTTTTTTCATAAAACGTTGCTGAAATATCTAAGCTATACGCTAAGGAAAACAGTTTTGCTCGATCTCACAAGACTCACAACTATATGTCTATGAAAAGGTCCAAAATTGGACAATTATTAAGCTTTTAAACAAAAAATCAAATAAAATACTTATACAAATTTTTTAACAAAACCAAATACACATTGCATTACTGAAATACCTGAACATGAAGGTTGCGTAACTAATTTTTAAATACTTTTTGAAATTCATAAAAATAAATCGTTTTGAAATAAAGGAAAAAACGCGTTTATCGCTGTTCGCACAAAAACTTAAAAGAAATGTCAACTTTCACAGTGCTTTGCGGGAAAACGGTAAATTATTTTGCAACAACTCTTTCACGTAGTGATGCAGATTTTTATCCACTTTAACCCGGTATCAAAAACATATTTGTATCTTTATTTTTCGTTTTTGAATTAATCGGCACTTTACTTATATATTACCCCACTGTGCGACGAAGAGAACAATACCGCCAGTGCAGACGTTATCAATCGATGACGACGGTGTGGACGTGTCACCGCCCAGGTATGACGAGGTCCGGGTCGCTGTCCAGCGACTCAAGAACAATAAAGCTGCAGGGCCAGACGGGCTACCAGTAGAATTGTTCAAGGCAAGCAGCGGTGAGCTGATTGGGTGCATGCACCAGTCCAACTACAAAATATGGCTGGAGGAATGTATGCCCAATGATTGGAACCTCAGTGTCCTTTGCCCTGTGTTGAAGAAAGGCAACCCAAAAACAGTGCTGCCGTTTTCAATTTTTCTTCAGTAGTATAAATTGTAATTTTTGGGTAGTATTTATTGACTTTGTGTAGTACACATGCATATTTTCTTAACAGTGTAAAAAATCGCAAGGATTCTAATTCTGATTACTAAATCAGATACTAAGTTTCAAAACACATTAACAATTTTATTTATACAAAAGTGAAAGAAACAATGTAATTCAGTTACAAAAATGTACATAAACAAATTTTATATGTTTTTATTATATAGTAATTTTTTTGGTGGCTCCCATTTTTCCGCAAATTTTCCCCTAATAAACTTTTCGAAGTTAAATCGAGTGGAGAGTAGTCTTTAGTAAACTTCTTTTCTAATCTTTAATTAAATTTACTTCAGACTACTATGCGGAAACGCAATTACAGTACCAATAAACTGCCGAAGGAGCGGAAACATATACCCCGTTTATACGACAGCTCAAGTCGCTTTCAGTCAATACGCATCGACTCAATACAGGTGATGTACACTCAGTTTTTGAACATTTTCAACTAAAAAACAAGCAACACTAACAGGTAATTTTCATTCAGACGTCAAAAAATAGGAAAAACGAAAATATAAAAGCATACTTTTCGTACCTTCTGCAGTCAATTCGCTTCTGAAATCAATGTATAAACACCTGGCTCGAAAGCGTATCGAGTCAATGCGAATCGACTGGGACCGTCGTATAAACATGGTAACAAATTCATTAATACTGTTTTTTTTGGAAACTTGACTCAAGTTCCAAATTTAGCAATGCCATCCATTCCGCTTCTAGAGCTTCAACATTCTGTTCTTCAATTAAAAGTGAGAATCTTTCAATTAGGGAAACTAGGGTGGGAGATACATTTTTTGGATTTATACTTTCCAAGCACCCTTAACTCAATGATGTCTTAAGTCGACCTAAGCGATTATCGTTTTTGACCACAGATTTAATCATACTTAATAATACTAATACTTCTTTTTCGATGGACTTCATGGAAAAAGTTTATAAAGCTTTGATAAAATACTTAATTACTTAAATTTATTAATATCAAATATCGTTCCTAAGAGAAATCGAACGAATTTATACACCTGTATCAGGATATTCCAATGATTACGAATTACATATTTTTACATGTTTAAGTTTTCTGACTCGTCGACGTCCCATTGACCACTTTATTGTCTGTATCAAATTTTAAAAGATTCTTCCAAGAATATGCAAAAATGTTAAGTTATTTTGTATTTAAATACAGTAATATTACTCTATTATTTCACGATTTTCATAGTTGGGCATCGCATCCGTTGCGCTGTTTCCAAAGTTTAACACTTTATCAAAAGCTATTGTACGAACAGCATTTGGCAACATAAAAAAGGTGCAATTGTCACTTTAGTCGCACAACCTGAACTCTATGGCGAGCTCATTTGCTTGATTGCAAAAAATTCAGCAAAAAGTGAAGCATACGGAAACACATTTGTTAGAAATAAAAACGGCAACGTTGGTTTAAATTTTGTGCTTTGGCAATGTTCAGTTCGGTAACATATTTGTATATTCTTTTCGAGTAACCTTACTTAAAATATGAAAATTAAATTGCTAAAACTTATATTACAGAAAATAGTAGTACAATCGGCCTGTGGGTAGTACGGTAGTACAGATGATGAAATAGTAGTAAAATACTACTATAGTAGTACGTTCGGCAGCACTGCCCAACAATATGCGCCAATTTCAGGGGTATCAGCCTGCTTCCCATCGCGTAAAGGTCATGACGAGCGTAATATGTGAAAGATTGAAGCCAGTCGCCAATGCGCTGATTGGGCCTTATCAGTGTGGCTTTAGACCTTTAGACATTCGCTTTACGCCAAATCCTGGAACAGACCCATGATAAGGGATCGCCCATATGACGCATTATCTGAACTTGGAGTCCCTGCAAAGCTCGTGGGACTTTGCATAGCGACGTTGGGCAAAACTAGCAACTCCGTCAAGGTTGGAAGTGACCTTTCCGACCCATTTGATACCGTTCGAGGATTCAGACAGGACGATCCGTTATCATGCAACGTCTTCAACTTCACCATGGAGAGTGTTTTGCGAAAGACCGGTGTACATCGTAATGGCACAATCTTTAACAAAAGTGTTCAGCTCCTTGCCTACGCCGATGACATTGATGTCATTGGGTGTAACAAAGCGAGATGTCACCGTTGCCTTTGCGACAATCGAAAGAGAATCTGCCGAAATGGGTCTGGTGGTAAATGAGGGCAAGACGAAATATATGCTGTCTAAGCTCAAGGAGTCGCATTGGTTTGGGTCTCACGTCAAGGCTGGCAGGTATACTTTTGAAGTTGTCAAGGAATTCGTCTACCTTGACACCGCCATTAACAGCAGCAATTATCTCAGCCTGGAGCTAAAGCGAAGGATTACTCTTGTCAATAGGTGCTACTATGGCCTCGGTAGGCAACAGAGTAGCATGACCTCTCTCGACCGACAAAACTTGCACTCTATAAGACACTTATTGTGACCGTAAAATCTTCGATATACTAACCAACTACGAGCTGTATGAGTTATATAAAGACATGGACATGCAGCACAGTGAATTAACATCCAGCGGCTACGCTGGCTTGGCCATGTCTGCCGTATGGACGAGAAGGTCCGGCGAAAAAAGGTGTTCAATGCGGTAGTTTGAGGTTGACGGCGAAGAGAGAGGCCGTGTTTCCGGTGGAAGGACTAAGTTGAGGAGGCCCTATGGTGGTGTGACCAACTGGAGAAGGCGCGCGCAAAGCAGAGGCGCCTGGAGAGAATTTTTGCGACGGGCCGTAACCCGGTAACGGGTTGTTATGGCCAGTTACGTAAGTAAGTAATTATGAGTCTTTCCATGATATACTAGAATAAACATAACAAACAAAATGGACGTCTAACATTTAAACTTTTACACTGTTAGCTGAAACACACCTGAAAAGGCAATATTCTTTCTAAGAATTTTCACTTCATTCTCCAATCATGCACAGTTTTAACTACACCTAGATATCTATGAAAGTTAGGTTTTTGTTTTATACTCAAAAAATTATTTATAATTATAATTACAATTAGTAATGAATACTGAAAATTAAATATTTGATATGTTAAGGTTTTCGTAAGCGAGTTATGTATAAATAAGCTATTTAAACGTACATAGTAAAATAGCGACTAAATACATACATACATACATTATAATAACTACAAAACCAAATTGGTAGCATCCAAGATCAACAATACGTGATCAGTTAAGCAAAGAATATTTCAACAAGCTACAGTCATCTGCCCCATTTGTAGGTACTAGATTACTCTATGTATAGCGCACAATGTAATTCCACATGTAAGTGGACTGCAACCAAATTTGCATGACATATGTATGCAGCTATGCAAATCAAGTTATAGCCGGGTATTTTTAGAACGTTTGAACTGCATGTAACGCGAGAAAAAGCCAGTATGCACATTAGTATTGTATTTAGTATTTACCTTCTGCCATAGCTAACGCACAATGTGTGTCAGGAAGTAAAATGTTTATCACTGTTAATTGATATATTTGCCACAAGCTTTCCCAACGGCACCAAAGCACGCAAATTGACAGCCACTACGTCAAGCAGACGAGACGACAACCGCGAGAACCTTCATCACTTGACTTCACACGGAAGCAAAATTTCACAAGAGAACGGAAAAAACAGTGGACTTTCGTAAAACAGCATCTTTGTTCCACTTGTTATTCAATTTTACGTGGCGTGCGTACAAATAAATATATTCAAGAGTTAAATTACAGCAATAAAGAAATGCGCGCGATGCAGGCGAAGATTTAACTGTCTCGTCGCCTGCCAATCTACAAACGGAATGAGGAAAGAGATTTGAGTCTTTATGAGCTCTGTGCTATTTTCACCGTATCACTCGGCGACCAAATGATTTTGATAAGTATACATTTCTCCACATTCGCCTCCATTGTTTTCACAGTAAATTGCTCAGTAATCACGGTAGCGCGTCCGAAGCTCTTCTTATCAGGCTCACTTTTATTCATGTGATAAATTATTTCTCTCTTCAAATGCAAGAAAACAAATGTAATCACACTAATCAAATATACGTACAAGTACTTATAAGACTTCAGCAAAACCTAAACTCATTACTCTAATCTATCGTGTGATAGTATTAAATTGTAAATTGTAGAAAAATCTGCTTTAATATGCGGAGAAAACATAGCCAGAGTGTTTCGGCTTTGGAATAATATTTCTGCTTTTGTACATATTTACTATGTGTTATAACCGCAGCCGCTTTACTTTATAGCTTTTTATTTGGTTTTTCGGATTCTTTTTTAAATACATTCATTGGGCTTAGAATATCTGATAATCCTCAACCCATTTTTAGATAATGTCTGTTAGCTTCTATCAGTGCATTTGCCATTTCACATTTATATTTCCTATGAAATGTTGTTAGTTAGTTTATTAAAAACATTTTTTTTATATTAACCCTTTGCTGCAATGACGTTGCATATACCTTGTGATCAACAACGAACGGAAATTAAAAAAAAAAACGTTTGATCCAATTTTCCAATTTTATAGGCCGCCAAAGGTATGGCCTTCAGCTCACGCAGCGAATTCTCTTTTATGGCCTCTATGGTCTCAAAACGTGTTCCCCGGAATGGCAATTTGAGTTTGGGAAATAGAAAAAAGTCACACGGGGCCATGTCTGGACTGTATGGTGCTTGGCTGATGACATTGGCCGAATTTTTGGCCAAAAAATCCGAAATAATCAAGGAAGCATGAGATGGCGCATTATCGTGGTGTAAAACCGTAAGACCGTTTGGCCCTCCGGAAGGAATTCGTAGTGCACCGTATCCCGAATATGGAAAAAAACCGTCAGCAAAACTTTGATTTTGGACCGACTTTGCCACTCTCTCTTCGGTTTTGGCTCATTTTCAAAGCACCATTCGGACGATTGTTGTTTGGTCGACATATCAAATTCATAAACCCATGTTTCGTCACCAGTAATGATGAGTTCGATGAATTTTGGGTCGCTGTCTGCGTTCGAAATCATCTCTTTGGCCACATCAACACGATGCTGTTAACCCTTATGTGTGTGCTAGGGTACCCGGGTACCCCAGCACAGTACTGAAATTTTATATACTTGCGGATAACCTAGAAAGGTGAAACTTCATGACAACTCCCAAAATGGTATTATGTCTTTATTTTCGAGTGTTTGATTCCATTTAGTTGCTGAGGCACCCGGGTAACCCAACACATATTTTATGGAGTTGCATGGATTTCTTAGATATTTCTTGTAAGTAAAACTTTCTAAAGCAAATAATTTGTAATAGAACAATTTTATCAACAAAAAATGGCAGCCGCTTTATTTGTTTGGGCTCGTAAAGGTCGGCTAGCATCGTTATCGAAACCTGTAAAACGTAAAAATTTTTTGAACCTGTCGGAAGACAGCTTTAAAACTTAGCAAAAACGGAAAAATGTCTTACAGTGCGAGCAAAAAGTGAGACATTTTCATACAATTTGTACCGGGGTACCCCATCACATGAGTAAGAGTGCTATTTTTTAACCACACACACTAGGGTTAAGTTGTCCAAGACCTGAAACAGCCCAACTTTGCTGTACACAAAATAACATTTAATTATGTTAACTATTTCATTGAACATTTTTATTTCTGTTTTGGCAAACTGTTCTGACAAAGATGTTAAATATATGTGGACGTGTCGAGCGTGTGTAAGCGAAAGAGGAAAAAGCAAAGCCTCTCGTAGTGACGTTCATCCTGTCGACGCCAGCGTTGGCGCAGGGATGCATTTTGGCAGGGTGCTCTAAGCAGATCGTTTGTGGTGCTGCCACAATACTCCCCTCCTATTCGGAGTGTACGGCGATGAATGCTGGTTTCAGCCGATCGATCGCCACATTGACCGCTTTGCCATTGATGTCGATGGCGAAATACTTTGTGTGTCGTTGGAGCACTTTGTATGGGCCTTTGTAGGGTGCGGATAAGGATGGTCGCACCGACAAGTCCCGTACAAAAACCTGTTCACACGTTTTCAGGGCGGAGTGCACGAAGGGTTTTTGATTGGTATGCCAGGCAGTATCTACTGGCCGGAGGTCACGCATGATTCGACGGAGTTGTCTGACAGTCTCAACCTCGCTGCTTGCGCCGCCACAGTCAATGAAAAATTCTGATGGGAGTCGCAGTGTGGTTCCGTAGACCAATTCTGCTGGTGAGCTGCCAATATCGGGCTTGTAAGCGGAGCGTAGGCCCAATAGAATGACCGGTAAAGATGTCGTCCAGTCGCCCAGGCTGTGGCACAAGATGGCTGACTTCAGGCTGCGGTGCCATCGTTCGACTAAACCGTTGGTTTGCGGGTGGTACGGCGTAGTTCGCAGATGCCGAATGCCGAGGGCGTGAAGTAGGCTCTGGAACAACGTACTCTCGAATTGTCGCCCCAAGTCTGATGTGATGTCGACAGGCACGCCGAATCGCGATATCCATCCTCTGATTAGGGCCGTAGCCACTGTCGGAGCGGTACTGTCCGGAATCGGAAGCGCGTCTGGCCATCTTGTGAAGCGGTCGATTATGGTGAGGCAGTAGCGGCAGCCGTCGGAGAGCGGAAATGGCCCGACTATGTCTATGTGTAGATGTGCAAAACGCTGACTCGGGCACATTCGACGTTGCAGCGGCGACGCTGTGTGGCGAGTTATTTTATTGCGCTGACACTGGACACAGTGTTTTGCGAACTGGCGGCTGTCGCGATGTATGCCCGGCCAAACAAAACGTTCCGTCATCAGGTTTGATGTAGCCCGCATGCCTGGATGTGACATGTTGTGTGTAGCGGCGAGGACTGCGTGTCGAAATCGTTCGGTAATGAATGGACGTATTCGGCCCGTCGAGCTGTCGCAATAGACTTTCTTGTTGCTAGAAGGAAGAATGAAGGTGGTTAGTTTAAGCGAATGACTAACTTGCCTATCTACATAGGCGCGCAGCTCTTCATCGGTGGCCTGGTCAGTTGCTAAGTCATCATAGTTAATTGGGTCGGAACTCAGCGCCTGGATTCGAGACAGCAAATCAGCGACTACGTTTCCTTCGCCTGTAACATGTCGAATATCGGTGGTGATCTGCGCAATAAAATCCAGTTGGCGAGCTTGACGATCTGATGCTTTTTCAGGGCGTTGGCGAAAAGCAAACGTCAGCGGCTTATGGTCGGTATAAACATGACATTGTCTCCCTTCGAGCATAAAGCGGAAGTGGCGAACGGCAAGAAACATTGCGGTAAGTTCCCTGTCGTAGGTGCTATACCTCAGTTCAGCACCTGAAAAACGTCGCTGGAAGAACCCCAATGGTTGAAGTTGGTTATCGATTACTTGATGCAGCGCAGCGCCGGCTGCATAGTCGGATGCATCGATCCACAAGGAAAGCGGTGCATTGGGGAGCGGATGAGCAAGTAACGTGCAATTTGCCAAGTCGTGCTTGCACGCCTCGAAGTGTTTGATATTCTCTTCGGACCAGCAAAGAGTCGTATTATCGTTGCGTTTACTGCCTGGAGTCATCTTGAAGAGGGGGGCTTGATGTATTAGCGGATGAGGTAAAAACGGTCTATAAAAATTTATCATAGCGAGAAAGCGTTTAAGATCCTTAGCAACCGTAGGAAGTTTAAACCCGGTGATCGCTTTGACACGACTGGGAAGTGGTCGAATGCCATCTTTGGTAATCAGATGTCCCAGAAATTCGAGTTCCGATACACCCAGCACTGATTTTGCTACGTTAATGGTTAACTTGTTCTCCCGTAGACGTTGAAATATGGTGCGCAGGTGAGCTTGATGTTCTTCTGGTGAGCTTGACGCGACGCAGATGTCGTCGAGGTAAATAAATATGTTTTCGACACCACGAAAAACTTCGTTTATAACTCTTTGGAATGTCTGCGCTGCGTTACGCAAACCAAAGGTCATATGCGTAAATTCGTATAATCCGAACGGAGTCGTAATGGCTGTTTTGCACACGTCGTCTGGGTGGATGGGAATTTGGTGGAATGCCTTTCTCAAATCAATTTTCGAAAAAATCGTTTTGCCCGCTAGTATGTGAGCGAAGTCATGTAGGAACGGCAGGGGGTAACGATCCGGTACGGTCACTGCATTTAGGCCGCGGTAGTCCCCACATGGCCTCCACGATCCGTCTGCCTTGCGCACCATGTGTAAGGGGCTCGCCCACTCGCTACTGGATGGCTGACAGATGCCAAGTTTCATCAGCAACTCGAACTCTGTACGTGCTGCCACCAGCTTCTCCGGTGAGAGTCTCCGTGGTCTGGAAAAAACTGGCTGACCATTGGTGATGATGCGATGTACTACTGCAGAAGTTATCGTTGCCTCAGGAGGTGGTGGTCTGGTGATATCGGTAAACTCCTTCAACAGATTTGAAAAATTCTGAGTTTCTTGTATAGACGAGACGTTTATTGTGTTGAGTAGCGCCACTGTACACACGGTTTTTAGTGCGGTTTTCCGGTCGAGAAGACAGCGCCCGTTGAGATCAGGCAAGAGATCGAAGTGCGATAAAAAATCGGCTCCAATAATTGCTTGGGTTACGTCTGCGATTACGAATTTCCAGACGAATTCCCGACGCAGATTGAGATCAAGCTTTAATAACACCTCGCCAAACACACTGATTGGCGAGCCGTTAGCGGCAAACAATTTCGTATCCGATGATGAGGAGGCTCGGGCCAAAGTCGAACTTTTAGGAATAGTTGACACATCCGCACCGGAGTCGATTAAAAAGTGCATCCGTGTTGATGTATCGAAGATATGTAGACGTCGGTTCGACGGCATGTCAGACTGTTTGCCTAGATCTGAAATGCGGTTGGCTGAGCGTTCCTATTGGGTGTTACTCGGTGTTGGTTGCGCGTAGTTGCATGGCTGTCGGCATTTGCGAGCGTTTTGCCCAAATTTGAAGTGGTACCAACATAGTTCGTTGCTTCCGCTGCTGTTGGTCGTTCTGCTGCGCCCTGGAGTCCTGGATCTGGAGCGTTGCGTTGTTCTGTCGTTGACAATGTGATCGAAGCGTTGTTTTAGCGCAGCTACCTCGGCCCGCAGGTCTGACGCAGCGGTGTGTAATGGACAGGACACCTCGCAATGTTGGCTTTCGCGTAACTGTATAGACTCACATATGGAGTCTGCGATTTTTAGCTTGTCCACAAGCGGTACGCTGGTAGCTATTATGGCTGCCTGCGCGAAAGGAGGCAAGCGGCTGGTCCATAGATCGTGTAAAATACTTTCGCTTAATGTGGACCCGGCGACGCGCTTCATATCATTGAACAGATCACTTGGGCGACGGTCGCCCAGAGGCATGTCGCGGAGCACGCGTTGCAAGCGGCGTTGCTGACTTTCGGCGAAATTCTCTGAAAGCTTCGATCGTAAGTACTGGTACTTTCCCGAGGCCGGCGCGGCGTCGATGACGGTGCGCAGCTCCATTAGTTTGGCCGGAGGGACGCTAGCTAGCACAATGTTAAATTTCGCTGTGTCGGCCGTGATGCCTGATGCCTCAAACCAAAAGTCCAGGGAGTAGAAGTACGCGTCGATATTATCGACGGACATCGCCGGCAACGGAATTCGCAGCGGAAAGTTTTGAGGTGCCACGTATTCTGCGCTGCCTGCTCCATCGGTGACGATCCTGCTATCGTTTAAACTCATTATGGTTGATTATTTCGGAAAAAATTTAAGCTTGAAACGTGTTATTCGCGTTCGGGGTCACCAGTGTGGACGTGTCGAGCGTGTGTAAGCGAAAGAGGAAAAAGCAAAGCCTCTCGTAGTGACGTTCATCCTGTCGACGCCAGCGTTGGCGCAGGGATGCATTTTGGCAGGGTGCTCTAAGCAGATCGTTTGTGGTGCTGCCACATATATTAGGTGCACAACTTTGCTTCCGCCGTTTTCCGATAGGTGGCTGTACCGGCTGAGGCTGGTTGAAATACATAGATGGTAATGCCTTTAAAGTGAGTGTGGACAGTGCCTAACGAATTGTCATCGCCGTTTCAGTGACAGTTGTTCTTGTTTTCGTATTATTCACGCTCGAAAATGTCCGTTTATGTGCCCAATTCTCGCCATTTGCGGGAAGTTTTACTTTTCTGTTACAATTCGCAAAAAAATGCAGCTGAAGCGCATCGAATGCTCTCAGAAACTTACGGTGATGCTGCTCTGAGTGAAAGAACGTGTCGGGAGTGGTTTCAACGTTTTAAAAAAAACATGACAAAGTCATCCAACAACACGACAATGCTCGGCCTCACGTCGCAAAAGTGGTCAAAAAGTACCTGGAAACGCTGAAATGGGAAGTCTTGCCCCACCCGCCGTATTCCCCAGATGTCGCCCCTTCTGACTTCCACCTATTCCGTTCGATGGCACACGGCCTGGCAGATCAACATTTTCAATCCTTCGAAGAATTGGAAAAATGGATTGCTTCATGGATAGCGTCAAAAGAGGACTCCTTTTTTCGAGCCGGGATCCGAAAATTGCCGGAAAGATGGGAGAAAGTTGTCGCTAGCGACGGACAATACTTTGAATAATACATCTGTAAGCACTTTTTCGCAATCAAGCTTTTAATTTTGGAAAAAAACGGCGGAAGCAAAGTTGTACACCTGATATGTATATATTTACTCTGGTGCCGCATGAAACTGTACTTCTTCAACACCGATGACTAAAACGGGTATAAACTTGTACAGATTTTTTAGTGTGAGTAGTGTTACTGCTGAAAAGTTTACTCTAACTTTGGATTCTTTATTTTTCGGAAATTATATTTTTTGTGATTTCCTCATAATCACGCATTTTTTGTTTTTTATTTTTGAAGCACGCACAAAAGCATAAACCACTTATGTATGTACAGTGTACCACTAAAGTCTTCGTACAACACCTAGTTCAAAACTAATTATTAAAAAAAACTAAATATTTGTAGGAATTTTGAAAAAGTGTCGATGCAGATCTGTTTATTTAGCATTTATTTTTAATACAACAACAAAAACTAATATATTTCATTAAATATATAGTTTAAAAGTTTTAAACCAAAAACAAAAAAAGTCGCTTATTTACTTCCAATAAAGTCTTCGTACACTTTAGCTATGTCTGTGCATTTGTCTTCGTACACTTACGAAATTAATTAACTACTAGTTGTAACCCCCGAAATTCGGGTGTAAACAAAAAAACTAAACTAAAATGTAATGTATATTTTTTGCATCATAGTACTTCGTGAAATACTACATTTGCCGTTGTGTTTAATTTCTTTGTCAATAATTGCACTCTTATGTCTAATGATGATCGCACCCGACTTAACGCTGCATACAATTGGCCATGAGTGAAGCAATCCTCTTTTAAAAAGACTCCAACTCTTGTCGAAGTTTGACCTTGCGATTTGTTGTTATAGCGAATGCTGGAATTATAGGAAATTGGCGACGTTTTAAAACAAATGGAAGCTTTGTCTCGCTTGGTTGCAAATTTATGCGAGGTAGTATATTTAAGTCGCTTTCCTTGCGCTTCACCGGTTAAAACTTTGACGTCTAAACAATTTGAATACATTTCTTTTATGATTAGTCGAGTACCATTCACTAACCCCTCTAATGTGTTGAGGTTCCGGATTAGCATCACCACTGTTCCCATTTTCAATTTTAATTCATGTGTTGCAATCCCACTAAAGTTAACCCTTTCAGTCACAATGTCCAATATATTGGACTACAGCCCATACAATTCATACAGAACGGGTTTATTTTCATGTCGGAAAGGGTTAAGTGAATTCAAAAATTCCATGGGATACCTTACTGCATCTGCGGAGTCCTCCGACGAGAACTATCGGCGCTGAGATAAATTTTTATTCGCCCAGGTAGCATTTGAATTATTTTTTCATTAATTTTTGCAATTATCCGTTTCACGGCCATCTCCAGAAGAACAAAAGCTTGCCAGAAAATAGAAATCGTTTTACAATTTCAGACTTTCGCCAGCGCAACAACAACAACAGCATATCGTTTTTACCTCACATCGGATACAAAATGCTTGGCTTTACAATGTGAACATGCACTGGTCAAGCCACCGATGTGGTTAATTTTTAATTATAGCAACAAACTTCCTCCCTTCGTTAAAATTTTGTTTCTTCTTTTTGTAGTCGATGTTGCCATTTTTCAAAAAGAACTCTAACTACTTTTTTGTAAGATTTGAGTTGGACTCTTAAGAATAACGCGATCAAAACAAAACATAAAAATGCAAAATTTGGGACATAGCAACACTGGCTAGCATCAAAGAAGAACAAAAGAAAATCGAAATTTCAGCCTTTCGCCGGCGCAAGAAGAACAACAACAGCATATCATTTTCTCCTCACAATCATCCCCCGCCACGGCGATGTGCTTCCGCAAATAAAACAACGCTGTGGCATGTAAAGTAACGCTCTCACCCACTGTTGCCAACTTAGTGCTTTCGCACTAAATTTAGTGCTTTTTGAAAATCAAAACGCGGAAAATATTGAGTTTGGTGCTTGGTGGGTTTTTTTGTGCTTTTTTTTATTTCAAAGACACCAAGACTAATTCATGCTTCGAAAAAATTTAAAGTTTTTTTAATAATTGGAGTGTTATACAACACTGTATTTCATTTAACACCTATATAACACTGGAATGTTGGGCTAAAAAATCATTGTTTGGATATTACATGACAACCGAAGTGATCCTCCTTGGTGGAATTGCTACTTAGGTCACGGTTGCCACTGATCTGCAATAGATTTCCTAGTATGGTACACAGAATATTAGGACCACTACCACCTTTTTTTTTGTTCATCAGTGCTTTCTGAGTGGAAAAACTATGTACCCCTTGTACGCAAACTTATTCTGACTAGTGTACATACATACTTAGTTGGGACATAAATACTGTTACACACGTTTTATGCAATAAAATGAAAAGTAGTGAATGTTTTTGGGCTAATTTTTGTTTACATATTTATTGATATATATTGTATACAAAAAGCAAACATTCATTCCAAATGTCCGCCTTTGGCCTTCACGCACGACTTAAGTCGGACTGGCCAATCATCAATAGCCGCACGCACCTCGTCCATCGGAAAATTGGCCACAGCACGAATCAAAGCTGTCTTAAGAGAATCAATGTTGGGGTATCTTTTGTGGCAAACCATGTCCTCTAAAACTGTCCACAATTTGTAATCGAGCGGGTTCAAATCAGGACTGCCAGAAGGACATTCTTCAGAGGAAATAAATGCTGGTAAATTGTTTTGGAGCCAGGTTTGAGTCGTTTTAGCTTTATGGGCCGGCGCAGAATCTTGCTGGAAAGTCCACGGCTGGTTTTAGAACAAAGAATGGTTAAGTGGTTTTACAACAGCTTTCAAAACGGTTTCTTGGTAAACTGTGGCCGATGCTTTGACCCCTTGTTCGCAGAAATGCAAGTCAGTGACCCCATCGTAAGAGACACCCCACCAAACCATGACTGAAGCTGGGTGATGACCCTTTTCGAGCCGTGGAATCAATTCAGATGCTTCCTTAGATGGCCGTGCATACACCCTATCATTTTGCTTGTGAAATTTTTCCTGCACGGTACAAATTTTTTCATCGGTAAACAAGATTTTTCTGTGCAAGTTCTCAGCGTGCTTCACCAAAAGACGTTTGCATTTTTTCATCCTTTTTTTTCAAAGCTGCAGTCAACAAATGTCCGGTGCGGCGTTTGAAAGTCCAAAGTCTTTTTTAATAATTCGACTCATGGACTTTTGCGAGATATTCATCTCCCGGGCCATGATTTTCTGTTTTCAGAGCGGATTTCGCTTAATTCTTGATTTGACAGCTTTAACGACTTGTGGTGTTCGAACTGTGCGCGGACGGCCCGACCGGTGGCGGTCTTTAACATCTCCTCAAACAGTTTTATGCACCGGTAGACGAACATGCGACTAATCCCGAGCGGGCGGAGCGTTTTGAAAATATCGCCTTTTTTCATTTCACACTTAAATAGCGCTATAACAGCGATACGGTTCTCGTTATCTGACCACTCCATGGTGAAAGCTAGAACAATTTAGAATTCCCGGTGCAGACTAACGCTTTACAGGTTATGTTTCATAAACCATGTGGAAATAACGGGGTATGTTCAATCACAGAATAAACAGTATACAGAAGGCGCATCTGAAATAATTTTGCGATTTCATTTCAGACGCGGACGGGAAGCAACAAAAGTGAGGAAAATGTAAAGGGAACCGCACGCATAGATTTGTGCTTTATTCTCATTTCGACAACAACACGCAATGTTGTTTCTTTCCGCAGCAAGCACATTGAAATGGTGGTTGATTTGGCAAACCGATCGCCAAGGCAAATTCAATAGGTAGTTTCAGCAACAGAACTGATTCTTTGATTATTGGCACAACATTGTTACAATAGTTTTCCACTTATTATCACTTTCTTAATGCGCATTGGTTGTTCCAATATTTTTACACATATATTTATTTTCATTGTAGCCATTTTACTTTTTACAACTTCTTTTTTACAAGCAGACCAAAAGAACTATATTAATAAAATCCATTGAATTTTAGTTTTTTCCGTAGTGCTACCACCTTATTTATGCGCCTTGGCGATCGCTCAATCAAGCAAGCACGAGCAACCACCAACATGCAAGCGGCACATCGCTTTGTTGCCCAACAACACCAACCACAGTGTGTGGTGCGTCACTGTTTCATACACCGCTCTCACAGCTTCTCAGTTTACGCTCTCGCGCTCTGTGCGTTCTCGTCCCCTTTACTGCTTCCCCCCGCATCAACAAACGGGTCCTACCGCTGGAACCCGCAAAGAACATTTTCTTTACACCAGATGCGCGCTCTGTATACTGTTTGTTCTGTGATTCAATTCAACGATTACAATGGGTGTGTTCAATGTTGTAACAATATTTATGTCCCTACTAAGTATATAGTTATATTATAATCTGGCTAACTATTACTATTACTACTACAAATACTATAACAAATATTTAATGCTTAGAGAACAAAATGAGAATTGTAAGGAGTTCAGTTCGAAAATAAAGATTGTTGAACCAACATCAAACCTATTTTATAATTATATAGTACATATGTATACAGAAAAAACTCCCAACAATTTTAACATTTAAACATAAAGATAACAAAACAAGTAAGCATTTTATTTTATACATAAATACGAAAACAATTAAAAAATAAGTAAATAAATTAATTTACATAAATACATTTATGTACTTTTTAAAGACTATTTGCTTTTAAATAAATATTTATCATTGCTCTTTGTTGCTTTAATCAGACTTATATTGCATTTAATGATATCATAAAATTAATAATAATGAGATCAATTAATAATGAGATCAAAACAAAAAATATCAATTTTTATCGAGATAAATATCAATAAGTTAAGGCTGCTTTTATACGAAACATTGTTAATTTCAACTCAGATTATTATTATGCATTATTATGCTACCAAAGGAAATAGTAAAATCGACATGTTTCGTGTTCGTGGAGGACATTTTACCTTCATTGGAGGACGGAGGACATTTGAGTAATTTGGAGGACTGTTCTCC
This sequence comes from Melieria picta, assembly GCA_964056695.1. NCBI lineage: Eukaryota > Metazoa > Arthropoda > Insecta > Diptera > Ulidiidae > Melieria > Melieria picta. The sequence continues at coordinate 87,850,936 of OZ057400.1, forward strand.
ACAATGTAGGACGGGTGGAAAGCCTACTCACGAGTGATATCAAACGGCATCACACTTGACGTATAAACCTATCACAGATGATTGAAAATGAAAAAGCCTTGGCATTTTATTATTTCATATGTTTATTTTTATAAAAAAGGTTTTTTACTATTAAAAAATCATCAATTTGGAATTGAATTGAATTGAATTCGTTTTGAAAACTTACATTACAATTACATTTACATTTCAAAATTTTCCAAATATAATGAAATACAATTTAACCACAGTCCACGACATTTTTGAGGTTAGGAGCGCTAGGGCTGAACACAATCTGCAAAGATTCAATGAAAAGAACGCTAACATTAGATAAAAAATTTTTTGATACACTTCTCATCTACTTTAAATAAAATGTAATTAACATATTTATTACAAAAAGAATAAACGATTGTACTTATCTTTTTTTTAACTTTTCCACCGCTGACCTGCTTTTGATACACTTTTGTTTCACTTTTCACAATTTGACATTTGCGTCATGGGCGCAAGCGTCATAACGGCACATGCCGTATGTACATATATTGCCATCTCGTTTTCTCATACAGGGAAATTTAACGTACTGAAACTTCTTTTTCCCGTTTGCATGGAACCATATATGCAATACTTCTATATTGGCACTAAGCTCAAGGTACATTCGCCAACATCACAGTACAGCAATAGTGAAATATGAGCGAGAAAGCGTATAAACGAATGTACCTTGACATATCGAGCCATGGTCGCCAAAATATCGTAAGCGCCATTTTTTCGAAAATTTTTTTTTGATTGAAAATATAAGTTTAACATCAGACGGATCTGTCTGCAAAATTACAAATCTCAGTAATGAATAACTCCCGAGAAAACAAGTCGTCAATTTTATCGTTTGAATTGTTTACTTGTTTGCATGGTTGCAAAATTATCGTAAGCGCCACTATAAAAACAAGCAACTTCCAACTGCAACCTTGTCAAGACGAACAGCTCCGCAAGTGATATGGAAATAACTAACTGTAATTTTTTATTTCTCCTTACACATTCTGTTTTGTGCGTGATTACAAAAGTTTTGTTAATTTTAGTAGAGATAACATCCACGTAAATCATGGAATCTTTGGCTGCAAAGATGTTTTTAACTCTTTTGGGACAGCTTTTAACCCGGTTATGCAAAAAGTACAAAATTTCGCTATTAAACTATTTTAGACCTAAATAGGCTATTTTAAAGATTTGAAAATCCTTCCTACAAAGTCCTGTGAGAAGTGCTTATAGCAACAATTGTCCATAGTGGTAAATAACACAGGACAACAAATTTCGCCATTTCTGGTTTTGACATCAGTTCTAGGCTAATAAGGGGTCACTAAATTCGAATCCGCAAACCGTTTCTGAAACTTAGTTTGCGTTTTGGAAAAAAGTGGGCGCGTCATTTTTTTGAATTATCCTTGACTTCTCGACATTTCAGACCGTAAACCTATTAACATGATTTTTTTTTGTTGGAATTACAACATCTCATGGCTTCTTTTCTGATACTACTCATTTTTATGTGTTCTAAAAATCCGTGGTAATAGGGCTTCAAGGTCAGAAAATTTGGAATTTCAAGGTGTTTCTTTTGATGACGAAAATAATACAGATTTTTCGTTAATCAAGTAACGAGGTATATATACCATATCAAAAGAAGGCACATTATTCAATACAACCGAGGGAACAGTTGTGGTGCACAACAAAAACATTCGCATCGAAATAATACCAAAAATGTGCCAAATGTGTGGGATCTAAAAAGTATATGTGAAAAGGGGATAATAAACGAAAGGTATCATAAAGAAAACCTGGATATGAACTGAAATCAGCAAGTTCAAGATACCTTAGCAGAGACTGACATTGAAGACTAAAGAGAAAAAAATTCAAAACAATTTTAAATACTTAGACTTTTTAATTTATTATTATTATTAACGGATCTGTTGTGCCCCTTCGTGGACCTATAGTTCGTCCGTAAGTCCAGTATCCGAGAGAAATTTTAATATGTTACCTAAACCTCTGGAAACCCAGTTCGTACCTGGTATAATAAAGTCCCCCAGGTGTTTCTTTCGTTTGTGCATAAGTACAGGGAATTCTCCTAGTATATGCATTGCGGTTGCATTTTCCTGCAAGCAGAACCTGCAGTATTCGTTTTCGCGAATTCCTAGTTTAGTTAGTTTAATCTACAATGCCCTGTAAGGATACCTGTAATAAACCTTAGATTATTCTTTGAAAAGCTCATGCATTCCTCGAATCTTTTCCTATTATACGTCCCGATAATCGCCTTGGAATGTTCTAGTTCTGGTTGTCCCAGTATTGATTCTTATTGATTATCTCGTGTTTCCTGGTTAGGACGGATAGAGCTCCACAGCAATGGGGATAGTACCGACCTCCGTCCCCGCCCATGTGGGCAACTCCGGGGGGTACTTTTTCATTTACTTTGGATTGTTAAATTTTTCTTTTAAGCTGAAATGTAATTTGAAGTTGAAATGGTATTTGGCTTTATTATTACTTTCGATACTTCTTTTTTGGGTTAGATTTACCCAATCTTTTCTACTGTTTTTTAGTGCTTTTACAATATTTCAAAATTTCTAATAACTTTTGCGACTATATTATTATAAACAAGACAAGAAAACAAATTAAAAGGCAAGCCAACGTCAAACATTTTTTATCGTAAGCGCCACAGCTTGTGCATGCTTCAGAATTTTCGTGGTAGCGAAATTATCGTAAGCGCCATTAAATACGCTCCTGTTTTGCGAATAAAATTTTTTTTATCGGTATTCCAAAAATAACTTTAAACCAATAATTCATGCACAAAATGGAAGCATTTAATAACATAATATAAAAGGAAAACACAAAAAACCTTCTCCTGTAAAATTACGAATTTGGCGCTTACGATATTTTGGCGACTATGGCTCGATATGTCAAAAGTCAGGTGCGGTGAAAATTTACTGGAAATAAATAAAAATTTGTCGAAATTGACTGAAAAGCCTACCTTTTTCTTCAACCGCCCCTGGAGCAGTTTGACAGTTGTTCATGTGTAGAAGTGCACATATATACACGCATAGAAATACATTCGCAAAATTTCGTGTTTTCTGTCTCATCGCTTGTCTCCCTTTGATTTCCGAATGAAAACACATTAAGGGTATTCATTTAAGCAGATAAGTTTACCTACCGCATATATTTATACATTTACGCACTGTGTTATACGAACGCACATATAAATGTTTTGTGTAAATGCTCTTTATCGATCAGCTGTTTAGTTGTCAAAATCATAAAATTAAAATGCCAAGAGTTAGCGAAAAAGTGAAATTTCTTAAATTTTGGGAAGAAAGCCCTACAAAATCGCAAGACTTTTTAAGAAACGTTTTGCCGCATTTGGATGAAAACAGGTTTAGACAAATTGTGCGAGTCAGCCGAACAACGTTTGATGTTATCGTTAATCTAATAAAATATGATGAAGTGTTCAATGGCCTGCGTTCGTGCAAGCAATTTCCTTTTTCACATTGAACAATGAAATAAATCAGCTGACCATTTGGCAGGGTTGCATTCACAACCTCGCAAACTTGCGCACATTGTTTGCACAACGAAATTGCTGCGCAAACTTATCCGATGCGCGTATATAAATTTTCATACAAATTTTGACAACTCATTTACGCAATGGTAAACTTATACGGTTTACGAGGTTTGCGAGGCTTTTACACCTTTAAATGAATACCCATATTGTGAAGATAGGTTAGTGCCAATATAGAAGTATTACATATATGCATGGAACATACCTTTGTAAATGTTTATGTGTTAGTTTCACCGAGAATTTTTGTAAATGTGTTGGAGTTTCGATCACACGTGTCTGGCAAGGATGCTTAGGGTCGTTATCTTGCTGGAAGTACAATTTCTCAGATAAACCCAACTGTTCCGCACTTGGCTTAAAATTTCTCTTGAGAATGTCAATGTATGCGCGATTATCCATGACTCCTTTAATTGTTTCCAAGTTTCCAACGCCGCTGGCAGCCATGCAACCCCATACCATTACTCCGCCGCCGCCGTGCTTAACAGTCTTGATCGTATTCTTTGGATTGTAAGCTTCTCCCGTCTTTCTCCAGACCTTGAGCCTTCCATCAGAGCCAAAGATATTGTATTTGAACTCATTGGAGAATATAACGTTGTGCCAGAACTCAGGAGGTGCATTTTGGTAGTCACGAGCAAAGTCCAAACGCTTTTTGCGATTGATTAAATTTACCAATGGCTTTCGGCGAGGAGTGCGAGACTTAAAACCGGCATCAATCACGGCTTTTCGCACAGTTTCCGGGTGAACTTTTTTTCTTCGATTGAAGGAACTCTGAGCTTATTTTCGGTCAACTTATAAACGGATCCGCTGTAATCATATGCTTAATTTGCAGGCGATCTCCTCATGTGAGAATTGGAGGCCGTCCTGATTTAGGCTTATTCACTACGCGGCCTTCGTATTTAAAACACACAATGACCGATTGCACAGTAGAACGGCTCCGGGAAACGAGTTTAGCTATTTCCGCGTAGGATTTTTGCTGCTTCACGTGCAAATTCAATATAAGCTTACGCTCTTCAACTGACAAGTATTTTACAGGCATTTTTTATAATATTTTAAAATAAATTGCTTCAAATCTGACTTTCATTCTACGACTGAATGATGGATGTCTCGTTTGATTGCTTTTTCAAAGAATAGTTTTCAATAAATTATTATTATGGGCAAAAGGACAGACATAGCTTAAGTGTACGAAGACTTTATTGGAAGTAAATAAGCGACTTTTTTTGTTTTTGGTTTACAACTTTTAAACTATTTAATAAAATCTTTTAGTTTTTGTTGTTGTATTAAAAATAAAGGAAGGACTCTTATATATGGGCTGTTGAGGAGGGGGATACAATTTGGTGGGGGGTAGGGAAAGGAAAACCGTCGGAAGTGTATAGTTTTTTTTTAATGAATTTTTTAAATTTTACCTTCGAAGCTAGAAAACTTGTAATTACTTGCCAATAAGGTGGAGGGGTTAGGTGGAAAAAGAGGGGAGAGGGGTAATAAACCTCTTAAGTGCAAGTAGGGCTTCAGATTCAGTGAAATATTTACAGTATTTCTGTATTCAAACTCCTTTTGTGTGGCCGGCCTTCGGCCGGGCGCTTGAAAAATAACCCTCATAGGAGCAACTAGTGCGCCAGGCATCAGTAAAGTGCTAACAGTATTTCTGTATTCAAACTCCTTCTGTGTGGCCGGCCTTCGGCCGGGCGCTTGAAAAATAACCCTCATAGGAGCAACTAGTGCGCCAGGCATCAGCAAAGTGCTAACAGTATTTCTGTATTCAAACTCCTTCTGTGTGGCCGGCCTTCGGCCGGGCGCTTGAAAAATAACCCTCATAGGAGCAACTAGTGCGCCAGGCATCAGTAAAGTGCTAACAGTATTTCTGTATTCAAACTCCTTCTTACTGCCTTCATGCACGTAAATTCACTTCAATTTCGCATAAAATGTACATAAATTCAGTTGAAATTCGCATAAACAACATACCGTCATATCTTTTCACCGCAAATTCGCAAATAAAATGTACATTTCTACTGAATTTTAACATTTCAATATGGCAATGCTGTAGATATTTCTTCAGCTTTTTTGCTATTGTGAATGCCAGTTGTATGGAGTGGAAGAAGAAGTGTCAATTTGCGAGACGATTTCTGTGATTTTTAAAAATTAATAACTTATAAACTAGACAACTCCGACGACTAAAAATTTAAAATTACTCGTTTATTAGTGAATACTACCTACCATAAAAATTTCAGTACGCTAGCTCACTGCCCATATATAAGAGACTAGCCAAAATAAATGCTAAATAAACAAATCTGCATCGACACTTTTTCAAAATTCCTACAAATATTTAGTTTTTTTTTAATAATTAGTTCTGAACCAGGTGTTGTACGAAGACTTTAGTGGTACACTGTATATCTATTTGCAAAACCTTTATCAAACGAAAAATAATGTATTCACTACAAAGATGAACATATGTTAAAAATTAGCAATTTTAATCACGTTCATATACTAAGTACTGTCAACTATGTATGCAATCTATATACAGTGGACCCTCGGTTAACGAACGCCCCACATAACGAACATTTCGCATAACGAACACTTTTTTTTGGGAAAAAAAGTTTCTCTTAACGAACGAAGTTTCGCATAACGACCAACGAAAAAGGGGGAAACCTTAATTGCATGTAAAATTTCTGTCTGTGCTAAGCAACGAAACAGGGGAAACCCCGAATACACATTATAGTGCTGTCTGTGTTTAGCTTTTGTTTCATAATTGTGCATTTTGTTTTATTTTTGTGCATAATTGCCTGTGTTCGTAAAATTAACAAGACGTGTTGAAACATACAAATGTTCTATTTTTAATTTTGTTTTTATAAAAATTGCAAAATAACATACGTAAATGCCTTCAAAACAAGATTCGGAGAAAGAGAAAAATAAAAGAGCCAAAATAACTATTGAAATGAAACTACATTCTTTCAATAAAAGTTCAAAATGAAACATATTAGAGTGTATTTTTTTCGACCTGGAACGCATTAATTCATTTTACATTGATTTATATGGGAATAATGGTTTTGCTTAACGAACGTTTCGCATAACGAACAAGATGCTGGAACCAATTGTGTACGTTAACCGAGGGTCCACTGTATTTATTTGAATAAGGGCGCTGAGATCCCGCTATCCACACATCGTACAATATCATATGATACATCATTTTAAAGCTCTTGATGAGAATATTTGCACAAACTTTTCAAAATGTAGATTGATAAAGCCTATCCGGAGATATTTGCATCGAAAGTTGCATTAATTTCCCTATTGGAAACCGCATTGCTCTTTACGTTTATCAAATCCAATCAGAAAGTTCTGCGCTTGAGCGAGAAGATGGGAATAAGCAAACAAACAAAATCGTGCATGGAACCCACACGTTCCACACCCGCATGTGGTGAGAGCGTTACTTTACATACCACAGCGTTGTTTTATTTGCGCTCTATGTATGCGTACATCGCAGCGAGTTTGCGAAAGCACATCGCCATGGCGGGGGATGATTGTGAGGAGAAAATGATATGCTGTTGTTGTTCTTCTTGCGCCGGCGAAAGGCTGAAATTTCGATTTTCTTTTGTTCTTCTTTGTGCCAGTGTTGCTATGTCCCAAATTTTGCATTTTTATGTTTTGTTTTGATCGCGTTATTTTTAAGAGTCCAACTCAAATCTTACAAAAAAGTAGTTAGAGTTCTTTTTGAAAAATGGCAACATCGACTACAAAAAGAAGAAACTAAATTTTAACGAAGGGAGGAAGTTTGTTGCTATAATTAAAAATTAACCACATCGGTCTTTTTAAAAGAGGATTGCTTCACTCATGGGCAATTGTATGTAGCGTTAAGTCGGGTGCGATCATCATTAGACATAAGAGTGCAATTATTGGCAAATAAATTAAACACAACGGCGAATGTACTATTTCACGAAGTACTATAATGCAAAAAATATACATTACATTTTAGTTACATAAACGAAATGGTAGTTTTTTTGTTTACACCCGAATTTCGGGAGTTACAACTAGTTTCAATTATTTGAATGACTGAATGCGACAAGCAAGCATTCAAAAAGGTCATTTTATGCATTCATATTTCTAACGAAACTTTTGTATTGCCTTTTAGATCGTGTTGTTTCTAGGTAATAGTCCCCCTAGACGTTGTGATCTTGTCGTGCGGCAAGTACGCTGAAAAGTCGAAATATTTTAATTTTCATATGATACTGTTACGAAAATGAGTTCTTTAGGCTTATTCGTCTCTCTGGAGTGTGCTTGAAAAAATAAAACACACTTCATTTACTCGACGCCAAACGCAGTCAAAAACCAATAATCACTTTATTCACAAATTTACACTTTGCTTATCTTTACACTTGCTACTACTTATTGGACTATTCCGTGTTTCACCTTTGCTTGTTTAAATAAGACTCTTCTCTACGCTGTACCCGGCTGGCTTTTATACTTGTCTGCTTATCGCGCCGATTGTTCTCGCACATTCCAATTGGACTATCTCTCGATCGTTCTCGCACATCCCATTACCACCGCAAGTCATCCTTGCCATACCGCAATTACCGCCGGCCGTACTCTAAAGTGCGTGCCTAAAAGTATGCCCGTAAAAGCATTCATGCATAGCACAGCGACAGGGTGCCTCATCGTTACAATACAATCGGTTGTGCAACAGATAAAAATTAGCTGATGCGTCTTTTTGTACAATCTAGTCAAGTTGTACGATAAATCCCATCGTCCAGCCAGCTTTAGAGGCGGAGCAGAATGTGAAGTTGATATAAGCTAAGGCTGAAGCGCGCCAACACGCAATGGTAAAGTTTACTTAAACTTAAAGTAATTTCGCTAATAAAGACGGTACATAATATCAAAAAATTCAATCTTACTTAAGGCGTACCATCAGCCGGCCTCGATAGTCCAGAGAATAGCGCGCTGGATTCTCATAACGAGGCCCTAGGTTCGATTCCTAGCTCGGGCTGGTGAAAAACTCATCTATTTCTATCGCTATCCACATGAAGCGGATGAGAATGAATGAAGAATTGCACAAGTATGAAAAGAAATTTGCAAAAAAAAACGCCATTCGGACTCGGGGTTTAACCATAGGCTAACATTTGAAATGTTTGTTACAACACATGTTGGAAAAAACAGTGTTGCAAACACATTTCAAAAACAGGTGAAATCTGTGGTATCACAATGGGACAATAGGCCTCCAAGTGCGTTTCTTGTAGCTTAGCACTGTGTTGTCACTGATTTCATAATTGCATCCTACTTTTGACAAATAGATCTTTAGCTTGCACTTTTTGTTCACTCGAGCTAATTACATTTTTGCCGGAGAGGTTCAGATTCCGATTCAACATGGTCACCAGTTCGATAATTTTTTTATGGTCGCTTTCTTCTCATTCTTCTGCTACGGTTGACGCACACATAGACCCCTTCTCAACTGCTTTACAACTCAGGACACAATGTTCTGGGAAATTTGTAGTTCCTTTACAATCGTTTTATACGTTAACTTCAAATTATTTGCGACAAAATTTGTTCGTGTTTTTCGAGGATAACTTCATAAAAAAAATTATTTTGCATTTCTATTAAAAAATGTACAGGCACAAATTAGTGCACTCATTTCTAACCACTAAATGTTTACATACCTGTTAAATACTAGTATGTTTTATTATGAAGCTACATACATACATACATAATGTACCTTACGGGACATGGGTGATGGAAACTCATACACATAAATCGCAAAAACTAACACATTCACACATTGTGGTCAATTTTTTGTACTGGAGCCACTTCGGTGGAAAAGAGACAGTTTGGCTATGAAATTATTTTATAAAAGTGAGCGAGATGAAGGGCTAATGTACATTGACATTTCAAAATTTGAAAGAAAAAATCAAACTTTCATTTAATCAGCTTTTGCATCAGCGATGATGCATTTATACAACAGCAATTACGAATAAATGCCTCAGCGCTGACAGAAACGAGAGCACAGATAGAACTAAACAGTTCATCCGCATAAGTAACTATGTGTGGAAAAGAGACAGCTATGCCAGCCGCCACCACGTGGCACCTTGTTAGATTCGATTTTGACATTATGTTGTGAAATTTTAGTGAACGTGGTGGACGCAGTATTCGACGCAGATAAAAAAGGCTTTCTAAAAGGATTTAAAGATAAGTATAAACAAAATTAAACAAATTAATGAACGTGGTAAACTTTTAAATTATATTTGCAGGATTTTCCAAAACGGATATACCTCATTTCAGCGCCTTGACGTTTATAAAGCTCCCAACTCAACTCTCTTATGTCGTCTTAAGCTTTTTCATATCAAATGAATAATTTTTGTTATTGTTTTATGTTAACTGTGGATTACAATTTATTTGACCAATTTTTGTTAATTCAATTGCTTTTTGTATTTGTTAAGTAAATTGTTATGATACAATACATACAAATAAATTTAAAAATGGGGTTGTTAATTTTCACATCACCGCTGATGAAAATTTATATCACACATAGTTACTTATACGGATGAACTGTTGAGTTCTATCTGTGCTCTCGTTTCTGTCAGCGCTGAGGCATTTATTTCTAATTGCTGTTGTATAAATGCATCATCGCTGATGCAAAAGCTGATTAAATAAAAGTTTGATTTTTTCTTTCAAATTTTGAAATGTCAATGTACATTAGCCCTTCATCTCGCTCTCTCTTATAAAATAATTGCATAGCCAAACTGTCTCTTTTCCACCGAAGTGGCTCCGAAGTGGAATGTGTTAGTTTTTGCGTTTTATGTGTATGAGTTTCCATTACCCATGTCCCGTAGTGTATATACTATATACATAATATATATCAGGGGCGTAGCCAAGGGGGTTTTGGGTGTCAGAACCCCCCATAGCGTATAATTTGTTAACATTCTCAATCACTATGCATCGTATGTACGTTCCCACATTAGCAAAAAGGTCTTTTCATTTTTAAACATTTAAAAGAATAATAACAAAAAATTTTTTTTGGCGAAAATATTTTATTGAAAATGTCGTTGTCCGGCTGGATCTGGCGTATCCTTGCAGGTGCATACCGAGTGCTCCCAATCCATGTCGCCTCGTATGTCATCGCGCTGGTCACCGTCTCCCTAAATGTCGGCTTGCCCATCATCAACGCACTGCGACGTGTCTCCGGATCATGAAGACCTTCAATAAACGCCTCAATCTTCATCCTCTCGAGATCATCAGCGCCGAAGGACGGGTAGGACAGCTGCACGAGCCGCTCAATGTCTGCTGCATATGTCTGCAGCGCCTCGTTGGCCCTTTGCCTGCGCTTCTTCAGCTCACAGTAGTACAGCGTTTTGTTGTGCTCGTCGCTGTATTTGGCTGCCAGCGCCCTTATGACGGTCTCGTACTCGCTTCGTAAACATTCTCTGATTTTATTACCTCAGCCGCAGCACCTTTAAGAGCCAGCGCCAATCTCCGACCTTTCCTTACATCGGTCCACTGATTTTCCAGAGCAGCCAGGTCGAATTGCAGCTTGAATGTATCGAACGGCGTAGTCCCATCATAAGTAGGCACTTCTGCTCGGGTGGCAACACTTTCCGGAACCGGCGGCAACCATTCTCGCGGCTGTGCCTCCCTAAGCCACTCGTCCATTTTTCTGTTCATCGCGTCTTCCAGACTATCAAATCGTTTGTTCAGGGAATCATCCAGGTCGTCGACTCGTTTATCCAAGTGCTCTACTCGCGTTTCCAGGTGCTCGACTTTCCCATTAATCCTGTCTGAGATTTCCTCCACTTTCTGCTCCAAGCGCGCAGAATTTTCCTGAAGCTTGACTTCCATTCGCTCTGACACTTGCGCCGATATTTCATTGGTCGCCGTTTCCATTTTCGCTGCTATCTGCGCCGACATTTCACGATTCGTTGCTTCCAGTTTCGCTGCCATTTGCGCCGACATTTCGCGATTTTCATTTTACATTTTGGCTGCCATTTCACGGTTGGAAGTCTCGAACATGCCTTTAACCCATTTTCGGCCGCTACCAGAAATAGCCAATATTTTTTTAATTCCTTTTAAGGACTTACATTTAGGACCTTAATCAAGAATATTTTTGGATTTTTTTTGTGTTTTTTTTTTAATTATTTTTTTTATAAATTAATAAAAATTTAATTTCAAATAAAAACAAATATATATGTATATAATTTTGGTCAAATAATAATCAAGCATGAAAACAAACAATTGTTGGCTTACATATGTACATACATGACGACTTCTGGCCAATGGTCGATTTTTCGACCACTGAAAAGTACGCGGTGCTGAGAGGTAAAAATATTTTCATAATCTTATGGATATCAATTGATTGTGGTAATTTGGTCTTTAGGCTTCGTAAATAATCAATAATAAATCAATAATTTGAAAAGGTTATATATTTTTCAGAATATTCAAAATATGACTAAAAAAATGCTTTTTTTGGTGCCTTCGCCAACATCTCTAAATTTATCTTTTTTAAAAAAAATTATTATTTCGAGGGGTTACCAAAAGACCAAAGCTATTTTATGCATCAAAAGTTCAAAGATATAATGTCTAAGTGCAGAGCTACTCTCCTTCAAAGTGGCTGGTCGAAAAATCGACCAGCGGCCGAAAATGGGTTAAGTGCAACCATTAGCTGGCTCATGTCCAATGCTTGTGGTGGCGCAGCCGCTGCAGCCGTACTTTGCATCGACGCAGCACCCGCAGGCGATTCCTCCACTTTGCCCGACGTCTCTAGCTCCTGCGTTCCGAACTCGTGCGCAGTCCAATCGATGCCTCGTGATTCACACGTCTCTCGCAAGCGCAGCTGCAACTCCACCTTTCCGCCAGCAGTCGGCAAATTCCAGCTGGTCCACCTTCAGTTGCTCCAGTCTAACCATGTCTGCGTTTTATAATTAATTTTTTTTTTTTTTACTTTCAGTAACACAATCCCACTTCTGACACCAAATGTTACGAATACTAGTTCTAGTGGGCTACCACGTATCTCTGGATTGCGTAATTTGAAAATAAAACACTTTAATTATCCAAACGCAGTCAATAAAAACCAACGATCACTTTATTGCACAAATTTTACACTTTACTGTCTGTACACTTAACTATTTACTCCGTGTGGCACCTTCACTTGTCTAAACCAAGACTGACTCCAGCGTTTAAGCGATGTGAAACTGGGAGAGCCGGTAGAAATACATGCACAGAATTTCACTAATATTATTGCAAAATTGCAACCTTGGGGCCTACTAGTAGGCCCCAAGCTTGATCAGGAACTTACTTTTTCCTCCATATAAATTTTTAAAACGGGGTTGCTGTTCTAGTTCATTTCAATTTCCAGTGTTGCTGATGTGAGTCATTTTTTGTGACCAAAGAAATATTTCTTTTTATTTGTATTTTTTTTGGTGCAATTTCGTAATACGTTTGTATAGAACTAACTATAAAAATATATTATTGCCCAAAAGTGTCAAAAGAACCGTTTGGTATTCTTTTTATTGAATTAAATTAAGGTTTTATAAGCTGCATAAAAAAAAACAGTCCTGCGTTCGAACTAGAGCATTTATCACCAAAAGCATACCTGTTCTGATCTGATCGTTAGAGATTCGCTAAATGAAGAACTGCGAAATAAAAAGGGCGGCAATTGACCCTGTCGTATTCAACGCATTAAGCTTTGTGTTCTTTGGTATATTTTTCAATAATATCTACGTAATGAAACCAAAAAGTTGATATGGTGTGTATTTGATGCAGAAAAAAGCAAATAAATGAAAGGAAACTGGCGGAATTTTAGTTTGCACAATAATCCCTAATATCGGGATAAGAGCGGAAACAGTGAAGAGATGATCACTGCCAGCACACACAGACTGTGTACGTGAATTGCAAAAAACGCACAAAAATCTGCTTACTCTCCCAGTTTCACATCGCTTAATCGCTGACTGACTCGCTGCGCCGTACCCGGCTGCCTTTTATACCTGTCCGGTTATCGCGCGGATCGTTCTCGCACATTCCAGAGTGGACTAAAGGTTTCCATGATGATCGCGAGCCATCATTGCCAGGTTGGACTAAAAGTTTCCATCATTGCCAGGTTGGACTAAAAGTTTCCCTTATTATCGTGGCCGTCGTTGCCAGATTGAATTATAGCACGGCGCGTACCGCCAGGGTTGCTTTGCACAGCGACAGACTGTCTTATCGTTACAATATATATATATACGTATATGTGGGTTTCGCTACCCGAATCAATATTTTATTCGTTTTAAGTTTACAAGTGTTGCTTTAAGTTTATAATTGTCGTTTTAAGTTTATAATTGATATTTTGTGTAACGTTTTAAATTTTAAGTTTCGTCTTTCACACGTGCTTCCCGTCGCTTTCGCCGTCGTCGTCGTTCTGTTTCCCTTCGGCTGCGTTCATAGCTGCTGGACTTCGGCTCCCGCAGGGTTGCTGGTCTTCGGCACTAGCCAGGGATGCCTTATTACTCCCACAACTCGGCCATCCTGCTATGCATTCGCCCCGAATGCGTCGCTATCGTCTAATGAGGTTGCCCATGGTTTAATATGTTCAGCACACGTCGTCGTGACCCTTGGTCCTTCGCTGGCACCAACTTTGGTTACATTGTACGTATCGTTCGGCTTTACTTTAGTTATTTCGTAAGGCCCCAAATACTTTGGCTTTAGTTTTAGGCCCCCGCCGAACTGAGTTCTCTTAATAGCTACGAGGTCAGCCAGTCGGTATCGAGTTGCTGGTCTCCGCCGCAAGTTGTACGCCTGCTTATTCTCGGATTGCATCTTCAAGATTTGCTCTTTAGCCTGCTGCCTCAACTCGGTTCTTTCGTCTTGGAAGTTCGCGACCATTTCCTCTTCGATGAGCTGCTTTATACGTAAGTCTGCTGTTGTGCGCATTTTAACACCTATCATTAACTCAAAAGGTGTCGTCTGCGTACTTCTGGAGTATGTCGAATTTATGACCTGCTGTACCTTGTCTACGTGCCTGTACCACTTCGACGGGACATCAATGCTCAGTTTCGCCAATACAGCAGTGATAACGCTGTTCAACCTCTTAATTTGCCCATTAGCGCGCGGTAATCCGGTGGTAATTTTGTGATGCTTTATATTTTCAGCTTCGCAATAGTTTTCGAAATCTTCAGAAGTGAATGCTGCCCCTCGATCTGATATAATTTGAGCAGGACTACCAAATATCGTACTCACTGCGCGTAATCGTGTTATCACCTCTTGCGTTGCCGTCGTTTTTGTTGGGTATAACCAGCAAAATTTTGTAAACGCATCGATTATAGCAAATATGTGCTTATATTGTTTGCTAGTCGATTCCAAAGGTCCCAAAAAATCAACGTGGTATGTGTATATTTGGGATGTAACGCAGGTCGCCTCCTCGTGGTGCATCCTGGGTAACGCCAAATGACCTGCCTGACCCCCCCCCCCCCCCCGATATACGTATCGGTTGTTACGACCCTGCTTTCGTCTCCGGACCTCTCTTACCTCCATTTGGACTTCGTTTGCTTTGGGCCGGTGGTCGTGGTATTCTGTTACCTGAGTACACTGGAGTGACACCCAGTGGAAATGGCTTTCAGGCTAATGCCACGGCTGCCTCCGTCCCGTTAAAACCCTGGCAGGCCTCGTGGTACGTTCAATGCGTAGGCGTCAGTTGAGTTTCACTCCTGACTTGCACTGGATCTGGCTCTGAGCAGCTGACCCCATAAGGGCAGCGGCCAACCCTTCGCATGGCCTCACTGCTTGCAAAGATAACCATGGGATCCTATAGTGACTACGCAATCGGGCGGCGATAGCGGCCACGAGTGGGGACCCAACAGCCATGAATTCGAAAAATTCAAAACCCTCAAACACGCCCAACCCACAGGGGACGCGTGCGCCTAACCTGAAAGGGGGGCGCACGTCGATTCCCCAGGGGACTCGCCCGCTTAACCCGCAAAAGGGGCGGAAACCCGCCTCTGCAGCTAGGGCTCCAGTAGCTAGGCAGCAGCAGGTCGGCACCAAGGGCCACCCCCTCCTCTTCGGGCAACGCGACCGCTACCAGGCAGAAACCGCCGGGCGATCGCGTCCTGCCCCCCAGGCCCGCACTTGCTCAGGGCGGCAGACCTTCGGCGAAAAGCCCAGCTCAGCCTGTCCCTGTAGCCTCCCACAGCGCCGCCCCTCCTTCAGGCGCTAGTTCTACCGTCGCCCCCTCTACGCAGGCCTATAGGACTAGGAAGACGGCCTACAAGGTCCTCCGCAGGCTAGAGAAGATCCCTCCGGGTGAACTCTCGGAGAGGGATCAAGCCTCCTTGGAATGGGCAAGGAAAAATATTCATACCAAGAATACCTCGCCTCATTCTCAATTTGCCTCCAAGCGACAGAGGTCGCAGGAGCAGCAGCAACCTCCGCAAGTGGCTCAGGCCAATAAGAGGCCGAGGCTGGCGGCATCGACTCCGACATCTGGTCGGACTTTTAGTGAAGTCACCAAGAGTAGCTTGGTATGGGCTCTTGTCGACGCTAGTAACGCAGATGGAGCTATCTCTGCAGAAAAATGGCGGACAGTCAGGTTGGCCCTACTGTCTGTCTATGACGAGGTTCTGGCAGCGAACCCGGGTCCCCCTCCCAAGTGTAGGGATGCAGGCTGGCACCAAGGCCGTGTAAAGCTGATGGCCTGCTCCGACCAGCGCTCTGCGGACTTGTTCCGGATGGCAGTGTGCAAGCTGGGAGAAGTCTGGCCAGGTGCCGACCTGCGCGCGGTGCCCCGGGACGAGATTCCCAGCAGACCGCGCTCCAAGACCTGGGTTCCGTCTGAACCGTCAGACCCTGCAGCAATACTGCACTACCTCCGGACCGGCAATCCGGAGCTTCCCACCCACAACTGGAAGGTTGTGTGGGTTAGCGAACCGCGTGGCTCGCTGAGGGAAGCGATGATTATCCTTAACAAGGAATCCCTCAAGCCACTTGCCGCTACCGGAGGAGTTGTCAGCTACGGCTTTGACTCGGTCACACTGCGGGTTTACCGAGGTGACCAGTCCCCCTCCGATCCGCAGAACCCACTAGGGGTAACACCGGGGCCTTCTGCGGCGCCCCTTGTCCGCGACACCGCCTCCGAAGACGGCGCCGAAAGTGTTGTTTCCGCTTCGGAAATGATCGGCGACTTTTTCGAAGGCCTTGAGGTGAGGACCGATTGCGATCCTGACGAGAACATCTTGCTGTCCGACCTGGACGATATTTTCGCTGGGAAGGAGGACGGCGACGGTAGTCGACGCTCCTGGGGATGGTGGGGATACTTCAAATTAATCTCCACCACTCCAAGGCGGCTTCGGCTGCCCTCCTCCTCCATTTGGCATCCAGCAGGGAGGACGTCGTGCTAGTCCAAGAGCCATGGATCGCCGAAGATCGGGTTCGAGGGCTCCGCCTCAACGGGTACAGGACTGTATCCCACCACGCCGCAGGTAAAATTAGGGCCTGCACCCTCATTAGAGACACTATTAATGCCTCTCTTCTTCCTAGGTACTGCGACGGGGATTGCGTGGCCATAGCTGCTGAGATACACTCCCGGACCTACTGGATTGTATCCAGCTATATGGCACACGACCACGGGCCTGCACCCCCTTACGGGCCACTGAGGGAGGTGACCGCAGCAGCCAGCGAGCGAGGCGTTCCGCTCATAATCGGGGCGGATGCCAACGCACACCACGATGCCTGGGGAAGTAGTGACCACAACGAACGGGGTGAGTCGCTTTTTCAATTTATATTGAATACTAACCTAGGCATTGCTAACAGAGGTAGGGAACCAACGTTTCTTACCGCTACTCGGAGGGAGGTTCTGGACGTCACACTGACCAACGCGCTCTCTGGGCACCTGGTCAGGGAATGGCGGGTTTTGGAGGAGTGCTCCTTCTCTGACCACCGGTACATCAGTTTCCGTTTGGACCTGAGTACACCGGCCAGACCCCCGTTCCGCAATAAGCGTAGGACAAATTGGGAGATTTTCTGTTTGTCCGTATCTTCTAGTTTGCCCTTATCTCCTCCGCGGCTCCTGTGTCCTGGAGACATTGAGACCGCGGTGGCCACATTAACTAATTCACTTAGTCGTGCTTCGTCTGCTGCTTGTAAGCCTAGGATATACCGGGGCAAGACAAAACCACCTTGGTGGAACGCCGAAATCGCTAGATTACGGCGTGCATGCAGACGCTCTTTCAATGCGGCCAAGAGGGATAACACCTGGGACGCGTATAGATCCGACCTCAGAGCCTTTAAGCAAGAGGTCAGGCAGGCAAAGAGGGAATCGTGGGAATCCTTTTGCGGCGGTATCGAAAAGGTCTCCGACATCGGCCGACTCCGCAGGATTCTCAGCAGCTCCCCGTCTATTCCCACCACCATTCAGAAGGCAGGCAGTGACTGGACGGAGTCCAGTGGGGAAACCCTTGAAGTGTTAGTAGACGCGCACTTTCCGGGAAGCACCCCCCTCTCTGCTGAAGCGGTAATTCCGGAGGAATCACATTCGTGGTCCTTAACGGACGTCCGCATTGATAACACCATTGTTACGTGGGCTATTAACTCCTTCGAGCCTTTCAAATCTCCGGGACCGGACGGCGTCATTCCAGCTGAATTACAGCAAACCACGGAATCGACGGTGCCGTGGCTCATTGCGATCTTCAGGGCATGCTTGGAATGGTGCTACATCCCCCTCCCATGGCGGGAGGTGGATGTTGTCTTCACTCCCAAGGCCGGGAAGACCTCGCACGTCAAGGCAAAAGACTTCAGGCCAATAAGCCTGACATCGTTTCTCCTGAAGACCCTCGAGAGGATACTCGACGTCCATATCAGGAGCCTGATTGACCCAGCTCTTATTTCCGAGTCGCAACATGCCTACACAAGGGGTAGGTCGGTTGAATCTGCGTTGCACTCCCTAGTCGACTACATAGACAAGTCGCTAACATACAAGGAGTACACCCTGGTGTCTTTTATAGACATAGAGGGGGCATTTAATAATGTCTGCCCTCTCGCGATAGGGGTGGCTCTTTCGGATCTCGGCGTTGATAGTAGATTAGTAGACTTCATCGGCGCCCTTCTTAGTAGCCGTTGCATTAACTCCACATTGGGGACGGCGCATCTTCGCAAGACAGTCACCAGGGGAACCCCCCAGGGGGGCGTTCTGTCGCCACTCCTGTGGAATCTTACCCTTAACAGATTGCTTGTCAACCTAGCGGCTGCTGGCTGCAAGGTCGTTGCCTATGCCGACGATGTTGCAATGGCCATAGCTGGCAAATTTCCGAGTGTGCTCTCCGAGCGGATGAATCATTTCTTGGACATCCTATCCTCATGGAGCAACTCCTGCGGCCTCACGGCCAACCCGGAAAAGACGGATCTTGTCCTTTTTACAAGGAGATATAAGATCCCGTCTTTCAGACTTCCCGCCCTAAATGGAACCCAGCTCAAATTGAGTAAGGAGGTGAAATACCTGGGGCTCATACTGGACTCCAGGCTAACCTGGAGCGTAAATATTGCTGAAAGGGCGAAACGGGCCTCCAGGGCCATCTACTGTTGTAAACGGGCAGTAGGTGCTAGATGGGGGCTCCAGCCTCGCGTTACTTCGTGGCTTTATGAGGCAGTGGTAGAGCCCATCCTCCTCTACGGCGCTGTTGTATGGTGGCCTGCGGCGGCTAGCCAAGCTAACCTGAAACAGCTCGATAGAGTCAGGAGACTTGCGGCCACTCTAATAACAGGTGCCATCCGTTCCACGCCTACCAAGGCGCTTTTTACTATGCTTAATTGGGTTCCTTCGACCCTACTAGTAAGGCAGTCCGCCAAAATTGCCGCTGTTCGGTTGAATGCCATACGCAGTTGGGCACGGGCGGACTTAGGCCACTCTCGGATCCTCGGGCTGCATCTTCCAACCCCGACGCATATCGACTACACAGTCCTTCCCCCTATCTTCGAGCATAAGTTCACGATAGGGATCCCTAGCAGGAGCGACTGGTCAGAGGACTGTCGCTCACTGCCAAACGCCGTCGAAATCTTCACAGACGGCTCTAAACTTGAAAATAGAGTCGGGTGTGGGGTTTTCTGCGACCAATTGGGGGCCAACATTACTGCTCGGCTCCCGGACCACTGTAGCGTCTTCTAGAGCTGTGAAACTATCGATAGTCGACACCATCGATAGTTTTGATAGGATAGTTCAAACTATCGATATATCGACGATAGTATCGAAGTTTATACGGATCTATTAAAATGTATACTGCCCAGTACCCATACCTCTCTTTTATAAAAAATTATTCATAAAATCAAAGACGATAAATTTTATTCATAAATTTTATACATTTTTAATCATAAAAAATGTTTATAATATACATTTTAATTGTAAAATTAAAATTATTTTATTTTAACTAATTCATATATGTTATGTATTTAAAATACAAAAATAACTTAAAATGTTTAAAAACGTGCAAACATTTAATGAGCATGTTTCACTTTATTTTGTAACTGTTATTTACCATTGAACATTTCCAAGTATTACTCCATTGCTGAAGAACCATCAACACCAACACAACAAATACCAACAACAAAATATCAACAAATAACGTTTTATTACGAAAAAAACAACAATTTATTTTACTTACTCGACTCTACAATTTCGTCAGCAAATTAGTGATGAGCAAGCCGCACTCAAATAGATAGTCGATAGTCTTACTATCTATCGATAGTAAATAAAAAATGAAACTATCGATACTATCGATAGTGCCATCGATAGTTTCACAGCTCTAGCGTCTTCCAAGCGGAGACCATGGCAATATTGCTGGCAGTGGAGCGGTTGCGATCGCAACCCCTCATTCCCTCGGCTATATGTGTTCTCTCGGATAGCCAGGCTGCAATAAAATCCTTGAGGGGTACATATACCTCTTCCAAACTGGTAGCAAAGTGCCGGGCCGCTCTGAATGACTTAGCGGAGCATGCCAGGGTTCACCTGAGTTGGGTCCCTGGGCATAGCGGCGTCCCTGGCAACTGCATGGCGGACGAGCTGGCCAGAAAGGGCACTCTACTTCCAGCACCTACTACGCAGTGTAGCATCCCCCTCGCGACCGTCAAATTGATCGTCAAGCAGGCGTACCTTCGCCTGGCTAATCGACTCTGGGCGGAGGAGAGCCTTTGCAGGATCTCCAGAGAAACCTGGCCGTCGCTTAACCATGGCAGAACACGCGAATTACTGCGACTAAAGCGGAATTCCATCTACTCCATAGTTTCTGTGCTGACGGGACACTGGACGAACGGCGAACACGCCAGGAGGCTCGGACTCCCCTTCAACGACCATTGCCGCAGCTGCGATGATGCGGACGAGGAGGAGAGTGTTGAGCACCTTATGTGCCATTGCCCAGCACTAGCGAGGAGACGACTCCGGGTGCTGGGTGCGCCGTTCTTCAGCGGTTTGGCCGACCTCACAGGACCCAGCATCGGCCGCATCGCCCGATTCATTACGGAATCGGGATGGCTCCTGCCTGACACCCGGGGGGGTGCGCAAACCTGAAGGGCGGCCACGTCCTTCACGTGGTACCACAACGGGCCGTATCTTTGGCATAAGTGAGCTCTTCTAGCTGCCACCCTAATCTAACCTAACCTATGTGTATAACGGAACCTCCCCCTTGTGCAATGGGTGTAACTCCCCCTCTTGTTTGCCTTGCTTCCTATTTACTACGATACACTGTATGCAGCTGGCGATGTGTCTCTGTATCTTCTCTTCCAGTTTAGGTATGAAATAATCTTTACATATCAATGGCTTCGTTTTCTTAACTGCGAAATGTCCTTTCTCATGCGCCTGTCTAATAATTACATCGTTCATCAATCTGTATAAAATGTTTCCTTTCATAAAATAGTCGTTGTATGTAGATTTTTCTGTAAGAACGTCCATTATAGCTTTCAGTTCCTCATCTTGCTGCTGAGCGTGCTTCAGTCTAACTAGAGAGTCATCTCTAATCATCAAAACAGCGTATCGGCTGAGAGCGTCGACGTGCCTCATTTGTACCCCAGTGCGATGTTCAACGTCGTAGTCGTATTCTTGGAGAAATAAAATCCAGCGTGCAACTCTAGTACACAAATCTTTCTTCTCTAACGATTTAGTGAAGGCATTGCAATCCGTCACTATCTTAAAGTGTAACCCGAGAAGGTAGACCCTGAACTTCTTCAAAGCCTCTATGACAGCTAAAACTTCTAACTCGTAGCTGCAGTATTTTCGTTCAGCATCTGTCGTCTTCTTGCTCATGTAATACACCGGATGTAGATGCCCATCGTCAGGTGATTTCTGCAGCAACACGGCCCCGTATCCGTCGATGGAAGCGTCTGTATGGATTTCAGTTTCATAACTCTGATTGAAAATACCTAGGACCGGGTTTTCACTCAAAATATACTTTAATTTGTTAAATGCTGCAATATGTTCTTCTTTGATTTCAAACTTCATGTTCTGCTTAGTTAAATCGCTTAGCGGCTTCGCTATTAGTGAAAAATTAGGAACGAACTTCCTGAAGTATCCGGCTAGCCCCAGAAAACCCTGCAACTGCTTTAAATTTTGTGGTAATTTATACTTCGTTAAAGCGTCGACTTTTCCCAGCGATGGCGATATTTTGTGATCTTTTATCACATATCCTAAAAACTCCACCTTCTTTTTTAAAAATTGGCTTTTCTTAAAATTTACCTCGAGCCCGTAGTTTTTGCAAACCTCCATTACCTCTTCCAGGTTTCTCAGAGCACTTTCCTCGTTTTGTGCAGGAATGATAATATCGTCCATGTATGGCAGCGCGATGCCCTTGCGTGTTAGCTCGCGAAAAATTGCGTTAACGTGTCTTTGGAAAACACCGGGTGAGTTTGACAAACCGAATGGAACTCTTTTAAATTGGTATTGCCCGTTGTACGTAATAAACGACGTATATTTACGGCTGCTTTCGGCAACAGAAACGTGGAAAAACCCGTTTTTTAAGTCAATCGTACTAAAGATTTTAGCATTGTGCAACCGATCAAGTTGGTCTTCAATAAGCGGTAGAGGAAAACAGTCTTTCACTATCACTTTGTTGATTTTCCTAAAATCTACACATAGTCGCGGTGTTCCATCGCGTTTTTTAACGAGTACGACCGGGCTACAAAATTCAGCGGCGGAGTGCTCAATTATACCGTCTTTAAGCCACTGCTCGACTTGCTCGTCCACTACGCGTCGCTCTGCTATCGGTAGCCTACGCGGAGCTGAATAAATTGCCGATTCGTCTTTCAGCACTATGTTCATTTCAATATTCGTCGTTTTACACTTCTTCGGTTGGTAATTCGCTACCATTTCGCGCACCTTTTGTTTTGCTTTGAAATTCGCGCTTTCTTCTATGTCAATTTCGTGACACGACACTGCCTCTATTTTCATCAACGGATACACAGCGAAAGGCAAATTTTGGTTTTCGTCACCACTTGGTTTTTTTATGACGAGTCCGTCACGATTTATAGAAATCTCTGTCTGTGCGCAGAACTCCTCGCCGAGCACTACATCAATGTCCATGCAGTTTGCCGGCACCACCATCGAATCAATACGAAAAGTTTGACCTTCAATTGTCACCTCATGCCTCACGCTACCACAGGGCCTTATTTTGTTTTCATTACTCTCTTTCCCGAATCCGATGAGGTACACTTGGCACTGGGACAGAACGGGTTTCTTAAGCAATGCATAAATGTTTTCAGATATTATATTGAATCTGCTTCCCGTGTCCAACAAAGCCAAGCACTTTTCGCCCGCAATTGTCACATCTTTTTTCATAAACATATTATGGGCGCACAACAAACGTGTATTGCGCTGGCCATCCACAATATTGTTTTTCGCACAGTCTCGCGCAATGTGTCCGTAGCAATTGCACTTAAAGCACTTTCTGCCCTTCTCCTTATTTTCGCATTCGGCGCTTTTGTGACTTTTCGTCCCACAATTAAAACAACTTATTCCATTTTTGGCTGCCACTGTCTCTTTTTCACTATCTTTAACACTGCTGATTTTGTTTTTCTCGCGAATTTTTTCGTAGCATCTCAGTTTTTCTTTAAAGTCACGAGTGTCCCTCGCGCCATACAAAATGGTTTTATTTACATTCAAGTCACCAATTCCGTCGATCACATATTGCATCAGCGCACTTTCTTCTACTTGGCCGCGTGATGCCAACTCCTTCATACAAAAAAAATATTCGTGCGTGCTTTCTTCTTTTTTCATCTTTCTTTCCGACAACTGCTTGTGCACCTGCGCACTATTCACCACCATTTTGAATTCTTCTATTAATGCTTTTCGTAGTTTACCCCATGAGGAAATTCCCCTTTCACTCATCACAAACAGTTTTGCTAAACCCTTTAGGGATTTTTTAGCGTATACAAATTTTTGAAAATCGTCCCAACGCATGAGTGCAGCGGTCTCCTCGAACTCGCTCACCCATACGTCCACGCACAATTTATCACTACCGTCAAATGGTCTGATCGAATCCTCAATGTCGCGAAAATTCATTGCAAATCGCGACATGTGTGCTACGTCATTACTCGTCGTCGCTGCGTCTGCGCCTTCGTTACGCTCTCCACGTCGTCGTTGAGCATTCACTGCTGCTGCCCCTGCTTCCACCGAAGGGGAAGTAAAACCGTCGTTCACGGAAAAATAGGAGTCGTTCCTATTTTCCCGTCGCCTTTCTCCTCGTTGTACGTCGTTGTTTGCAGCTTCGTCATTTTCGCTGCGCTCGTCGTTGTCGTCTTCATCTTCGTCTTCGCTGTCGTCGTTAACTTTCTCTGCTGCGCTTGCGTCGAACAAGCGTCCTTCTCGTAGGTTCTCAAAAATGTACAGTTGCAGATTCGGCACTTTGTAACTTATGCCTAGCAAATTACAAATGGAGGTTAAGTCCGACGTTACCAAATTCTGCGTAATATAGGCCGACTTGTTGGCATACTGCGCGTCACTCCCGGAGTATTTGAAACCAGTAAACTCGCGGAGCCGTTTTCTATTTCCGCGATCGCCCTCGCACTCGAACACGAACTTATGCAGCGCGACAATGCTTTCCCTTCTGCCACGTTTGAGAGCTTCGCGCACACGCTCAAATGAATTTAGGTCCGCCATTTTCACTGTTTTTGTTTTTTAGAAGGTTGATCCCCCAAAAATGTGGGTTGCGCTACCCGAATCAATATTTTATTCGTTTTAAGTTTACAAGTGTTGCTTTAAGTTTATAATTGTCGTTTTAAGTTTATAATTGATATTTTGTGTAACGTTTTAAATTTTAAGTTTCGTCTTTCACACGTGCTTCCCGTCGCTTTCGCCGTCGTCGTCGTTCTGTTTCCCTTCGGCTGCGGTCATAGCTGCTGGACTTCGGCTCCCGCAGGGTTGCTGGTCTTCGGCACTAGCCAGGGATGCCTTATTACTCCCACATACATATATATATATATATATAATTCATATATACTACTGTGGGCAAAAAATAGTAAGACTTTGTTCATAATTTTAAAATTCTTTATTTATTCTTCCAAATCTATTTCCCTCAAAGTAATCCCCCCGGACCCAATACACTTGTGCCAAAGTTTTTTTCAATTCTCGAAACAGTTGTTAAAGTCAACTTCCGGAATAGCCTTCAATGCGTGTAGCGATTCACGTTTAATGTCTTCAATTGACTCAAAACGGTTTCCCTGGAGCGGTCGTTTGAGTTTGCTGAACAGCCAGAAGTCACACGGAGCTAAATCAGGCGAATACGGTGGTTGTGAAACGATATTGGTTGAATTTTTGGCGAAAAACTCACGAAGAATCAATGCAGTATCCCTGCAGGAAAAATGACTAGTTTGCTACTAGTTTACAACTGGTGCGTATTGCACCAGCACTAGTCCGCGCTCAATCCCATTTCAATGCTACGAACTTTCGATTTTAACATTGACATGTCCTACGCTGTGGCAATTGCCACACCGTGCATTACATTACAACTAGCTTTCAACTAGTGCAACATGCACCAGTTCAAACCTAGTTTGGCTTGCGCTAGGTTTTAGTTCAAATCTAGCGCACTAGCTGATACTTTTTGAAATAAATATGAAAAATTAAGGTATTAAGAAAGTTTTATTAATGTTTTCAGTTTTTATAGTACTTTTTTTTTGTTTTTTTGTTTTGGTTTCAAAATAATATAAATAAATATTTTTTTCATTTAAAAAATAACGAGCTAAAAACTAGAACAATAAAATTAAATTTAGCAAAAACAACAAAACACAAATAACAATTCAATTCAAACAATTCAACAAAACAAAACACTAAGCTGGGGAAAAGTTAAGTAAATAAAAGTAGGTTAGTTAAGAAGTGGCTCCGGGGAGCCTGGAGAATCAATTTTTGAACTTTTTCGGAAGTTGCGCTTCTTCTGCAGCTGCAACGCTTTTCGTAGGAGCTGTTCTGGCGGTTTGGCTGCAATATTTGAAATTGCATCTGTAAGAAAAAATAGTAACAGTTAGTATAGCAAGTCTTGTATATTTTACTAATTACTTTTTACAAATTACTCTTTTACAAATGGTTCAAGATAGCTTTCAACCGAATCGGGCTTTCGGACACCTGAATAAATTCCAATTGGAAGAACTGAAATGTTCTACTACTACTCTAATTAAAATCGGCCATAATTGGGCTCGCGAACTTTTAAACAATGGAATTCCATCTATATTTACATCTAAAAGAATAACTTTATGGCCATGAAAAATGTGTCCTACTTTTTGTAACTGATTCCTAATTCCTATATGGCAGTAAACACCTGGTGGAAGAGGGCAAATAGCAACCTTTTCCTTTTGTTTTAAAATCGTCCCTACACTTCGCGGTACATCCATATTTTCTTCGCGCAAAATTGTTAAAAGCTCTTCGAAGCACTTACGGGAGGGCCTATTCCTAATATACCAAGCTGCTATCTTTTCCCTAAAAGTCTGAGCCTGCACTTCTCCTGCGCTTTCTAAAAAATGCGCCCCACCGGTCAGCGCAGCACCTGCCTGTACATCGCCGGTCAGCGCAGCACCTGCCGGCGCTTCTTCCACAGAACAAACTTCCTGCACAAATTCCTCCTGATTTTTACTGCCTATCCATAGTCTACTCACAAGGGACTCCTTTTCTCTTTTCACCTGTCTTCTAACGTGTCTTTTACTCATTTTATTTCACTTTTTACTCACCTGAATTAATTGTTACACACGCGCACTGAATGTCGAATAAAATAGTTATGTGCGATAGAGCCATCGAATATCAGCTGTTCGATTATTTTTGAGAATGAGTGAAAGTCACCCTTGTATTCCTTTATTTTTTTGAGCGATATGGACATCATGTTTTCTTAAACACTGTTTTAAAACTCCCAAATCTATGAAATTTCTTTAATTAAAGTAAAAAATATGTTAAAAAATAATAAAATAGCCAAAAGCACAACTGGGTTATCGGGGCCAAAATAAATGCACATATCTAGCTAGCATATCTAGCAAACTAGTGCAAAACTGGTGCAAGCCATACTAGTTGGTGATCAAGTCATTTCAGGCAATTGGTTCAGTTTTTACTGCAGGGATGCGACGGTGCATACAACCAAAGAAAATAAACATACAGAATGGGCATGTCATACAAGCAAAAATTTTGTATGGCGGGTTCAAACAT
The DNA here is from genome assembly GCA_964056695.1 of Melieria picta. Lineage (NCBI taxonomy): Eukaryota > Metazoa > Arthropoda > Insecta > Diptera > Ulidiidae > Melieria > Melieria picta. Next base: position 87,878,115 of record OZ057400.1, read on the forward strand.
TGGAACCCGCGCTTTGCTCGCACAGATCACGTATGTGGTGAGGGCGTTGCTTTACAAGCGAGAACGTAGTTTTATGTGTTGCGCTCACTGCAGCGAGTCTGCGTTAGCACCAGGGTTACCGTTGAGAATTTTGAGAAAGTGGCACAAAAGGTCGTTTTTAAAAAAAAAAGTCGCACAAAAAAGTCGTTTTTTCAAAAAACATGGGCACACTTTTTTATTACGGAAAAACACAACTAACAATTCAAATTAACATTTCAACGATATAAATAACTTAGAAATAATGATTAAAAAAGTGTTTATATACACTTTTGTGTATTAATTTTACATTTAATTTTTAATAATGTGTTTGTATACACTTTAATATATTAATCATAAATTTTCTTTTTTTTGTAACTTCATCTCTGTATTTTCGCAAAAGCATTACTTGGCATACAGTCTTCTATTTAGGTATCTAGCAAATTTAGAGCTGATAGTATGGACTTACAAGTTCCTACAACTAATCTGTTGGTTAATTTATTTTTCATTAATCCTAATTTTGAAAAAATACTTTCCGCACACGCACTGCTGTGAGGTAGAGTTAATACATGCGCTGCCATTTAAAACATTTTTTAAGCTTCCTACTGCATGTCAAAAATGTTCAGCTAAATGCTAAATCAAAGACTATAGGCTTTGTGCTAAATAATCAGCTGATCAATCAAATGGGGTTACGATATCGCGAGGAATATCGTAAACTTAAATGATTTTTTAAGTGCAAATATGTGTGATTTTGCAGTGTATGACTATAAAAAGAGGTAGAAGGATTTCACTTAGCAAAAAAGGGGAAAAAAGTCGCACAAAGATGGAAAAAGTTGCAAAATCAGACAAGTTTGAAAAAGTCGCACAAAAAGTCTCAGAGCGTCAAAAAGGTTGCAAAATGCAACTAAAGTCGCACAACGGTAACCCTGGTTAGCACTCTGCTGCGGCGTGGGATGATTGGGAGATGAAGACGATGTGCTGTTGTTGTTGTTGTTGTTGCGCTGGCGAAAAGCTGAAATTGTAAAACTATTTCTATGTTCTGGCTGGCTTTTGTTCTTCTTTTATAAGCCTGCACGGCGTCACGTATTGCTCCCGAACTCATTGCCGACTATAGTGTGCGCAAAGTCATAGAAAATAAAATAAAATATGGTTGGCATGGCGACTTATATGATCGCTATAAACAAAGTTCCTAAAGAATTTATCAAAAAATAGACCCAATATTTGATTGCATGAATAGGGCAATCGGATAATTGCTTTAGATCGGCTTTACAATTAAATAATGAGTCGTACAAATTTATAAAGACTTTTTTAAATTATTTCAAAGATGTTAAATGTATGGTTGATAAATGTTTTTTTTTAGAACAAAAATCTGTTTTTAATCACTGATGAAATTAAGAAAAATAAATAAATACATTAATACATACAATACATAAATTTTGTATAACAAATAAGTTTTTTAACCAAGATAAGCTAGGAAATACTTTTTCAATTTTGGGACAAAATTCAAGTATCACTCGGTCAAGTGTAGCAACTAATTTCGAAGATACACAGGATTCTATGGATCAACTCCTATTACATGCAGAGACAGACGAAACTGCCTTTTGTATTATTTTATTTCAGCAGTAATGATTACGCAAAATATTTTGTAGATAAGAAGTATTAAATTATTAATTAAATAATTAAAAAATTAATTGTGGCATCTGTTTCCAAAAATTAAGAAATGATGACGTTTTCACTGCGCTTAGTGAAACATGTTCCATAAAAATTGTAATAAAAATTATCAATCGATTACAGACTTTTGTTATAACCTATTTGCTCCTTCAGATTCCCTGATGAATGCTGTGACAGTAAATTAAAAAAGGAAGTTCCAAACGCTGCAAAAATAAAACAATAAAAAATCAACAAAGGAAGAGCTGTTTTATTGACCCGCAATAATTTTTAACTTCCGTTGTTTGGAGCTTCCTTTTTTTATGGCCCACATACAATGTTTGCGTAAAAGAACTAAAATAAGAAAATCTAGGATTTTCAATTTACACAACACAATAAAGCATACACACAAAAATTACAACAACAAAAAGCATTGGCGTCGCGCTATGGCCCGGTTTGCCATTTTTCGTTGCAAAAATCATAACTTCTGAACCAATAAAGATATTTAAAAAATTTAAACTGCATCTGAAAGTGTAATATCTAAGCTTTAAAATGGGCAAACAACAGGGTGCCACAGTAACAGGGGGCTTTAAAATTCGTTGCCAAAGTTAAGATTTAGTAAAACTTCATACTACAATGAAATTACTTATTTGTTTGCATTAAAAAATTATTTTTTTTATATATTTTTTCTAATAAATTAATATAATTTATTGATTCATATGTAATTTAAAAAAAAAAAAATTTTTTTTGAAAGTTATGATAGATTTTTTCAAAATCGCTATCTACGCTGGAAGGAATGTCTAATAATGAAATCATTTCTAAGCTATAAGTATCTGTAAGTTCTTTTTGTGATCTTACAGATCTCATAGATGAAATAACTGGATCAGAAGAGACTGCTAACATATTGAAAAGGTCTTCATTTTGTCTAGTTCGTGATATTTTGCAAGTGTTCATACATCTATACCTTTTGTAGTCCTTATTTTTGCATTCTTGAGCTTCTTCAGACAATTCCCCTATTGGTAAGCACTGGTATTCTATTAAATCCTTTCCATGTGCTAAAATTTTATGAACCGTAGGAGTAAGTTTCTTCTCAGGATACTTCTGAAGCAGCAGTTCGGCAGTTTTGGATGCATTTTCACCAAATTTAGGTCCATTAACCATTTCCTTGCAATTCAAAATATTCAAAATTACTCCCAATCTTCGCACAATATCTTTATCAACTCCAGTTATTCGAGCAGTCACTTCATCGTTTTCAAAAAACCTGCGTGAAGAGTTGCCATCATTTGTATTCCCATACCCATACTTTGGAAAGTCTACTTTCAGCCCAAGCTCTTTGAAGAATTCATCTTGAATTATTTTTTTCCTGATATTCTGCTTTTCTTTGGGTGTTGCGTTGTCCTCGAAAACTTCCCCATGTCGTGGTAGCATATACGCCAACTTCAAGACAAATTCCATACATCTTATCCGTGCATGCAAAGGAGATATTCCATATTCATAATTATGTTCGTCACTTGTTGATTCATCCAATTTTTGGAAGTCTTTTTGATGTTTCTTACAGATTGCACATTTCATTGTCGATGAAGTATTAGTTAATTGATTTAAAACTTTCCCGTCGATCATAGTCAGGAGAAAATCATACTTTATTGTAATAGATTTCCCTTCGTCGATTTCAAGTACTGTTGGTTTTAATTCGGCAATTTGTTTTTTTACATCACTGACTGTGGCTTTTATGAGTTCCGAAGACTCCTTCGCATATTTAAACAATATCGGACGGCACAATTTAACTGATGAAGGCCGTGGGTTTTTCCAATATTCTGAAGCCTCACCTTTTAGTCGTAGGGGAACAACAGAAGCCATAAACATATTAGCATCTGTAACAGTTGTATCGTCCGTATTTTTTGTTTGTTTATAGGCGCTCTGTCCTGATGATCCATCACAGCCCCACTTGCTAACCAATGTTATGCTTTCTGGAAGAGATTTCAACTTGTCTTCAGAGAAAGTCTCCAAGAGTCGTCTAGAAGTATGTTCCATCAGGTCTTTGAGGTTCACTTCGGCTGATACTTCGGTAATTTTGGGATTAAGAGGTACTGCTTCCTTCTTGGCTTGACTTATGTGTCCGTATCCAGGAAGAAGATTGGCATTATGTTGTAATAATGACTCACGCAGCATTATATATTTTCCCTTCGACAATCCAAGATCCATAAACAGCGCGAAAGCCTCCTCAGAAGTGAATTGTCGAGGCAATGCATTTTGTGGAGTGGGAATACTATTTTTTATCCTCATGATTCGCTTTGGACTTGCTAACCCAACTGCTTCTGTTATATGAGCCTTAATCTTTTCTTCGTCCTTTTTGTATTTCATGGACAATGCTTCAGAAAGATGACCCGTCGCGATATCTTGAGTAGCATCTAACAACTTCCTTTTCCTTGTGAAGGTCGAACACTCGGCTATAGTTTTTGTTGGTCTCCCTCTAGTTCGCTCGGTTGATGTATGGGGCTTTTCTTCGTCAAATCTACTAACATCTGTTAGCCACTTCTCATACTTTTTTTCGAACACTTTCGCGCAACGACTCGCGGCTTGCCAATTGGTTTTAATTTTGGTATAAATAAAAAGAAGTTGGCCTGTTATGTCCTCGTATTCTTCTATGTTATGTATTTTAGTAAGGGAGAGGGCTGGGTTGTGAACCGGGTTTTGTTTTTTGGCTCTAACTTTTCACAGAATAAAGATATCGAAAAATCGAAGATACCGTTGGAAAGGTGAACATAAAACGCAACTTTGTTATGAAGACAGATAACCGTTTTTATTAAAATTTAACTCTCTACGTCTAATTTTCTAAGGACGTGATTTTTCGCTTTTCCAAAAAAGTGGCTGGGTTGTGAACCATCTGGAAAATCCCACTTTAAGTCGGAAAATACGAAGAAAACACCCATAATTTTTAAATAAGTTGAGAATTTCTTTAATCAGGAGGTCTGCAAAGGTGAAAAAAAGTTATAATGACGCCACTTAGGCCAAAATATCGCAATTAATGCAAGTGCTCAGTTTTTTGAATTTTCATCCTAATCGGTATCGCAATGTTTGCATGTGAAATACGAACGCGTTCTCACATTGGGCACTTCAAGTGAACTCACCGCAAATCGAGTAAAATTACATAAAATTACTTTAATTTAATAAATCCGGCGATATTTGACCGTGCTAGTACAAATGTACTACGAAAAACAGGTGGTTCATAACCCAGCCCCCACAGTGGTTCACAGCCCAACCACGATGCCATTTTGGAAACTTTAAAAATAACGACACTTCCAATCATATTTCAACATAAACAAATATTGGATCGTAAAATAGAATCAAAACCCTAAATAAATATGTATTACACTTGCATTTTTGGAATAAATTCAGTCACTTGGATAGCACTTTAAAAAAAAGCAAACAAGTTTTCGCAATCGATTTTCAAACATGTCTGTAGCTGCCACAAGCAATACGTGTTTACACTTCGGTGTAACCACAAAAGCCGAGTCATATCAAAAGATAAACTTGACAGTTGAAAGATTGGCGATATGTCAATTAGGGAAAGAAAAAACAGTAATGGTTCACAACCCAGCCTGGTTCACAACCCAGCCCTTTCCCTTACTTAATTCTTTCAAAATAGCCGCAACGAAATCTTGCTCAGTTTGTGAAGCTCTAAACACCTCAAATAATTTGGAATTTGCTAGAGACATTACACTCGAAATGTACACTCGTATCACTCAATAAGATTTACTGCGAATTGTAATGTAATGTAATGATAATGGGTAGGGACACTGCCCTTGCGCACTGCAACCTAGTAGGTTTATTGTGCCCCTTGAATCATCTGGTGTTTTATGTGCTCAGGTATTGAATCAGACCTTTCTGCGATATTTGCATCAGGTCCTCATCACCGAGAATATGTTTCCCTAGAAACTTTGCACGTCTGTGTGCCAGAGCTGGACAGTTTATGATAACGTGTTCCATTGTTTCATCGACCTCATTGCAGTATCTGCATGTTTTGTCGACGACCAAGCCAAGTTTGTGGAGGTGGTAGTTACAGGAATAGTGGCCGGTTAGAGCGCCACATAGGATTTTGAGTTGTCTTCTGCTAAGAAGTATAGCAGATTTAGCTCGTTTTGTGTTAAAGTTTAGGAATCTTTTCGAGTGCCGTAGTCCCTCAATATTATTCCAGTATTTTTGTTTTTGTTTCTGGATCCATTTGTGGATGTCCTGTTTTAGGTCGGTTTTACCGAATCCAAACATCGGGCCCGGCCCTATGAATGGGCTTTCTGCACCATTTTTAGCTTGTGTGTCTGCCCTTTCGTTGCCATCATGGCCCTCATGCCCAGGAATCCAGACGAGCACAACCCTGTTCTGGGTCCCTAGGGCGTTGAGTTCCTTGTGGCATTCAAGCAGGATTTTTGATGTGTAGGAGTAGCTGTCAAGTGCTTTTAGAACAGACAGACTATCCGAAAGTATGGTGAACGTTGTTCCTTGAGGGTGCATTTTAGCAATTGTTCGAACTGCCTCATATATTGCATAGAGTTCAGCTTGAAATATTGAGGTATTGTAGCTCATCGGAAGGGCTAAGTTGACCCCAGGGCCCACTACTCCAGCTCCTACACCACAAGGTGTTTTAGAGCCATCGGTGTACCATTTTTGAGCGTCCTCTTTTAACCATTTCGGGTTGTTGTCCCACTGTTCCCTAGTCGGAAAGTCAACTATATATTTCCTTGTTGGGCTGAAATGGGGTTTCATGAAGTCAAGATATGAGGATTTGTGGAGGGTGTCCTCTATTTGTTTTAAAATTGCCAAGTGGCCCGTTAGGTTGCCCTGTTTAAGTAGGTTATGCCTATATAGCGTGAGTGCACTTAAGATTGCGTCCTCTTGGATGGCTATATGTAGCGGTGTTAGATCGAGTAAGGCTTCCATGCCGGCAGTAGGGGTTGTTTTCATTGCTCCCGTAATGCTAAGGCATGCAAACCTTTGAACTCTGTTTAATCTTTTTATTGTTGTGCTCTGATTGGTTTTGCCCCACCATACTAGAGCACCATATAGTATGATGGGTCTTACCATTTGTGTGTACGCCCAGGATGTCATACGGGGTGAAAGGCCCCAAGATTTACCCAGTAATTGTCTTATGGTCCATAGCGATTTCGTTGCTTTTTTGATGACTGTGTTTAAATGCGGTTCCCAGGTGAGTTTTTGATCTAGGGTAATTCCTAGATATTTGACCTCAGCCTTAACGGGTACAGTTATATTATTTATTTTTAGTGTTGGAAGATCAAGCTTCCGTTTTCTTGTAAATGGAACGATGGTGGTTTTATTGGGGTTAATTGATAGCCCCTCTCTACTGCACCAGTTCCAGGTTTCGTTTAGAGCTTTTTGCATAAGGTCGCGCAATGTGCCTTCATGCGTGCCCTTTGTTATTACTGCTAGGTCATCCGCGAAGCCTATAGTTTTATATCCTTTCGAGTTTAGCAATTTAACTAATCCATCAACCAGTATAGACCATAATAAGGGAGATAAAACCCCACCTTGCGGGCAGCCTTTTACTACGTTGATGCTTAGTACTGCGGGTCCTAAGTTAGCGGTTATTACCCTTTGTTTTAGCATGCTGCATATCCAATTGGTAACCTTGTGGTTTGTCCCTCTATTAGAGAGGGCTAATACCATAGATTGGAAGTTAGCATTATCGAAGGCGCCCTCTATGTCCATAAATGTACATAGGGCTATGCCTTTTGCATCGAGTGCTTTTTCTATATCTGTCACCAAGCAACTCAGTGCTGTGATAGTTGATTTGTTCTTTTGGTATGCAAATTGATATTTATGTAGTGGACTTTGTAATAGTACCTCTTCCCTTATGTAGAGGTCTATAAGCTTTTCCATTGTTTTTAACATAAACGATGAGAGGCTGATGGGCCTGTAGGATTTGGGGGAGTCAGGGGGTTTGTTACCCCCTTTAGGTATAAATATAACCCTTACCTCCCTCCAGACTTTTGGAATATAACTAAGTATAATACTGGCTCTGTAGATTAGAACCATTTTTTGAATTAGTTTATCCGTGCCCCTTGAGAGGAGTGCCGGAAATATGCCATCTGGTCCTGGCGATTTGTAGGGCTTAAATGAGTTGATCGCCCATTTTACCCTGTCAAAGCTAATAATTTTGTTAGCTATAGTATCACCTGGCCTAGGCTGTACAGGTGAGATAATTTCGGGAGTGCATTGACCCCTTTCACGTATTTTGCACTCTGGGAAATGAGTTTTTAAAAGAAGCTCTAGAGTGTCTCCAAATGAGTTTGTTAGGGTACCATTAGCGTCCCTTAGTGTGCCTATCGGATTAGTATGTCCTTTGGACAGGGTACTTTTGATTCTGGCCGTTGCCGGAATGTCCCCCAGATCCTCGCAGAATTTTTTCCAAGATCTTCTTTTGGAATATCTTATTTCTTTATTGTACTTTGTAAGGGCTATCCTATAGTTATCCCAGAAGTTAGTTCTTTTGGCCTTATTGAATTCCTTCCTAGCCAATTTTCGAAGTTGTGCCAGATTGTTGTTCCACCATGGGACACTCTTCGTGGAGGTCTTAGTTTTGAGTGGACAGCAATCATGGTACGAGTTTGTAAGTACGTCAGTTACGTTTGCAACTTCTCTGTCTAGTTCTTCTGTTGTCCTAATGAAGTGATTGTGACTTGTTATTTTTGTTGAGATATTTTCTGCATATCTCTTCCAGTCTGTCCGTTTTGGGCTACGGTAGAGTGAGACACTCTTTGTTGGCCCTTCTATATTAAAGAAAATATACCTATGATCCGACATTGAGTCCTCTTCTGAGACTCTCCAGTTCTGAATCAGATCAGAGGTTTTGTTAGTGATTAGAGTTAAGTCGAGTACCTCTTGTCGTATGGCATTTACAAATGTCGGTATTTTACCTTTATATGCAATTGCCATATTACTGGTTAATAAATAGTCAAGGAGTAACTCACCTCTACTGTTTGTATCCGTACTAGCCCATACTACGTTGTGGGCATTGACATCACAACCTATGATAAGGTTTTTTCCGTGGGCTCTGCAGTGGTCCACAAGATTTTTCACTGTTGGTGGTGGAATTTCGGCAGCATCCCCAGGGAAGTAGGCTGAGGCTATAACTACCTCAGTCTTAATCCCATCTTGCATCACCTCCAGGACTATCGCCGCTGTGTCACCGTCTAAGAATTCTGTGAAAGGTAGAAAATTAATACCGGTGTCTATGATGACCGCAGCCCTTGGTCTAGCTGCATTATTGTCATATATTACCTGATAGTTTTTGATGTTTAGGCCTTGTATGCGGCCTTTGTTGACCCAGGGTTCCTGGATCAGGCCTATGGTAGTAGTGCCGTTGATAAATCTTCTGCTGAGTTCCGCTGTGGCCCCCTTAGCATGGTGAAGATTTATTTGCACGCATCTCATGCCTTTTCCTCTGACTTTTTGGAGCCACTGAGAGAGTCAGACTCTTCTTCCACGATCTCCACCTCATCTAATTGCTTTGCCAATTCATCGGCACTTGTGTCGTCAGACTTCAGTTTGAGGCTAATTTGGCCCAGGCAGAAACTAGCTCTGCCCTTGGCTGCCTCTATAGCCGCTGCTGATTTCTGGTCCACAGCAAGAACCAGCATGGCGTTAGAGCCCTTTTCAACTCTTCTTAGGGCTCTCCAGGCCGTCGTGTTTAGGCCTGTATTTTGGACCTGGAGGTACCTCAGGATTTTCTGGGTTTCAACACCAGCGGATTTCGGGAAGTATCCCACTGCGACCCTAGAGTGAGGAACCTTTGATTCCTCTACGGCCCACAGTGAGGCACCCTCCCACGGTACCATTTCTAACATGATGGACCTCATCCACTCGGCAGTTGTGTCCTCCTTACAGTGCAGGACAAGGTATCCTGCCTTGTAGGTGGACCCCAGAAATTGAGGACGCACAGAACCACTGTCCAGGATTTTGTCCAAAATGGCCCCCTGAATGGAGTCCATTTGTTCAGTAGATAGGACCGTGTCCGGATAGTCCCTTGGTAGTACAGCCATTCTAACCCCTTGCAGGGCGTCCCTGTATGAGGCAGTGGGCTGCCTTTTACTGGGATGAGCTGCTGGTTTTGAAGTGGAGGGCCCCTCCTCCCGTATTTTCTTCTTGTCTGAGGCCTCTGGTGGAGTTTGCTCCACTGACCGGGTCCTCTTAGACAAAGACTTTTTGTTTTTGGGGTTTGTTGGCATTGGAAGGCGTGCCCTCTCAAACGCCTCTTCTCTTGGCACACCTTTTCTTATTAAGTAGGTTAGCCTCTTTTTGGCGGCGCCACAGAGCTTTGGTCTATCGACTTCAGGTGACCCTTCTTTCGCGGCGGCTCCGGTATCTACGGGCGGCTGACTAGCATCCGCTACGCTCGTTTTACATTGAGGTCCGGAGACCTTTGTAGGGCAGTTTACGTCCGCCACATCCATTTTGAGTTGAGGTCCTCGGGCCTCTTTACCAGGGCTTTTACCGCCGCTTTTGTTGTTGTTGCGTCCCGGGTCCTCCATTGGACCCTCAGCCGCACGTCTGGTCACTTTATGAAAAATTTTTTCTATTTCAATATATTACAAATATTTATTGTAAAACTAGTGATTTAGTGTGTGTCGGGACTAAGTCCAGACACTGTGGCAGCACTGTGCGTCGAAACGCAGAACGCAACCCCACAGGTAGGTGGCGCTGTGTGCACCGACGACCGTACCGATACTTGCGCTGTGGCAACACCGCGCGCCGGAGCACAAACGCAACGTCACTGGTAGATGGCGCTGTGCGCACCGACGATCCTGCCAACAACACAGCTGATTGCGGAAAAAAAAAGGCGGGAGCCGCTAAATGTGCTCCTCAGCACCAAAAACCGGACCACATCAGCACCGCGTCCGCTGGAAGTCACAGCTACCGCACTGGGTACACCACTCACCGCGACGCCGTGACAGTCCCTCCGGAACACAGCAGCCTCTGACTGTGGACCCGACCAAGTGCCGGCACCTCACCACGCGACACCGCCGCCGACAGGAACACAAAATCACAACACCTACCTCAATTTCACGATTGTACCAGTGCCCAGTATCGCCACAGCTTAGCCCACACCAGGAACCACAATTTTCACCTTGACTTTATTTGAAAAACCTTAAAATTCTTTAATTATTTGATAATTTTTTATAATTTTTCACTCGAGCCGAAATTTTCCGTCGCTGCAGCGCAGAGTTGCCAGATTCTTCTACTACTGCGAATTACAGAACTTTTCACTTAAAGCGAACTTCGAGGGACTGGGCAAAATGTTTTAACCGAAAGTACGCTTCAAAAGGGGTCCGCAATAACCGAAAACATAAAGCGCGTACTTGAAATTGGTTCGTTTTAAGCGGGTTCGTTATAAACGAAACGCACTGTATATTTGAAAATACTATTCACGGCTAATTCAAGCTTCAGAATACTTGCGATAAGCTTTACACTCGTATGACTCAATAAAAAATATACTGCGAATTATATTTAAAAATACTATTCACGGCTAATTCAAGCTGCACAGAATACTTGCGATAAGCTTTAAAGTCAAAGAACGACTGTGACAAGACAACGAAATATAGGTTTATCAGGCATGTGCTGCAAATAGTTTTCGGAAACAATTCGCACTGAAAACGTGATGGGATTTCCCTTTAACGATTTGAAGCAGGTAGCTGCATCTAAAAGAATTTGCCGTTTTTTCAGCGTTTTTGTTCAAATATTGAATACGACTAAGCTGTTCGTGGAAATGTAAGTATTATGATGGAAAAAATATTGTTTTAAGCTGTAAAAACCATGGGACGTGGAATTTCAGAGGAAACTCTGCCTAGGAACAAATCTTCCTTCAGTATATGGAGCGCCACCCAAATATTGCGAAAAAATTCACAACTGCTTGTTAGGAAACACTTTTCTAAATAAAATAAGCAAAACATGGATAGCAAATGTATTATGCCATTCGTAACCAAAAAATATAACTTTATATACAAATGCCAGCAACACAAAATGGGTTGTCGACCGAACTAAATGTGAGTGATTTTTTGTATACCTGCGTGTTTTTCGACCCGAGGTTGCTTCACTTTTATTGCTCTGGAAAGTAAAGTTGCAAAAAGTTGCAGCTGAGTTTTGGAAGTTAGGTAAATAATTGAATAGCAAATAACCTCCCTCAATTTCGCGGAGGTCATTTTTGGTCTTTTTTTTTTATTTTCGATCAAAGTTGAAAAAAAGGTCGAAATATAGACTTTTCGAGCAATCGGTAGATCGAACAACTTTTAAAACAAAATAAACATTTTTTATTTTTATTATATTAACAATTAACGTACCTTTTATAAAAACCAACAAGTTACCGATTGGTGGCTTCATTTACATACAAATCAATCTTAAAGAGGAAAAAAAACCCAAAAAATACACATTTTTCTCGATGTGGAAAAATTGTCAACTTTGAGCGGCTCTACCTCCCAAACTACTAATTCTCAATAAGATGCGTGTATTCATTTTATCGAACGCTTTCATGAAATTTTTGATTTTTGCAACGTTTTACCGACCGTTGGGCCATAGTGCGTCGTTGAAACGACGATCATTGCGCTGGCTGATGTGTTGCTGTGAGAAATTTGCACAAAAAATGATTGAGAGACCAAAACAACCACCAACACCTCAAAGTACACAGGAGAAGCGGTACTTTCACTTCATGTATGTTTGTGGTGGCGTGTGCTTCAGTTCGCACAGTCAATGAGCATAAACCAGTGACTACGTGACGCGAAACTCGGAGGAGAAATGATTTTTAGACCATTTTTTGCTTTTTCCAATCGTCCGATAGTGTACGGGTTTTTTACCCAAAACATTCGCACAGCACCGGTTACCAGTCCATTGTTTGCATCTTAAAGTGCTAACTTTTCTTATTCGCTGTAAATATAGCATTGCAAGCCAACTTGTTTTACTGGTCTAAGTAATTTTGATTGTAACGCGTACAAAAAAAAAGCAGAAATAAATTATTTCATACGCAGAAGTCAGCAGATATTCGGTTGCTTTTTCCTTCAGTTCATGTCTCATTGAGTTTGTCGTTTCTAGTGTAGCAAGAAACAGTGTTGACGAGTTTGAACTATTTCCTAATGCAAAGTTGCAATTTAGAGGAAAAATACAAGTTAAATTCTTTAAGAAAAAGTATTAAATATTTCATGTCATTATTATTGTTAAACATTTTTTTTATTATTTTGACTGTTAGTTTTTTAGTATTAGGTTTCATAATTATATTAAATTAATTATTAAATTATTTCATTTTTATTATTTATTATTATTATTTTATATAAAATTGCTATATTAAAATACATGCAGGGAACAACATATTTTGCATTTTCCACACCACCATTGAGGTATGCAAAAAGGTGCGTTACCGATTTTTTTTGGGTGTTCGGTTCACCAGTAGGCCTATTATCACCCATTTATAATTACATTTAATCACAATTATGTAAACAGAAAAGCATAAATAAAGAAACATTTATACAAACCACAAATAATGAAAGTTGAATTTAAGCATTAATAAAGAAGCATTTATACAAAGGACAAATAATGAAAGTTGAATTTAGTAAATACATAAATACAAGCATTATAAATAAATCCAAAATAGTAAATAAAAGAATGCAAAATAAATATAAATTCATTTCATTAAGTAAGAAAATTAATTTACAATATTAAATTTAGTGAACAAATACAAACATTAATTAATAAATACAAAATAATAAATAATATATTATATATAAAATATATATAATATATATATATATATTATATATAAAATATATATATATATTATACAGGGGCGTAGCCAAGGGGGGGGTTTAGGGTGTCAGAACCCCCCCCATGGCCTATAATTATTAAAAATTTGTACTCACTATGCATGGTATGTACGTTCCTACATTAGCAGAAAGGTCTTTTCACCTTTAAACATTTGAAAGAATAACAAAAAATTTTGTTGGTGAAAACGATATGATTGTTTTAAATAGTCCGCTTCAGGCTCAGTAAAGCTATTTGCATGATCTAAAAGCATGTCCAATGAGTGTTTTAGATCGTCGGCTGGAATGTCCTTCAGGATGTCGGTGCAAGCTTTTTGGATGGCTTCTACGTCCTCAAAACGCCTTTGTTTAATCGGTAAATGCATTTTTTTGAAAAGGTGAAAGACGCACGATGCCGCATCAGGTGAAAACGAGGAGTGGTTGATGGTTAAAATTCAACTTTTAGTCAAAAATCAGTCACAAGTGTCTATCGATGAGATGGCGTCTTTCGATAGCCAAAAGTTCAGGTAAATGCGATAAGGAAACGCCTGGGACCACCCGTGTGGGTATGTGGTATACAAAATAACAAAAATAATAAATAAAGCATGACTAATATTTCCAAAAAATGTATTTTATGTTATTGAAAACTACTGTCGAATATGTTCTGTAAGTCGAAATCATAACTACTTTGGATAAACACTCTGGCGGATATTGAACATGAATATTAAAAAGATCACCCGGGTGGGTATAAGGAAAGCGAAGGTTAAATCCGATTTCAAGTCGATTTTGGCTGATCTATGATGAACTACCGTCAAGTTTTGATGGAATCTGCGCTGATTGCGGGTTTCAGTTGGCCTAATACGTTGGTCATCATTTATGTCCGACAATCGTTTTTAAATCGCGTGTACCACTCATGAACTCTGCCACGGGATAAGCGATCATCACCATAAACTTGGTCTATCAATTGAAATGTTTCGCTTAAAGTTCTACCAACTTTAAAACAAAACTTAATATTTGCTTTTTGCAAATTAGCATCGAATTTTTGTACCAGTGACAAAACATACTCTTACTTCGAACAACATTTCATGAAATTTTAATTGCACTAAGTCACATATGGGTGGCACCACCACAAAATGCCCTCTTTGAAAAGTGCAGTTTACTTTAAAAAGCATGTAAAGGGTTTTTTAATAGCCTTCGCATTTAATTTAAAAAATAAACACATAAAATTTATTTAATATTTAATTTTTGGGTCCGATTTTGGCATACTCTCTCCAACATATCGGTCGGTATCTCACGAATAAATTCTTCAATATTGGCTTCTAGTGCGTCAACCGTTACGGGCTTGTCGCTATAAACATGAGCTTTAACATAGCCCCACAAAAAATAGTCTAAACGCGTTAAATCGCACGATCTAGGCGGCCAATTGACCGGCCCCAAACGTGAACAGTTTCACCGAACTCGCCTCTCCATTGGGCCATTGTTTCGCGTGCTGTGTGGCGGATACAGCTGCGATATTTTCCTCTGTCTGCACTCTACGTATGCGCGTTGGTGGTTTAATGTCCAATAATGTAAATTTTGTTCGAAATTTAGTCACAAAATTCCGAATAGCCGCCTCAGAAGGTCGCCCAAACTGACCATAAAATGGAAGAAGTGCACAATGCACTTTCTTAACCGAGCATGAATTTTGATAGTAAAATTCAATAATCTGCAAGCGTTTTTCGTTTGTAAGTCGATTCATGGTTAAATTATAGACCAAACTGAACATGTTTGACAGTAACATGTTACACGAAAACAGCTAAGCTGCCAAGAACAGTGTTGCCAAAAAAAAGTTGCTAAAAAATCACCCTTTAATATTAAATTGGCAAACAAATTTTCAAAACCCCCCCCATGGCCAAGTTCTGGCTACGCCCCTGATATTATATATAAAATATATAATATAATACAAAATATACACATAGTTATTTTATTATCACATCTACACATTGCACAGATTATCACAATATGGTGGAGATTTCTAAATCTAATATATGCAGAGGAAAACGAACGAGAAAAAGTTTGCAATTCGCGGAATGCTAACATTTTCAACTAATTTAAAGAGGAAATTAAATGCAAATAAATGTTGCGTTTGTTTCCCCAAATCGGACAAAACGGACCACACAAATTTGAAGTAGCTGGGACTTACAAATGTTGAATACTTAACATTTTCTGCTTAAAGCAACAATCAGCTACCTCGCGATTATAAAATCGAATTAGAAAATATATCCGGACCCGTATGAAGAGGGCCAGCAGGATATGGCTGTCACAATTTTCACAGCAAACGTATGGCGCTATGTGCTTCATCTTGTCAAACAGAAATTGACTAAGGCCAATTCTGTGACAAGCGCCGTCCCATAGTTCTAAAAGTAAGTCATCTAAATTTGATATATATTTAAGAAATTCTTCTGGAGCTTTAACCAAATTTGGATTTGTTTGGTTTTTCTCCAGAGAAAACAGTAATTCTTCGGTGATTATTTCTTCACCGAAGAATGGCAATGGATTAGTACAATTGTGCAACTTGTACAATTTCAGGAATAGCCAGCCACACACATATACAAACGCATTCCGTTTTAGAAAATTGCGTTCATTGATATTTACATCTATTTGCATTTTTTGCAAAAGTGATTGCGCTGGTCTTGGCAGACTTTGGAATTCTTGCCAAGAGCTATTTTTAACTAAAGTGTCAGCGCAAACATTTGACAATATATCCTCTGAGCTCTCCTCTCCTCCTCTCCTCTCCTCTTCGCAATTCCCTCTGATCATTACATTTACATATGTTAGCCCCATTGCTTTCGAAATAAGCAGCTAAAAAGGTGAGGGGTAATTCTCGGGCAACTACCCCCCCCTAATCTAATATGTCCAAAAAAATTTTCCAGTGCGTCTTGACACAGTCTTCTAGTCGGTACGTTTTGAAAACCGTGCACGTGACAAAAAGTGACACAATTTCTGAAGGCTGCTTATATTCAAAAGCCATCCTTTAACAAAGGAAAAAGTGCTTTTAATGTCACAACCATTGTTATCTTCAATTTTAATTGAAGTCAAAAGGGCTGTGGCATTTTTCAAAAACTCTATTTGACCAGAGGTCCCACTGAACACCTGTCTGCTGTCGTACCCTGTGCTCCTACCAGGGGCGTAGCCAAGGGGGGGGCGGGGGTTAGGGTGTCAGAACCCCCCCCATGACCTATAATTATTAAAAATTTTTACTCACTATGCATGGTATGCACGTTCCTACATTAGCAGAAAGGTCTTTTCACCTTTAAACATTTGAAAGAATACAAAAAAATTTTGTTGGTGAAACCGATCTGATTTTTTTAAATAGTTCAGGTTCAGTACAGTTATTTGCATGATCTAAAAGCATGTCCAATGAGTGTTTTAGATCGGCGGCTGGAATGTCCTTCAGGATGTCGGTGCAAGCCTTTTGGATGGCTTCTACGTCCTCGAAACGCCTTTGTTTAATCGGTATATGCATTTTTTTGAAAAGGTGAAAGACGCACGATGCCGCAAAACGTGAAAACGAGGAGTGGTTGATGGTTAAAATTCAACTTTTAGTCAAAAATCAGTCACAAGTGTCTATCGATGAGATGGCGTCTTTCGATAGCCAAAAGTTCAGGTAAATGCGATACGGAAGCGCCTGGGACCACCCGTGTGGGTATGTGGTATACAAAATAACAAAAATAACAAATAAAGCATGACTAATATTTCCAAAAAATATATTTTATGTTATTGAAAACTACTGTCGAATATGTTCTGTAAGTCGAAATCATAACTATATTGGATAAACACTCTGGCAGATATTGAACATGAATATTAAAAAGATCACCCGGGTGGGTATAAGGAAAGCGAAGGTTAAATCCAATTTCAAGTCGATTTTGGCTGATCTATGATGAACTACCGTCAAGTTTTGATGGAATCTGCGCTGATTGCGGGTTTTAGTTGGCTAACACGTTGGTCATCATTTATGTCCGACAATTGTTTTTAAATCGCTTGTACCACTCATGAACTCTGCCACGGGATAAGCGATCATCACCATAAACTTGGTTCATCAATTGAAATGTTTCGCTAAAAGTTCTACCAACTTTAAAGCAAAACTTAATACTTGCTTTTTGCAAATTAGCATCGAATTTTTGTACCAGTGACAAAAACATACTCTTACTTCGAACCAAATTTCATGAAATTTTAATTGCACTAAGTCACATATGGGTGGCACCACCACAAAATGCCCTCTTTGAAAAGTGTAGTTTACTTCGAAAAGCATGTAAAGGGTGATTTTTTAATAGCCTTCGGATTTAATTTAAAAAACAAACACATACAATTTAGAGAAATGTATGAAATCTTTATTTGAGTCGATAGAACGATCTATATAATTCAATGTTTAAAGATGATTTCATGTAAATGTTGACCGCGGCTGCGCCTCAAATGGTTCATACGCTGGGTCCGATTTTGGCATACTCTCTCCAACATATCGGTCGGTATCTCACGAATAAATTCTTCAATATTGGCTTCTAGTGCGTCAACCGTTGCGGGCTTGTCGCTATAGACATGAGCCTTAACATAGCCCCACAATAAATAGTCTAAAGACGTAAATCCCACGATCTAATTGCCAATTGTCCGGGCCCCAAACGTGAAATAAACTGTTCACCGAACTCGCCTCTCAATTGGGCCATTGTTTCGCGTGCTGCGTGGCGGATACAGCTGCGATAGGATTTTTCTCTGTCCGCACTCTATGTATGCGTGTTGGTGGTTTAATGTCCAATAATGTAAATTTGGTAAATTTGCCTCAGAAGGTCGCCCAAACTGACCATAAAATGGAAGAAGTTCACAATGCACTTTCTTAACCGAGCATGAATTTTGATAGTAAAATTCAATAACCTGCAAGCGTTTTTCGTTTGTAAGTCGATTCATGGTTAAATTATAGACCAAACTGAACATGTTTGACAGTAACATGTTACACGAAAACAGCTAAGCTGCCAAAAACAGTGTTGCCAGAAAAAAAGTTGCTAAAAAATCACCCTTTAATATTAAATTGGCAAACAAATTTTCAAACCCCCCCCATGACCAAGTTCTGGCTACGCCCCTGGCTCCTACTATTAAATATATCAAATAAATTATTAAAAAAAATAATGAACTCTACTGTGTTTGGGGTTGTGTACGCTTTTTTAGAATCTAGAAGACCAGAAGAATACAGTGAGTTCATTCCTGACGCTACTGTATTACTAAAAACCTGCGAAGCCAAACTTACACTCATTTTCTGGAAACTATTCGGGTAGATGTGCTTTTTAGTAAGTTTGGGTGCACATCGAAGAGAAGAACTGGAGTCGATTTCGTAAAAATATACGATATCGCTCCACCTAACTAATGAATTATTAAATGTTATGCGATTCTTTGAATTGCTTAAACAATTTCTCGCACTTTTCAGAAGGTGAGGCGCGTCATGGAAAAAAAATATTTTTTCCTCATTAACTTCAAAATATGGGCGGTCTACACTCACACCCACGAAATTTTTGAAGCTAACAAAATTTGAACCCTGATCACAAACAAAGTGACATGGATGCAAGTTTATTTGTTGAAGCTGCGTTATGGCTTCGAAAACATATTTTTTAATAACATCCCCTTTGCATGCTCCATGAACGAAAAAATATGCAAAGGGTTGTTTCCAGGACTCTCCACCAATGCCCTGGACCATAAGTGCCAAAACACTACTGGCCAACCTAGAAGTGCGATTTTCGTCGCCATAATCTTCTAGGCCAACAATTTGGTCATAATGCCTATCATAGTGCAAATGATTTTTCAGTGACATTTCGTCACAGGAGATTGAAACGAATCTCTGTTCTGCACTGAAGCCCCGGCTACGCAACTCCTACGCTTTCAGGGTAACAAGAGAACACCCTGGATCTCTTAGCCAATCTGAGACAAAGCTTTGGAGAGTTCGCTCTTCTGGAAAGCTCAGCGGCTTTTTCAAATAACGATAGGCTGAGGGCGAAAGAAATAGAACTCCCAAAGCTATTGTTTTCCATTTGTCATCATACCTACGCCCTCTTGGTTGACGATCAAAATTTTGGAAACAATTTCTTACACACAGCTGTAGGTGTAAAGGGAGTTTTGTGCAAAATTTTGCAAATGCCTCAGCATCATTGGCAATTTGAACGCGCTCGAACTCAGATTCCAATATTTTTTCTTTTTCTTCCATGGTTTTTATCTTTAGCTTTAATTCTGCAATCTCTTCTTGCATTTTGCGCTTACGAGGAGTATTTGCAGATAAGCTTTGAGGGGTCTGAACTTGTTTGCTCTCCAATGAAACATTGGAGCTAACTGCAATCGCAGATGAATCAGGGTTTACAAGTTGAGACGTGGGGGTCACATGTTGTGAAAAATTTGGAAGATTATTGGAAGTAGAAGGCTGAGGCTCGAAAATAATTGCATCCATGTCAGAAGATACTTCTGATGCAATTTGTGTAGATGTGTTTACAAAAATGTTCGGTAAATTTTGGTCCGGCACAGCGGACTTTAATAGTCTTTTATGCAATAAAATTTTGTCCGAGAAGTGTCGATCGCAGGCGAAAATAAACTGCTTCGACGGTTCGCATATATTTAGCAACCGCATCCATTCTTTTCGCCTACAGAGGAAAGAAACAAAATATTGGTATAAATACCACTACCACCATCGAAATATAAGACAGAAAAAATAAAAAAAGCAAAAAAAAACCCCACCAATAACAGCAGCATACGCGTGCAAAATGTTAATTATTTTATTGCAAATATATAATATATAAGTGCAAAATATACATGTGCAAGTAAAAAAATATATTATATTAGAGTTTTTACATTTTTACATATTTTATTTATTTATTAATATATATCAGAATATATTGGTATATTTTTTTGTGATTGTTAATACTAATAAAACACCACGAACCTTACGATATGCATAAGCATGCACTTAAGCGTGAATTTTAACCCTCCTGCGGTGGTTTTATTTACGTGTATATCTGTTTATTCTTTTAATAAATGCAAGCACTCTATCGTTCGTTTTTCTTGTACGCAGTAATTGCCAATTAGACATTCCCTCCTTTTTTGATGCAAAAACGAGTTTGAAATTAATGCACTTAGAAATGTTCGCATTGTTTACATTTGTGAATTTTTTGATATTCAAACTGTCAAATTTATGTTATGTCTGTCACCGTACCTAGTAATTAGTATTCTAATTAACTTTACCATGGTATGTCTGCAGCACAACATAGAACAGAACAGAAACACAGCAGAAGGGTTTTATGCACAATCACCATTAACTATTTAAACCATTAGATGCACATTTTATTAAAAAAAATGTTACCTTTTCTGCAATAAAGTTAATCGGCCAAAATCTGTTAAAAAATTGGAACAACCAGACATAGGATTTAAAAATATTAAAAGAAACATTTTTATCGAACAACACAGAGTAAGGCAGCGTGCACATTTGTTTGTTAACAAATGCTCGTTAGCCTTAATACAATACAAAACGCAATGTACTCCCCTTTACGCCTGTATTTCTGATTTGATTTCTATTGCATTGTTCGTAGTTCAGATATATAGGCAACGTAGTGTAGGCAGAAACATTGCCTATATACAGAAATAAGTGAACTCACCTGCCACCGTCACTTGCTCCGTCTGGAAATGCGAATAGATGCTTGCTCTCCAAGCATTTTCGCACGCATTGTTTCTTGGCCGGCATCGTCTTGGTTGGTAGCTCGAGGATTCTGGAAAATAAAGCACTTAAATCACTCAAATTTGGTTTATTAAACACTTTCACGCAGATTTGGACTGCACTTTTGGCGCACTTTTGTTTATACAAACAAGAAGAAGACAACTGCAAAATATCACAAATTAAATATGCTTTTAGTGTTCATTGCTATATTGTAGTCACGGGGTTGTCGTCTTGAAGGGCAATCATAAAAAACTCAAATAAAAACATTATAAAACACATCCAGACTTGCTTATGAAGTTTTTCAGTAACAATGTATTTTTGCAAACAGTTTTCTATAAAAACACTACGACATAAAAACAAAAAAAAGCAAATTAAAACACATTACTTTCTTAACAAATAAACATCGAGCGCACCAGCAGCCCTTGCCCTGGCGTTTGTATGGCGAATTTTTTGTACGAACCCTAATCAACTCTGGGGCCTGGTTTTACCGAATTTGCGACTCTGGGGCCTGGTTTTACGGAATTAGCAACCGTGACCCCGCTGAGTTTCGCGTCATGTAGTCATTAGCGTAAACTGAAGCGCTTGCTCTCCTTGCACCGCTCTTTCCCTTTTGTGGCTTCCCCCCGCTCTATGAAGCTCGCAAACAAAAATTTGAATTTTTGAGCTCAGATGCGCCTTCTATACACTTCATATTCTTTGATACAACCAAGAGTTGTCGGCCCATAATTCCGGCCTCTTTTTACGAATAGCTTCGCTATTGAACGTTTCGGCACCAGAAATTTGATTCCGCACACAAAATTTAATGGAACTTCTTTGTTGAATAATTTCATTCATTGTAAAAATCGCCGATTGCACTTTTTGTACTTCAGAAAGACAAGCGTATACTAAGCACTAATGATTATTTTGATGTGACATTTGGCACAGATGTCACTGACAGTCATACCAACCCATGATACAATTATACAGGTAGTGTATTCCCGATAGGCGCTCTCCCAAAAGCTGTCAACTCGATGCCTTATTGAATTTGAAATGAAAAATAATGTTGCTTTTTTTTTGTTTGCTTACGTACACATGTATTGATAAGCACACGATTTTATGTTTATTAAATAATTAAAAAAATAATTAAATCATTCAAAAAATTCCGAAATCAAGCTGCACGCTGTGCCAGAAATCGTGAGCGAATAATAATATATGCGCGCTGGAATACATGGCCTGGCTACATCTTAAAAAGGTCAATATAACAGATGAAGGCAGCAGCTCTACGTGGACATGGGTCAACCAATGCTCGAAAGGAAGACTAAAGGTCCATAACTTATTTTATCTTATCGCTGGAAGGGCATTTTAACACTTTGCTGACCGGTCACGGAACTCGTGTTTTCGTGGTCACGAGCATGATACAAAAATAGAAGGTAGAGCCGATGCTTCTTCTCAGCCGCCATATTGCGCATCTGACACTAAAGGTCTTTTTGACGTTCTTCTTTGAAAATGTGCTACCGTACTGTTGTTAGAAAATCCCTTGAACATTTTTTTAATACTGCAATATATTATCTGCTTTTGAATGTGCATTAACATTTTTAAACTTTCGCCCAAAATGTATTAGTCACAGTGAAATGTCTATTCCGTGTTTATTTTAAAAAAGATCTTAAAATTCCAAGAACCTTAAATACTTCTAATTTAATATTACATCGAAGTGGCATCACGGCTCAAGCTTTTGACAAATACAAACAACGTCAATAAGCACGTTTAGTGTCAAAACAATTGACAGCGGTTCTACCTTCTATTATTGTATCATGGTCACGAGTAAACATGTGATAAGCTTGATTGTTGATTTGTGATGGTGATTGTTATACTTTTTATCATACGAAAAAGACACATTGAGAGTTGAATAATAAATAAAATTTATTAAAGTTTATATTGTTTTACTTCCACATCCGCTTTCAAAACAATAGCCGGGCACATGAGGTAAATTTCAGAAAAGTTGCCGGTCAGCAATGTGTTAAAGTACTAATTTTTCCCTTATTTGTGAAAATTTTCCCCTCATTACAAGAAACACTCTGTATAAGACATTGTCATTCTGCCCTTTTTTCGGAATACACTACCTTTATAATTGTATCATGATACCAACCTAGAAACAAAATATTTCGACGAATGGGTTTCCGCGCGAAAATGAAATTACTATTTTTTGCCCCCAGTAGTAATATACTATATATATATATATATATATATATTGTAACGATGAAGCACTTTGTGCTGTGCTATGCATGAATGCATAGCATACTTTTAGGCATGCACTTTGGAGTACGCCAAACTTGCTATAATTCCGTTATGGCGAGGATGGTTCGCGAAAGGTGATGGACTTTGCTAGAACAATCGAGATAGAGAGCACAACTAGAATGTGCAAGAAACTTCGCGCGATAAGAAAACCAGTATAAAAGCAGCAGTGTGCAGCGCAGAGGGTCGAGTCTGTGTTCAGCAAGCAAACTACTGCAATAGCAGTAGTGTAAAGTAGTAACAAGTATAAATTTGTAAATAAAGTGATTGTTGATTTTTGACTGCGTTTGCGCTGAATAAATGAAGTTGTTTTATTTTCAAGCACAATCAAAACTTGGATTTTCGTAACATTTGGGTGTCAGAAGTGGGATTGTGCTACTGAAAATAAAATTATAAAAACGCAGACATGGTTAAACTCGAGCTGCTGAAGGTGGACCAGCTGAAGAAAGAGCTGGCTGCCTGGAATTTGCCGACTGCTGGCGGAAAAGTGGAGTTGCAGCTGCGCTTGCGAGAGGCATGTGAATCACGAGGCATCGATTTAACTGCGCACGAGTTCGGGACGCAGGAGCCAGAGGCGTCGGCCAAGGTGGAGGAATCGTCTGCGGGTGCTGCGACGATGCAAAGTACGGCTGCAGCGGCTGCCCCACCACAAGCAATGGACATGAGCCAGCTTATGGTTGCAATGAGAGGCATGTTTCAGGAAACTTCTGCGAAAATTGAGAATGCAAATCAAGAAATGGCAGCAAACTTGGAAACTACGAATCGAGAAGTAGCAGAGCGAATGGAAACCAAACTCCAGGAAAATGCTGAGAAATTTGAAAATGCAGATCGTGAAATATCGGCGCAAATGGAAACGTCCAATCGAGAAATGGCAGGGAAAGTGGAAACTACGAATCAGGAAATTTCGGCAAAAGTCGAAACGGCAAATCGAGAAATGGCAGCAAACCTGGAAACTGCGAATCTGGAAATTTCGGCAAAAGTCGACACTGCGAACCAGTGGCGGCTTAAGGTGCTCGGGGGCCCGGGGCGGCGACGGCTGAGGGGCCCCCACAAACGGTGCAGAATAAGTTTGCGTACAAAACTAATAACTGGAATTTCCGGTTATGCTTTTTAATTTTTTTTTTGAAAATTTGTATTCCATTGAACAGTAAATGGACAGTAAAGGGACAAATTATTTTGAAACGTATATGTGCTTGAAATTTTATAGAAAACAATAGAATCCCAGAGAAAAAATGAAAAATGGATAAAAGGTATATTGTAGGATACATATCTGGGTGGTCGAGGAGGGGGATACAATTTTGTGGGTGGGTAGGGGGGTTCCCCATATACCCCCTTGAAAGGAAAACCGTCGGAAATGTATAGTAATTTTTTTTTTTTTACCTGCAAATAAGGTGGAGCGATTAGATGGAAAAAGAGGGAGAGGGGTAATAACACTCTTAAGTGCAAGTAGGGCTTCAGATTCAGTAAAATATTTACAGTACTTCTGCATCCAAACTCTATTTGTGTGGCCGGCCTTCGGCCGGGCGCTTTAAAAATAACCCTCATGGGAGCAACTAGTGCGCCGGAGCATCAGTAAAGTGCTAACAGTATTTCTGCATTCAAATTCCTTCCGTGTGGCCGGCCTTCGGCCGGGCGCTTGAAAAATAACCCTCATAACTAGGAGCAACTAGTGTGCCGGAGTATCAGTAAAGTGCTAACAGTATTTCTGCATAAATTCATGAACAAAATGTACATTTATACCGAATTTAAACATTCGTTTTTTGCTATTGTGAATGCCAGTTATATGGAGTGGAAGAAGAAAAGTCAAATTGCGAGACGATTTTTCCAGTGCAGTCTACTTTCGCGCTTATCTGTATATAAGAACTTTGAACCTCGATATCTCGAAAACGAAGTGAGATATCGAAAAATTTTATTCTTCATTTTCGATTTATTTTCGATCAATCTATCTAAAAACATCATCAAATGGCGGCGCCACGGAAACCGTAGTATCCCCATCTTACTAAATCTTTCCAAATTTAATAAAAACTTTCGTGAAATCAGGAAAACTTTTGGAATAGCAAACTCGTCATTTAAAAAAGCCATCTTAAAACTAAAAAAAACAGAAAATTTTACTTCGTTACTACGATCTGGCCATTATTTTAAGCAACCCGAGCAGGAGGATTCGATTGTTTTGCGATCAGTGCATCATTACACTACTCGACAAAAAATGGGCCAGTCGCGTGCATAGATAAAGTGTTTTCTAGACTAACTTTGGCCGCTGAACACGAAACTGAAAATAAAAAAAATTTGTTTAAGAAGCGTTTTCAAAAATCTTCGAAAAACGAGTTTTTTTCCTGTTGTTTCAGTTATGAGCACATATCTCCTGAAAGAATTATCCGATTAACACGAGCTGTCCGTCGTTCAAGAAGAAGATAATACCTTAGCCTTTTTAGTGATATATAGATTCCTCAAAGGAAAGTTGTAACAAAGTGAATTTTTCGACCAAAAATCATACATTTTCGAATATTTTTTATGGATAAAATAATGATCTCCCGTAGTTTTAAAATCTAAGATGAAAGATATATTATTATTATATATTTTTTGAGCAAATATATTACTTGAGCAAATATTAAGCCTAACATCAATAGAATTGAAAGAAAAATGACAAAGTTATGATGCAGTGAGTAAAAACGCAAACTTTACATTTATTACACTGTGCGAAAAAATTTTTTTGCCGAGACCCATCCAAATTTGGATATAGACGTGAAACTAGAGATCATTTATAGTAATCTGGCATAGTAAGTTTTTCATTTTCTGGCCCAAAGTCCTTTTTAAAAAACTTTAAAATTTTAAGGACATACATGCGGTTGTGCAATGATGGAAATATGGGTATCAAATGAAAGACATCCTTTTAACTAAATTTTCAATTTTGAAGTTTCAGGACCAAAATATGTCAGGTAGGGAAAACATACATGATTTGGATTTCAGTTTGAAGATTCATACATCTAAATTTTATTCTATTTCAAAGTTCCAGTCTAGAAAACACTTATTTTTAGGTGCATTTTTCGTGTCGAGTAGTTTAGAAATGTACCGAAATATTTTATAAAACCCAGTAGCAGTAGATTGCTTACAAGGAGCATAGAATTGCTTTCGTAAAAGAGTCTATCAAAGAAGAAAACCGGATTTCCGGGACGATGTCTTGTTATCCAACCAATAATTATAAAAATAATAATAATAACTGTAAATTTGTTTGACGTCTACAAAGTTTAATGAGGTTAAGTAATTGCGTAATTCGCACTCGTTTACAAGCAAACTCTAAGATTGCGATATTTAATTTTTACTTAGAATTTTGTATTTGCATACTTTGCACACAATTTTAAGTTAAAAATTAAATATTGCAATCTTCGAGGGAAAAGTTTTTGAAAATTTGCAAACAATTGTTATTTAGAAAGGATGTTTTCTTGCTTTTATTGAATAAAATTTGTTATTGCAAGTTCAAAGTCAATTGTCGATACTGTGTCTCTTTCAATTGATAAAAGTGACAAACAATCTTTCAACAACCATTGTGGAGCGCAAATAGTTTTTTACAAGTTTCAGTTTTGAAAAACTTTAAATTTTTATATACAAGCTTCTCTCGGGGCCCCCCGCAGCCCGGGGCGGTCCGCCCCTCCGCGCGTCCCCCCCCCCCGTTAAGCCGCTACTGCTGCGAACCGAGATATGGCGGAAAATTCTGCGCGCATAGAGCAGAAGGTGGAGGAAATTTCCGATAGGCTGAACGTGAAAGTTGAGCATCTCGAGACGCGAATGGACAATTGGGACAAACGAGTTGACGACCTGGGTGATTCCCTGCACAAACGAGTGGACGACCTGGATGATTCCCTGCACAAACGAGTTGACAGTCTGGAGGAGCGGCTTAGAAGGGTGCAGCCAGTTGAAGAAAGTTTTGCCATAGAAGTGCCTACTTATGATGGTACTACGTCATTCGACACATTCAAACTACAATTCGATATGGCTGCTTTGGAGAGTCAGTGGACCGATGTTAGGAAAGGTCGGAGACTGATACTGGCTCTAAGAGGACAGTTTCGGAAGGTTTTAGAGGTGATTACGAGACCGTCATAAAGGCGCTGGCGGCCAAATACAGTGACGAGCACAACAAAACGCTGTACTAATGTGAGCTGAAGAACCGCAGGCAAAGAGCCAGCCAGGCGCTGCAGACATATGCAGCAGACATTGAGCGGCTCGTACAGTTGTGCTACGCGAATTTCGGCGCTGATTATCTCGAGAGGATGAAGATTGAGGCGTTTATTGAAGGTCTTCATGACCCGGAGACACGTCGCAGTACATTGATGATGATGAAGCCGACATTCCGTGAGACGGTGACAAGCGCTTTGACCTATGAGGCGGCCTAGAGGGGAAGTTTTCAAAATGCATCTGCGGAAAGGCGTCGAGCCCAATCTGGACGTGTCACGCAAAGCCGGACAGTGAGTTCAGAGGCACCAGCGAGGCTGCGGGCAGTGTCATCTAGAGTCAGTTGCTGGCGATGTGGCAAGCTAGGCCACATATCACGAGACTGCCATCTGCGAGAGAAGCGTTCTGAACAGCAGACGTCGCCAAGATGTGCTGACGCTCTGCCACACCATTCTTGCAAAACCGAGCGCAGGCATGATTCGCAAGCCGAAAACAAGGGACAGATTGTGGATGTTCGGTCGGTAAGAGTTTTACAAGAGGAAGATTGGCTTGCGGGAAGGCAGAGCGCAGAGAGTACGGCCGGACTGGCAGGAGATGGCTGGTGAGAGCCCGATCGCGAAGGCTTACTGGGCACAGTGGCAAAGTCTACGTCTGAAGGATGGCTGCCTATACCGCGAGTGGGGGAGCAGGGATGGCAGGACCAGAAAATCCCTAATAGTGGTCCCAAAAGGTCGGATCGACGATGTCATCAAGGCAAACCATAACGACTCCAGTGGAGGGCACCTAGGCATCGCAAAAACTGTCGCCAAGATAAGAAGGCGGTTCTATTGGGTAGGATGCCAGGAGTCTGTCACCGAGTGGATCAGAGGCTGTGATCGGTTTTCGGCTGCGAAAGGGCCGATGAGAAGATCGCGGAGCCGCACTCAACTAGTCGAAAACAGGTTAACAGCGAGCTATGGTCTACAGGATAACACAGGAGGGTTCCAAGAAGGCGATCTGGTAATGCTCAACAACCCGCAGCGGAAGGAAGGTTTGTCTCCAAAAGTTCAAACGTCATGGGAAGGACCGTACAAGGTCGTGACCAGGATTAATGACGTGGTGTACAGAGATCAACGCTGCTGCAACAGAAACGCCAGGTTGAAAGTAGTCCATTTGAAGCGCCTGGCGTCTTACTCCGGCGGAGCCTCGGCACTTGGTGGGCAGTGTAACGGTGAAGAACTTTGTGCTGTGCTATGCATGAATACATAGCATACTTTTAGGCATGCACTTTGGAGTACGCCAAACTTGCTATAATTCCGTTATTTCGAGGATGGTTCGCGAAAGGTGATGGACTTTGCTAGAACAATCGAGATAGAGAGCACAACTAGAATGTGCAAGAAACTTCGCGCGATAAGAAAACCAGTATAAAAGCAGCAGTGTGCAGCGCAGTGGGTCGAATCTGTGTTGAGCAAGCAAAGGGGAAACATGCAATAGTAGTAGTGTAAAGTAGTAACAAGTATAAATTTGTAAATAAAGTGATTGTTGATTTTTGACTGCGTTTGCGCTGAATAAATGAAGTTGTTTTATTTTCAAGCACAATCAAAACGAACTTGGATTTTCGTAACAATATATAAGACTAAACAGTGGTCAGTCTTCAGTTTAACAATTGTCATCACAATCATAAGCGATTTTTGAAATATAACGCTCAGCCGGAGTATTATACTAAAGAACGCCACTCGCGCAAAATCCACGCGAGTTACGTTCCAGACGCAACCTGATGCCTTTTTTTGCATCAAAATTCTTTCCCACACAATTTACTTTGATTTCTTTCTGCTTTGCACCTTTCAGTTTTTGCTGACAAAGCATATTTCTTGCTTTGGATTGGGGAACGAGGTGACTTAGAACATTTAAGTAATTCAGTCTTAAGATTCACAGCAAACAAAACGGTTGTACGAATTAATAAATACTTTTATGAAAAAAAGAAAATTTTAAATTTCGGAAGTTTTTTTATCTTACAAGAACTGTGCCCGAAGACACATAACCATAATTAGCGCAGTCGCGGTAAACTAATCAAAAGATTAGTTCGAATCGACGCAGTAAAACAGTGAAATAAAATCGAAAAGTGTATCGAAAAAAACTTTTTAACGCAATCGATCTCTACCGCCGAACATGGAAGATATAGAAAACCTACAGCATAGAATCCAACAATTGGAGGAGGTTCTGAAGGAACAAAAATCGCAAATCCAATTGCAAAATCAAAAGTTAGTCTATCAGCAACAACAAATGCAACAGCAGCAGCAAATTCAACAGCAACATGAAATACAACAGAAGCAACCAATTCAACAGCAACAAATGCAATGGCAGCATCAAATTCAACAGCAACAAGAAATGCAACAGCAGCAACAACAAGAGCCCCAACAGGAATGGCTAACGTTGAGACCTGTACATTAAGATGGGTCGCACTCCATACAAAAAAAAAATCACGTTTCAGTCACCACCTAAAAATAAAATTCAGAGTGTTTAATGACTATTTGGAAAATATTGCGATTCTGAGGTAAGCCAATTGTGAACGGTTTTGCTTCAAAAATACCTCTAATTATCATGTTTTTTGGGTGTAACTTTTTTGTTGTTGGACATTTTCGAATAATTTTTTTTGGTTAGATAAACCTTCAGGAGTTCTTGGATTGCACATATTTTGTAATTTATTGAGTTCTGGAAGTTTTAATATTTATTTTTGAAGCAAAACCGCTCACAATTGGCTTACCTCAGAATCGCAATATTTTCCAAATAGTCATTAAACACTCTGAATTTTATTTTTAGGTGGTGACAACACCAATTTTTTTCGCGACCCACCTTACTGTACATGTTCTAGACCAATTTAGGCGTCTAAAGCCTTTTGGGAAAGGATACAGCCTACATTCGTTTACTAAATCAGTGGAGCAGACCGTTCGTCTTTGCGGCCAAACCACTCAACTGTACACCTATGGCCTACAAATTGTGCTGAGCGAGAAAATTGTTGGAGAAGCAAGCAACTATATTCGGGAGCTAGGAGACGATGCTACCTAGACGCACGTTAAAAGAAAACTGAAACAACAATTTCAACCTTGAAAAACATATGCTGAAATCTATAACTACTGCCGCAGTGTTAAGGTAGATAATCTAAGGGGAATTTACTAAAAGTAGCCATGAAATTAATGAGATATATGAATTTGATGATAACCGAAATTTATTCAGCAAAAAACGTTGCAAGGGACTTAAAAGACATAATATTAGAGAAAATAGACCGATCGTTTAGAACGCGTTTAACATTTATTTTATTTTATTTATTTAGAATAAATACATTAAGTGTAGTAAGAACAATTCTTTTAATAAGACCTCAATCAGAATTAAATTTCTTAAACTAGAATTAAACAATTACAATTACAAAATTAAATAATAAACAGAAGCTTAAAATATATTGTTACGAAAATCCTAGTTCGTTTTGATTGTGCTTGAAAATAAAACAACTTCATTCAATTCAGCGCAAACGCAGTCAAAAATCAACAATCACTTTATTTACAAATTTACACTTGTTACTACTTTACACTACTACTATTGCATGTTACACATTTGCTGGCTCAACACAGACTCCACCCCCTGCGCTGCCACTGCTGCTCTTTATACTTGTTTTCTTTATCGCGCCGATGGTTCTTGCACATTCCATTACCATTCGCGAACCATCCCTGCCATACTTCAAAGTGCATGCCTAAAAGTATGCTCGCATTCATGCAGAGTGCCTCATCGCTACAATATAATATTGTAACGATGAGGCACTCTGTCGCTGTGCTATGCGCGAATGCTTTTACGGGCATACTTTTAGGCATGCACTTCGGAGTACGGCCGGCGATGGTAATGGGGTGTGCGAGAACGATCGAGAGAGAGAGTCCAACTGGAATGTGCAACAGAGACTGGCAATGAGTACTAATAAAATTAGTATACTTTAGCAGGGTTACCGTTGAGAATTTTGAGAAAGTCGCACAAAAGGTCGTTTTAAAAAAAAAAAAGTCGCACAAAAAAGTCGTTTTTTAAAAAAAAAGGGGCACACTTTTTTATTACGGAAAAACACAACTAACAATTCAAATTAACATTTCAACCATGGCACAATAATAAGGTAATAGCATGCCCGCAACACCAAAAACCACATGTATTTTGTTGGTAGGATTGTTTATGGTTACTGTCAAAATCAGCTGATATTTTCCGACGAAAGAGGGAGAAACTGAAAACATACAAAAGTGATTGTTGCCAGACGGTGCTGTATTTGAGTGAAAAAACGGGAAAAGTGCTCAGGTCAGTTGTTTTCAGTCAGGTATTTTCATTTCAACCGATGCGGCAACACAGCACACCGACGATTTTGACAGAAGCCATAAACGATCAGCCGGTGGCTTGCTACAACCTTATAGTTGAACCATGATTTCAACGATATAAATAACTTAGAAATAATGATTAAAAAAGTGTTTATATACACTTTTGTGTATTAATTTTATATTTAATTTTTAATAATGTGTTTGTATACACTTTAATATATTAATCATAAATTTTCTTTTTTTTGTAACTTCATCTCTGTATTTTCGCAAAAGCATTACTTGGCATACAGTCTTCTATTTAGGTATCTAGCAAATTTAGAGCTGATAGTATGGACTTACAAGTTCCTACAACTAATCTGTTGGTTAATTTATTTTTCATTAATCCTAATTTTGAAAAAATACTTTCCGCACACGCACTGCTGTGAGGTAGAGTTAATACATGCGCTGCCATTTAAAACATTTTTTAAGCTTCCTACTGCATGTCAAAAATGTTCAGCTAAATGCTAAATCAAAGACTATAGGCTTTGTGCTAAATAATCAGCTGATCAATCGAATGGGGTTACGATATCGCGAGGAATATCGTAAACTTAAATGATTTTTTAAGTGCAAATATGTGTGATTTTGCAGTGTATGACTATAAAAAGAGGTAGAAGGATTTCACTTAGCAAAAAAGGGGGAAAAAGTCGCACAAAGATGGAAAAAGTTGCAAAATCAGACAAGTTTGAAAAAGTCGCACAAAAAGTCTCAGAGCGTCAAAAAGGTTGCAAAATGCAACTAAAGTCGCACAAGGGTAACCCTGTACTTAAGTCATGAGCCATAACAATTGGTGCAAGTGAATACTCAAACCAATTCAACAAAATACTATTACTCATTCGCACCAAAACATCAAAATACTCAAAATCCTCTTACACGAATGTGTACCGGTATTTTGTGTATCTATTGGTTACTGGCTCATAATCTGATTTGACTCACTTGTTCGTGTGAGAGGAAAATTGGTATGGATGAGTTGAGTAAAATAATTCGTTTTGTGCTTTGCGCTTTTTGCTAAACAGTAATTTTTTGCCTTTGGACGCGTATCTGGTTGCTGCTGTGCATTGATGCTGACAATATTCTTTTTTAAATTCTATTTTCAACAAAAAAATTAAAATAATTTTTGTTTATCTTTATAGTTTTTTAGTTATTTAACTTAGAATGAGTATTATTTGTACGTGTATATTTTTTCTTAAGTATAATTTTAATATTTATGAATTCTTTTAATTTAATTATATTTAAAAAGCATGGATTCGATCTCATTTTGTTATTTACAAATAAAAACTAACAAAAAGTTCATTTA
Organism: Melieria picta; assembly: GCA_964056695.1. Lineage (NCBI taxonomy): Eukaryota > Metazoa > Arthropoda > Insecta > Diptera > Ulidiidae > Melieria > Melieria picta. The sequence continues at coordinate 87,911,382 of OZ057400.1, forward strand.
ATAGTTTTGCATTTATTGACCTGCATTTTGGTTTTCCGCTTTTTGTTGCAATATTCTCAATTTCAACTAAGGAGAAAGCGAAACTGAAAATTACTCCAATGACTAAGGCCAGCGCCTGGTTTAGACATTTGAAATTTTTTTTCCCACAATATGATAGTTTAATATGTTTGGAATTATGTCCTAAAATATTTTGTCTCTACTCGAACTCCTTCACGTCCAAATTCAGGAACAAAGCACCGCGCTCCGCCTACATGCGGCTTTAAACCGAAACTTTAAACTCGTTTCCTGAAAAGTTAGTGTTTTTCAATCGGTTCCCATCATTACTCGTAAACTTATGAATCGAATTTAATAAAAATTGGCACACACACTCTTCAGATGGGTTCGCGTAAACTGGACTATTTTGAGGCACATCGTTACACAAACAAAAAAAGTACGCTCATTGTTTATAACAATGAGCGTACCCAAAAAGTACAATTTTCCGACTTATGCCACCATTTCCGGAATTTTCATTACTTTTCACTCAATTTAGGATCAGTTTACAGACAAATTAGTTCTTAACAGAATGCCATTCGATTTTTTCAGATCTGACGAGATTTGCGAACTGCACGCTGGGAACCATGCAAAATGAACCCCAACTTCACGCCGCGATACGGCAGCCATTTTGTAACACAGCGGACAAAAAAAAATTTTTTTACATGTTCAAACAATAAAACATTTATACCAAAAGAGTTTTTGGCAACCAATCTACTCCTTCCTTGAAAAAAAAATAAACAAAAACACACTGTCTAAACCAGGCGCTGGCGTTAAGGCAGGTTCTCACCTTGTGGATCCGAAAAAGTGCACTTTTTTTAGGAATTTTGTTTGAGAAAACGGTTAAAGATACAAAGCGGAATTTTCTGGATATGAACACACATTTATTTAGAGAATACAATTTTTCAAATTGAATGAATCAAAAAAGGGGGGGAGGGGGCGTCCATCAGTGGCGGCATGTCGGCGAGGAGGTGTCCCGCTACCGGAAGTGATTCCGTCAAAACCCGTGATCTGAAACACAAAAGTCGAACACATTCTTAATGTGTACCGTATTATCTATTGAATGAACCAAGATCATGAAAAAAAAATCAAAATTACAAAAGTTATGAGGTTTTGAAAAAAAAATTAAGATTTTCGCATTTTTTTGTTCACTTATTATTTTTTTAAATAAACAATTTTCAATATTTTTGGCTGATCGTGGTTCGTTTATTAGAAAAAACGCTAAGGAACATTTTAAAAAAAATTTGGTGACGATTGGTTCATTCCAGCGCCTTCAATCACTTCCGTTAGGTCCGAAAATGTGGTTCTCAGAAAAACGCGTTTAAAGTTTAAAGCGCGCTCGGCCGGTGCTCGACACTGCTCTATGTAACGGCCTGTAACTTTTGTAATTTTTCAGATTTTGATCTGAAATTTCTGGAGCACATTTTTCAAACATATATCTACACGATAAGGCAAAAAAAGGCGTTTTTTTCCCCCACAAGGTGAGAACCTGCCTTAAGTCATTCCATTGAACCATTGCAAATTCAATTGCATTGAATCACAGAATAAACAGTATACAGAATGCGCATGTCGACCAGCGAAGCAATCTGAATTTATGGTGCGGGCCGAAAGCAGCAGGGGGGAGATAACAGAGTTTGTTGAACAGAACTTTTGTCTCTGTTAATTTCTCGTGCGACGATGATCTCTGTTATTGTCAACTTCGGTAAGTGCCGAGTGGTGCAGAGCGAGTTCGTGCGCTCGATGCCGGCCATAGAAGTTACTGGTATTTTCAATCAAGCGAATGAAGGGCGATGTGCTATCGTTGTTGTTGTTGATCAGCGAATGAAAATTGTAAATTTTGAATTTTTCTTTCTGGCTGACATTGGCTGGCAATTCCCGACGTGTGTCGGTTAATAAGAACAAGTTTTTTTCATGTTATTATGCGATCGACTTTCTGCGTGAAGAAATTTGTATCTCCTTATGAGCACTTGAATTCTAAGGTTTCGCTAATTTTGGCGTAAATGACTTCTCGCCGCGATTAATTATTTTATCCCTACGCCTTTTATCCCACTCTAGGCCCAAACAGTTGTTTGTCAAACCTAAAAAAAAAATGAGAGGTTCCGAAGAATCGTAATTACGAATTTGTGCATTTAATCATGTCGAATGTATGTACATATCTATTGTAAAGCAAAAAGCTATGAGAAAAAAGTAAGTAAGCAACGACGATCCCGAATGACGGCAGAATAAATTTTTTGTTTTGCTTTTTTTCGATATATGTACGTACATCCACCATTTAAAGGATATTTCGTACATAACGATTGTGCCACATCGTTTAACTATCATCAATATTAAAAATAGTGTGATATCTTTATACCGTAGTGACTTTTTAAGTCGATAAGTTACCCCCTTTTGACATTCGTTCTCATATATTTTTGCACGCTACTCTCCGTCGTAAAATTGCTCCCGACAGCGTATGTGCGCACTGCGCTGCACGCAGAATGAACCACAAAGCAAAAATAATTCAAATTCAATGTTTCAATTCCTAGCCGGCAACAATAACAACAACCATACCTTATTGCTCTTCTCCCCATATATGTAAGAAGCAAGTGGCACTTCGTTTTGTTGGCCGACAACAACAGCAACCACAGCCTGACACTATTTTCCCTTCGAAGCTGCATGCGGTCATTACTTTCATCTTATCTCTGTGCTGTTTGTTCTGTGAAATAACAGAAACGAAAGCTGTCTAGTGCTGTTTGTAATGTTAATAGCAGAGGACGTAATGTTAAATTAACAGTGGTCGTAATATTACGACCCCTTAACATTTTGGAATTTGTATGAGATGCGCGTTCTGTATTACTGTTTATTCTGTGATTGAATGCATTGGTGTTTCTTGGTGTTGTGAGTGATTACGGTATAACACAATAAACCTATTCACTCAATGACAGATCTGAGCACGCACCGGTTCATATCAGCACAGAACTTATTCATTGTTCACACACAAAATATGTGTGCATGCGTAAACGAGTATGCGTGGATATGAGTTGGATGTTTTTCTTTCACTCATATCCACTAATACTCTTTCTTGTGTTATTCAACCAATGACTTAAAAAAGAGAATAATTGCAGTTCTCTGATGTGCAAGAACAATCGGCGCGATAACCAAACAAGTATAAAAGGCAGCCGGTTGCAGCGCAGAGGGTCGAGTCTGATTCGAGCAAGTAAAGGGGAAACATGCAATAGTAGTAGTGTAAAGCCAAACAAGTGTAAATTTGTAAATAAAGTGATTGCTGCTATTGGAATGCGTTTTGCGCTGAATAAATGAAGTTGTTTTATTTTCAAGCACAATCCAAAACCGAATTTAGAGAGCTAATTTTCGTAACATTTGGTGTCAGAAGTGGGATTGTGCTACTGAAAATAAACAAAAAATAAATAAATAAAATTATAAAAACGCAGACATGGTTAAAGTCGAGCTGCTGAAGGTGGAACAGCTGAAGAAGGAGCTGGCTGCCTGGAATTCGCCGACCGCTGGCGGAAAGGTGGAGTTGCAGCTGCGCTTGCGAGAGGCATGTGAGGCACGAGGCGTCGATTGGATTGCGCACGAGTTCGGAACGTAAGAGCTAGAGGCGTCGGCCAAAGTGGAGGAATCGCCTGCTGGTGCTGCGTCGCTGCAGAATACGGCTGCAGCAGCTGCGCCACTACAAGCGTTGGACCTGAGCCAGCTAATGGTTGCACTTAACGGCATGTCGGCGCAAATGGAAACGGCGAATCGAGAAATGGCAGCGAAACTGGAAATACGAATCAAGAAATGGCAGCGAAACTGGAAACTACGAATCAAGAAATGACAGCGAAACTCGAAACTACGAATCAGGAAATAGCTAAAATGGAAGCGGCGACCCATGAAATATCGGCGCAGGTGTCAGCGAAACTCGAAAGTGCAAATTGCGAGTTGTCCACCAAGCTTCAGGAAAATTCTGCGCGCTTGGAGCAGAAAGTGGAAGAAATCTCCAACAAGCTAAATGTGAAGGTGGAGCACCTGGGAGCTCAAGTGGAACACTTGGACAAACGAGTCGACGACCTGGATGATTCCCTGAACAGACGAGTTGACGGTCTGGAGGATTCGGTGAACAGAAAAATCGACGAGCGGCTTAGAGAGGTACAGTTGCGAGCAAGAGTGCAGTCAGTTCAGGAAAGTTTTGCCATAGAAGTGCCTACTTATGATGGTACTTCGTCGTTCGACACATTCAAACTACAATTCGATATGGCTGCTTTGGAGAGTGGCTGCAGTGGACCGATGTTAGGAAAGGGCGGAGACTGATACTGGCTCTAAGAGGTCCTGCGGCTGAGGTAATAAAAACAGTTCCCGAAGGTGATTACGAGACCGTCATAAGGGCGCTGGCAGTCAAATACAGTGACGAGCACAACAAAATGCTGTACTGCGAGCTGAAGAACCGTAGACAAAGAGCCGATGAGGCGCTGCAGGCGTATGCGGCAGATATTGAGCGGCTGGTACCACTGTCCTACCCAGAATTCAGCATGGAAGTTTTGGAAAGGCTGAAGATCGAGGCGTTTATCGAAGGCATTCTTGACCCGGAGACACGTGTGAGTACATTGATGATGATGAAGCCGACCAGTGTTGCCGCTGAAAAAATTTTAAAAAGTCGCAAACAAAGTGTCACAGCCGAAAAAAAGTGTCATCAAGTGATCCAATTTTTTTATACCATGTACATATATATATACTTTTATTATTTTATCTTTCGAAACTCATTATTTTATTAAATTTCTGAAGGAGATAATTTTCTGTGAAAAAAAAACCGTTTCCCCCTTAAATTAATTGATGAGGAATATATTAAAAAGTCCCAATATACATGTTTTGTATTTATTATGAAAACATTTGCATTTCAAAGAATATGCGTGATATACTTATCATACTTATCCATTGGGAGCCATCAAAATTTATTTAGCACAAATAACTTAGGCAATGCCACAAAAAAGCGCGTTAATTCAGATTAATTTTGGACATTTTTGCCGAAAAACTTTGACATAATAAGTAGTTGCAAGTAGTTTAAATGTTGCTAGAGGTGTAATTTGTATTTATTTTTTTATTTATTTATTTATTTAATTCAGTCTATGAACAACAATCTTACAGACTATACAAAAATGTCCTTACATTCTAAAAGGAAGGCATATTTTAAGTATTTTTAAACACGCAAAAATAAAAAAAATAACTTTACGAAACAACTTTCAAAATGTACATATAAACTTTTTGATCAAGAAAAAGGGGCAAAAGTCGCATGATTTTGAAGAAAAGTGTCAAAATAAGCCTATTTTTAAAAAGTCGGTGTCAGGTGGCATGGGTCTCCAGAAAGGGTCAATTTGACGCTTTAGTCGCACAACGGCAACACTGAAGCCGATATTCCGTGAGACGGTGACAAGCGCATTGACGTATGAGGCGGCCTGGAGGGGAAGTTTTCGACATTAATCTGCGGAAAGGCGTCGAGCACAATCTGGACGTGTCACGCAAAGCCAGACAGTGAGTTCAGAGGCACCAGCGAGGCTGCGGGCTGTTTCATCTAAAGTCAGTTGCTGGCGATGTGGCAGGCCAGGCCACATAACACGAGACTGCCATCTGCGAGAGAAGCAGACGCCAAAATGGGCTGACGCACTGCCATACCATTATTGCAAAACCGAGCGCAGGCATGATTCGCAAGCCGAAAACAAGGGACAGATTGTGGATGTTCGGTCGGTAAGAGTTCTACAAGAGGAAGATTGGCTTGCGGAAAGGCTACAGAAGGACCAGCGCGAGGATACGGATCTCGCAAAAATCATCAAAGGCAAACGGCAGAGAGTACGGCCGGACTGGCAGGAGATGGCTGGTGAGAGCCCGATCGCGAAGGCTTACTGGGCACAGTGGCAAAGTCTACGTCTGAAGGATGGCTGCCTATACCGCGAGTGGGAGAGCAGGGGTGGCAGGACCAGAAAATCCCTAATAGTGGTCTCAAAAGGCCGGATCGATGATGTCATCAAGGCAAACCATAACGACTCCAGTGGAGGGCACCTAGGCATCGCAAAAACCGTCGCCAAGATAAGAAGGCGGTTCTATTGGGTAGGATGCCAGGAGTCTGTCGCCGAGTGGATCAGAAGCTGTGATCGGTGTTCGGCTGCGAAAGGGCCGATGAGAAGATCGCGGGGCCGCACACAACTAGTCGAAAACAGGTTAAAAGCCAGATATGGTCTACGGGCTAACTCAGCAGGGTTCCAAGAAGGCGATCTGGTAATGCTCAACAGCCCGCAGCGGAAGGAAGGTTTGTCTCCAAAAGTTCAAACATCATGGGAAGGACCGTACAAAGTCGTGACAAAGATTAATGACGTGGTGTACAGAGTTCAACGCTGCGGCAATAGAAACGCTAGGCTGAAAGTAGTCCATTTGGAGCGCCTGGCGTCTTACTCTGGCGGAGCCTCGGCACTGGTTCGGGACGAACAAGTCTAACTGGTGGGCAATGTAACGATTAGGCACTCTGTCGCTGTGCTATGCACGAATGCTTTTACGGGCATACTTTTAGGCACGCACTTTAGAGCACGGCAAACTTACTATAATTTATTTTCAAGCACAATCCAAAAACGGGCTTAGAGAGCTCATTTTCGTAACAATATGAATATTATAGATAATAGAAAATATAATCTAAGACATAAAGGAGGAAAAATATAGAAAAGTAATGAAAGAGGAAAAGTAGATGTTGAATGGGAATAAAGAAGAAAATGAAGATGCGCCTTGCAATCATCATTGATCCTTTGCAATCAGAGTGCACTGAAATACGCGTTGATAAAAAAAGTCGAGATGTAGTTAAAAAAATGTACATTGAGACAATTAAATTGTGATATCTCCGGGACTTAAAAGGTATGAGCTTTTCGTACAAATAAGAAGGAGTTTTCCATTCCAATAGTCTGTAGACAAAGATACAATTTTTGGCAAAGAGGTAATTTTCAATATTACACCCAAGTACTTTATTCTGCCAGGGAGAAATATGTTCATATCTTTTAAGCCCGTATACATATCGTGTAGCATTATTAAAGGCTATATTAATTTTGTGTAATGATTTAGAGTCAAGCTTACTGTACACCACTTCAGAGTAGGCAATAAGGGGTACAATTAGTTGTATAACTAATTTGCGCTTGGTTTTCAAGGGTGTTGATGAAGCTGAAAATCTCAATTTACGCAGCGTAGCATATACCTTTCTCACGACTCCATTAATATGGTCACAGCAACTTGAGTTAGAGTTAACAATAAATCCCAAGTTCTTAATTTTGTCCGTAAAAATAAGCACACTTGAGCCTAAATACAACTTAGGGATGTCGTCAACGTATATTGCATTATGACAAATCGGTAAGACATAGGACTTAGACGCATTTAAGCACAAGTGATTGGCAGCTGCCCACACAGAAATTGCAGACAAATCACTGTTCATTTTGAAACATAAATCCTCAACGTGACCAATACGACTAGACAGATACATTTGTATATCATCAGCATATGCATGGACATTTACATACTGACACACAGAAAATACATCATTAACAAAAAGACTAAACAGAAGTGGACGAAGGACAGATCCTTGTGGAACACCAGTACATACCAATCGGGACTGATACATTGAATTGTTGGGCATAACTTTTTGCGTCCGTCCCTCAAGATAGCTTGCTATAAGCTTCGCCGAGCTATCATTGAAACCAAGGAAGCTTACTAGTTTTGCACATAAGAGGTTATGGTCTACCGAGTCAAAAGCTGTAGAGAAATCGAGTAAGCAAAGAATTGTTAAGTCATCATTGTCAAACTTAATTCTAATGTCGTCAAGTATTTTTAGCATGGCAGTGGAGCAGCTGTGTTTAGGTCGAAAAGCAGATTGTAGAGGGGAGAGAAGGTTGTGCTTTTGCAAGAATGCAGATATTTGCGTCGCCATCAAATTTTCGCACACCTTAAAGAATGCTGGCAGTATACTAATAGGCCTGTAGTCACCAGGCATTTGACTTTTTTGCAACCGGTAGGACAACCGCTTTTTTCCACACTGAGGGAAGCTAGAACTTGTGAAGCAATGATTTATTATGTGGGTAAGTGGGCCAGTTATAAACTGAACAATAAGCTTGACAAATTTTAAGGAGATTCCATCCTCACCCACCCCGTTTGATTTAATATCCATTATAGCTTTTAACACGTCACCCTCACAAACTGTCACGAATTGGAATTTCCCTTTAACACGATCACAGGACGGCAAATGTTGTGACAAAACAGTAGAACTTGGTTTATTACTGGCACTAATAAAGAAATCATTAAACACATTAGGATCCAACTCACACCCAGAGTTTTCCTTGCCATGAACCTTTAGATTTTTTAAATTACGCCATAGTTTCCTAGACGGAAGAGAGGGATCCAGCTTGGAATTGAAATACCAACGCTTTGCTTGTCTAATGATAGTCGTTGCAGCGTTGCGGGCAGCTTTATAGTTAGACCACAGATAACTCATCATATAGATGTCCACTCTCATACGACGAAAACGGCACCAAAATGTCAAGCTCTGAATTACAGCTTTTTTCCGCAAAGCTCTTTTACGCACACAGCTGCATGTGCTCATCCAGAACTTTTGCCGGATTGAATTAATTTGGAATTTCTTTTCTTGTTCGCTGATATTCTTTTCTGCAACATACGAGGGCGGGTCAATAAGTCCGTGACTTTTTGAATTTCCCGCCTCTTAATTGAAATGGCAACACTGCTCCCATCAACAGTCATCTGTCAGTTGACTCTCGTCAAAATTGAACAAGCTGCGACATTTAGTTTGTTTTTGACAGCCGTTAATATCAGACTACCGCGTTGACTGAGAAGAAAATGGAAAAAAGTGAATTTCGTGTGCTCATTAAGCAAATCTCTTTCCGCCGAGCCATTTCTTCAAGTTTGGGAACAAGAAATAGTCACTTGGGGCTAGATCGGGTGAATAGGCGGGATGAGGGAGCAATTCGTAGCCCAATTCATGGATTTTTGCCATGGAAACTGCACATGAGCACACGAAATTCACTTTTTTCCATTTTCTTCTCAGTCAACGCGGTAGTCTGATATTAACGGCTGTCAAAAACAAACTAAATGTCGCAGCTTGTTCAATTTTTGACAAGAGTCAACTGACAGATGACTGCTGACGGGAGCAGTGTTGCCATTTCAATTAAGAGGCGGGAAATTCAAAAAGTCACGGACTTATTGACCCGCCCTCGTACATTTATGATTTTAGCTACCCTTATTGTGTGCTGTATATGGTGTAACAGGTAGACAGCACATCAGATATCCGTAATTTATTTTTCGTAAATCTCGCCAGTCAATTACACTGTGCAAGTCCAAAATTTAGACATGGGGGGGACCTATTGGGTGAGTTTCCTATAGGTATACTGAGTTGAGATCCACCAGCCGTTTGGTAAGATTGGCTCTAGTTTATGAGAAATCCGACTTTGAAGTTTGCTCATGTTAGTCCAGTTTGTTGCTTAAGTAAGTCCTAAATCGTTTCGAATATCGCATTACTGTCTTCGGCAAGTTTGTAGATATTTTAACGACCAACAAATTTGCTTAAGACACCAATCCAAAAAAAGTACATTTAAACTGTGTAATTGCGATATGTGCATTTTTTTGCGCAGCGCTACGTGGCGTATGAGTGTCATTTAATTATAATTAACACTCATATAATTGACACTCATACGCCACGTTGCGCTGCGCTCAAAAATGCACATATCGCAATTACACAGTTTAAATGTACTTTTTTGGATTGGTGTCTTAAGCAAATTTGTTGGTCGTTAAAATATCTACAAACTTGCCGAAGACAGTAAAGCGATATTCGGAATGATTTAGGACCTATTAGAATTTAAACGTTCGAAGACTTAAGCGACGAACTCGACAAACTTCAAAGTCGGATTTCTCGTAAACTAGAGCCAATCTTACCAAACGGCTGGTGGATCTCAACTCAGTATACCTATAGAAAACTCACCCAGTAGGTCCCCCCATGTCTAAATTTTTGAGGGCAAATTTCACGCACAGTGTTATTATTATTAAATTTCGCCTCGGTTTCAAGGCTGGGCGAGGAAGCAAAATGTTTCTTAACATTTAACGCTTTTTTAATAAACCTTTTTAATCGGTTATACCTGAAATTAATAATGTGTTGAGAAATTGTGATATAAATGAATCGGCACTAAAAATATTTCAGCGCACAAATTATTCTTGTGTATGATCAAAGAATATGAAGTCTTTATTTTCTTTGGCATGATACATACACATCGTTGCTAAGGCGACAATATGTGGTACGCATTGCCAATAGCTGCGGCGCCAGCAAGTCTAGCCTTTGCGTCGGCGTAACTGTATTGCTCGCTGAACAACTAAATTCGTTTTGGATGCAAATTGTGCCGGTCGGCTCATTCTTTGCGAAAAGCAAGTGTCTGTCAATATCAATCGAATCTCTGTGTTGTATGGTTGCTTGTCAGCGTATGGTGCGCTTTGATTGATTGATTTTAAAACTTGCAAACATTTAGACGTGGTCGATCCCAACTTAAAATTTCTGCAAATATTTTTACGTGGCTCGCGCCGAGTAAACTTATTTCTCAATATTTTGACGTGGCTGATTCCAATATTTAATTTTTGCAAGTGTTTTTTGACGTGGTTGACCCCAACTGAAAATTTTTACAAATACTTTTACTTGACTTGACTCGGTCTAAGTAAAATTATTTCTCTATTTTTGACGTGGTTGATCTTTTCTTTTTAATAATTTTTTTGTATACATCGTGTTATTCAAGATGCCATCGAATAGACGCAAGTGCTGCATAGTATTTTGTGGAAATTCTTCCGAAAATGATGTATTTTTCCGTTTTCCTAAAAAAGGGACTAAGAAATACGAAAAATGGATTCTGGAATGCTCAGAGTCATATGACCACATTTCCAATCTGAAAATGCCACTCATATGCCAGAAACATTTTGAAAAAAATGTATTGGAAAAAAGAAACTATTTGATGATGCATTACCTTCATTACTTTTATCCTATAAAAGTAGTCGTGAATGTGTAGAACCAATGGAAGATGACAATATAGTCACACTAGAATCAGACCCATTTTTAGATTTTGGTTGTGACGAAATATTACCGTCTTGCAAAGAATGCCATAAGCGTGAAAAAAATGTGGCTTATTACAGGTCACAATACTCGCAAATAAAACAAACATGTAACAATCTAAAAAAAAAGGTAAGAGATTTGCGATTAAGTGTAATTAAATGCAATAAGAGAAATAGGCGGATAAAAGTTTCGAAATCAAATTTGAAAATCAAGGGAAACATCAACAATTCCATAGATTCAATGAGTCATATTTCTCTAAATACAAAAGTGTATTGCAAAATGTTGCTCAAATCCAAAAACTCCATATATGGGTCATTCTTTTACAAACCGAACAACTTTTTTGACCCGATAATTTATATTCATCCCAAAATTTTTTTTTCACTTCTGGGCATAAAATTAACCGACACGTATATCAGAATTTATTCGAAAAAATTTTTTTTTTCTTTATATAATTATTTAAAATTTTGAAAGTAACGCGTATTTTGCTAGATTCTAACATGTTTAAAATTCAATATCTCCGGTTCGGCTTATCTTATCGACACAATTTCAAAACCGTTTTTTAGCTTATTGTATGCACTTTAGAGGAATATGTTTTAAAATTTTTTTTATTTTTAATAAAAAAGGTATATTAACAATTTGATTGTTTAAACAATTTTTTGATGATGTTCCCCAAAATCAATTTGATTGAAAAAAATTATGCAATTTTCGCAATGTTATTACCTACAAAACGCATATTTCAAAAAAGTGGAGACTTAATTAGATCATAAGATAGAAAAAAATTTCCACCGCAAGTCAAGCGTGACGAGTCCCATCAAGTCGCGCGCGGCTTGACTTGCCGAACCGGAGATATTGAATTTTAAACATGTTAGAATCTAGCAAAATACGCGTAACTTTCAAAATTTTAAATAATTATATAAAGAAAAAAAATTTTTTTCGAATAAATTCTGATATACGTGTCGGTTAATTTTATGCCCAGAAGTGAAAAAAAAATTTTGGGATGAATATAAATTATCGGGTCAAAAAAGTTGTTCGGTTTGTAAAAGAATGACCCATATACAGAAGAAGAAAAATCTCTCGCACAATCGCTATTTTTCAAATCCGCATCCTTTTAAAAATTTTTGCGCGAAAAAATTGATTTTAATTTACCAAGCCTAAGTTCTGTATACAAATGGTTACCCGTGAAGAATTTGACTCCAGGAATTCAAGTGGAAGTTGCACAAAAACTAAAGGAAACAATATCTAAATTTGATAAAAAGAATAAGGAGGTGATTCTAATATTCGATGAGATGGCAATAAAAAAAGACCTTAGCTATAACTCTCAATTCGACAAAATTGATGGCTTTGTGGATTACGGGTTTGGGGAGGACGGCCGGCAGCCTTATGTAGCAAAGTCAATTTGTCTGATTATGGTAAGAAGTCTTATAGGTAACTGGAAACAAATATTAAGTTATGCAGTTTCCGAAAAAGTGATACCAGTCATTACGCTACAGACATTGCTAATGAAAACAATTGACTTATGCCATGAATTGGGGCTCACTGTAAATGCGGCTGTATGTGACCAATCCACTACAAATCAAGCTCTTTATAAAAGGCTGCAAGTTACAAAAGACAGCCCTTATTTTTTTCACAACAATAATAAAATTTATTGTTTGTACCACATCTATTCAAGTCGATCCGAAACAATTTGACGAGGTATAAATTAAAAGTTGCTGATGAAGGCTTCGCCAGTTGGGAAGTCCTTCGGGAACTGTTTAAAATTGACAGCTCTTCTAATGTCAGAATGTGCCCACGATTATCAAATGCCCACATATATCCTAATCGTTTTCAAAAAATGAATGTTCGATTGGCAGTGGAAATATTTAGCGCAAGTACGTCTGCTGCTATCAGAACTGTAAAGCAGTGAGAAGCATTTGATATTACAATCAGGCCCGTGCGCAGAATTCGTTTATGGGGGGGGTTTTGACATATGTGTATCATGTTAGGTTATGAAGTTAATAAAAAATAATAAGAAACTTTTCTTATAAATGAAGATATTTTATTGTGTCTTGACTTGATATTCGGTTATTATATAGGGTTTTCCAACAAGAGGTGTTATTTTGGTATTCAAAGAAAAATGCAATTTTTTGAGATAAATGATCGGATGTTTATTTAATAATAAAGAAGAAGGTATGCCGTTAATAATGAAAAACAACATCAGCCAAATGGCCACCACGACCACGCTTACAGGACCATATCCTTTTCATGAAATTTTCCATAACCAAATCGCAAAGTGGCTGCCCTATGTCCTCGATAGCCTCACGAATTCTATCTTTGAGGTCTTGAATCGACGCTGGGCTGTTGGCGTACACCTTATTTTTCACGTGACCCCAAAGGAAGAAGTCGCAATGTGTTAAATCACAAGATCTCGGTGGCCAATTGTGATCACCTCTTCCAGAGATAACACGGTCCGGAAACTTTTCCCGTAAAAGAGCAATGGTTTCGTTGCTCGTGTGGCACGTAGCGCCGTCTTGTTGAAAGTAAACGTTGTCCAGATCAATACCATCCAACTCCGACCATAAAAAATCATTAATCATCTCTCGATAGCGCAATCCATTCACCGTAACTGTTGATCCAACCTCATTTTCGAAAAAGTAAGGTCCAATGACCCCGCCGGACCATAAACCGCACCAAACAGTCACACGTTGAGGATGGAGAGGCTTCTCAACAATAACTCTTGGGTTTTCCGAGCCCCAGATGCGACAATTTTGCTTGTTGACGTAGCCACCGAGGAAGATGATTTTTCGATGGAATTCCGGATCATTTTCATGCATTTCAAGGACCCAATCAGCAAAGACACGACGTTCTTGATGATCGGTCGGCTTGAGTTCTTGTGTTAACTGAAATGTATAAGCCTTAAGACCCAAGTCTTTATGCAAAATACGGTGTAATGACATTTTTGGAATGCTCAATTCCAAAGAACGACGAGGAATCGACAAACCTGGGTTTTCTTCAACACTTTGGGCTACAGCAGCAATATTTTCAGTTGTTCTTGAGCGACGTGCACGGGTTTTATTCTTCACATCACTAACTTGTCCCAGCAGCTCGAATTTTTCCACCAATTTCTGTATTGCGGTCCGACAAGGTGCTTCACGACGACCCAAAAATGCTTTAGTTTTGCGAACTGTGACTGCAAGATTTTCACCATTTTTGTAGTGAATTTTAATAATTTCAATGCGTTGTTGAAGCGTGTCTCGTTCCATTTTTAGTAATGGCGTAGTTTCTACTTGTCAAGTGTCAAAGAATAAAAGCTTCAAAAGTGACAGCTACCGAAATACCGGGGGATTCAAAATAACACCTCTTGTTGGAAAACCCTACATAATAAATTAACTCTGCGAGGTGTAGAAAAAAACTTCTCCAAAACTCTTTGCGGATCGACCTCGACATCGCGATGTATATTGAGCGAGGCTAATCCGTTCAGCCGATCTTCAGACATTGTTGACCTGAGGTAAGTCTTGAGGCGACGCAATGTTGAAAAGGAGCGTTCATTCGTCGCTGTCGTTACAGGCAGAACTGCCAAAATGCGAAGCATTTGATGAACATTTGGAAACGCATCTCCATTGCACACATCGAGTGCTTCAAGCGAATTTTTAACGTTCTTTCCGGCGATGCGTTGACGCCAAAGTTTGACTTCGTCTACCCAGATGTCACGGGAATCATCCCGCAAAATTGAAGAGTATGGTTCAAACAATTGAGCGCAGGATTCTTCTTGAGCTCAGATGCGCCTTCTATACATTTCATATTCTTTGGTTGTATCGATACTATCGATGGTTGCATTCACAATGACACTGATAATAGGAGGTAAAAAAGGCGGGAAAATTAAAAAAAAACGTGCACAAGATCGAGAAAGTTGAGAATGTCGAAACAAAAATTGACCACAAAATATTTATTATCAAGTCGGTTTGACTTTCGTAGAATAAGGACTATTGCTAGTAGAAAATTATGTGGAAAAATTCTCGATGGGGGGGGTTAGAACCCCCAAAACCCCCCCCTGCGCACGGGCCTGATTACAATTAAAGAAGATTGTGACACAACTGCGCAAGTCCTTGAGAATTTCAACAAATGCTTTGACTGCCTAAATAGTAAAGCGTTGTATTAAAAAAATCCATACAATGTTGCTTTACAAAAGCAAAACAGGGTTTGGCAATATCTTTCAGAGTTTACTGAGTATCGTTCCAAACTACAATTTTTCGTTTCGAATAACAAGGTAAAAATAAATTGTTTAAATGGTCTTATCGAATCTATTAATGGAACACTTCAACTGTCAGAAGATTTGTTCTTAAAAAATGATGACTGGTTTTACATACATATGTACAAATAAATTGAATCAGGATCCAATTGAAAACTTATTTAGTCATGTGCGGTACAAAAACGCAACCCTTCGGTACTCGAATTTAACCAAATTATTGCTCGAATTATATCGGTACAAATAATATATAGTTCTAACTATGCAAATTGTGAACAGGACTCCGACAAATTATTAGGAGTTCATGTTGACTGGAATGCTGTAATCGAGGGAGAAACTGACTCTGCATTAATCAGTCATAATTCGTATGAATCTTCCAATACAAATCAGAATGTAGATAATGGTGATTTTGATTTTAACAATTCAAGTGTTAGTTGCGAAGAGATAAATAGGACATCAGAAAATGCACTAACTTATTTTGCAGGCTATGTCATTTACAAAGTTCTCAAGAACAAGTCAATAAAAGAGTGCCAAAAATGTTTGCAGGTGCTAGAAGATGAGAAGCTCGTGTTGGATTCCAACAAGGAATGGCTAATAAAATTTAAAAACTATAGTGATTTATCTGATTTTGGTTCTCTCAAAGCTCCGACACAATTTTTTTTCGAAACTGTGCACTCTTTAATGAGTATTTTTAACGATTTTTTTATATCAAAGCCTCATGAAAAAAATATTAAAGAGAAAATGATAAAATCTTCAGAAATGCAACTGGTAGAATGGTACAATGTCGACAGTGATTGTTATAAGCACCGAAAAAATATTATTGACTCCGCACTACTTGTGTTATTAAGAAAAAATTGCAAATGGCATATGGACAAAATAAAAAATATTTCCGGCTAAAAGGCAGCAAATAAGTTTTTATTACACTTTATTCAAAATTTTATCATTTTTTTTTTCTCTTTTTATCATTGCCTCCAAAACCCAATTGAAACAATGCAAGACATTTAAGAACTAAATAATAAATATATCAATACACTTCTTTTCACAGGACGTATACAAAATGAATATATTAAAAAAAAAATTCAAACAAAAAGTCAACTCAAGGAGAAACATTTGTGAGGATTGTACACGCATACTATAAGTATTAAAGTTTATGCTGCACCATCAGACACTTCAGCAAGAATAAACTCAGTGTCAGTGTTAAGAGATTTAGCCACCAGTCCTAGTTTAAGGGTTTTTTACAATATATCGCAACTCAACCCCCTTTCCTATGCACGCGATCATGCCTTAACACTTCTGTTACCTTAGGGTCATTTTCGAGTAAAATTTGACTTTAAAGAGCCGTAACTTTCTTATTTCTGGTAAAGAATTGTTTTCCTTTGGACTCAGTGATTAATTTTATGCCATTTGAATATACGCTAAATTTCATTTTATTTGCAACACTGGTTTACGTGCAAATGAGCAACTATACAAATTTGACCTTAGGGTCATTTTATGACCCATAGTACTGAACGCAATAAATTCGTCGATGCGATGTGAATTTTATTAGATTTGGTTTCAAAGTGTCGTGGATAATTGTTTCTGGCATTTTTGTTTTGTTTTGTGTTGGTAAGAGGGCGTGGCGCTGGCTATACAACCCTTTCTACTATGGAGTAAAATCGAAATTATGAGTCATACAGCATTGCAATTTTGTGCAGTGTCCCCATGTAGACATATTGTTCCACTGGAAATATTTCATGGGCGTTTAATAATGGGCGTGGCACTCTTTTAACGGTCCAAATTTTGAACATAACTTCGGAACTATAAGTCGCACATCGAACTTACTATTGGGTCATGTTTTTCGACAGGGGAAAAGGGAGGAAGGAGAAAAGGGCATTTGATAAAGGGCGTAGCTTCGCCCACACATCTCAATGAGCAGTACAAGAGCTTTAAAACTTCAAGGGATCGAAACCCAATAGTACCAAAACTTTATGTTTGCTGGTATGAAATCTTAATTGAATCTTTCAATATAAATAGTACATATAGTACGATTTCTAGCAAGTAATAAATTTCTAAAAAATTCCAAAAGGAAAATGATAACGTAACGCTGCTTATTGTATAAACAATTGGAAAAGTTACTTCCTGGGCTTCAATTTTGCGAAAAGAAAGGAAGCCAATAATATAATCCTCAGCACTACATTCACTAAAGAAGAAGATACTCAGTGAAAGGAAACGATGGGGTGCAATCCGGGTCAGCCGAATATATATATATATTAATATTTTCTTCTTCGGGAAATCGAATATTGTTAATTAATATATATTATAATTTGTATTGGTTCATTGGTGTCAATATCTAGTATAACTTTAATATTTTGGCATACTTTTATAAATTAAACCTCTAAACTGAGTAATTTTTTGTGGGCCACGGGAACAGGCTTTCTTGCGAAATCATTTATTTTTGGGCGTTTAACGATTAATGATTGTTATATATAATATAATTGTCCAAAAATTAGTTACGATATAGTTTTAACTTCTGAAGAAATTGCAAGACTTAAAGTGCCCGAGAAGAATATCAAGAACCTGGACATGGTCTCCATGTTGAACATATTTACAATAATAAAAGTAATAACTAATTGTTAAAACCACATTGTCTTACCTTTTTTGAACAAAATACAAAGAAATGAGAAATGAGGGTAACAGAGGGGTTAATAAGTTATACCCGTTTAAAGACAAATTAAGATCAGGGACATCACTATGAAACCAAGTCTCAGACACGCAGATCGCATCCACAGCAGACTCTTCAAAAACATACCTAATATAATCATTAAAGTGTACTACATTAAGGCAATCATACTGTTTAATTAAAATGCCTATCAGAATTTTGTGATTTTCACCAACGCCGGAGTCAGGCTTAATCAGCCCTACAATTACGAACAAGACCAAAACAGAAACAACCAACGACACCCAGTGTCAATGAGTATGTAAGCAAATGTATGTACGTATACGATTGCAATGAGTAGCAGGCAAAGCAGGAGAAAAACATGAAGGTATAAAAGAGAGAAAGTAGAAAGTAAAAGAGAAAGAGAAAGAAAGAACAAATATTTAGCACAAGAGAACAATTTAAACGTAAACATTTAGCAGCTAACGTTTGTTTTAGACTTTAGACGTTTAGAATTAAGCAACGATATTACACTGGCAGAAAGGTATAATAGCTATTTTACACTAAAATTACTAGATGATAAAAGGGCCGTAAGCTATGGTCATAGAAGAAAACAAAAAGGTGGCGGAAATGAGCAACATTTTAATGTTTCGAGACGACGATTTTTTTCGATCACGGTCCCCAGGAGCGAATTTTTTTTTCTTTGTATTCATTTTCATTCTTTTCAGATAATTTTTAGATTTTTTGGTACACAGTAAAACCAATGCCAAATTTTGTTTTCCTGTACTTTACAGATTTCATTAGTTCCAGAAAAATCTTATTTCGACGACTAGTTTACTCAGAATAACTGATAATTACACATTACTGTTATTGCACACACGGTGTGCAGGCTGTCTTATAGGGGTGCAATCGGTCTCGAATGGATTAATCAAAATATTAATACAATATTAATGGTAACAAGGGCGATATGACAACTCTGTCCAAAGAAGAATTTTTAACTACAACCCAACAACAAAATAACATCAAAAACAGGACACAACAAAATTCCAACAGTTTTAACAACTCCAATTAAAAAGCAGATTTTAGGACAGAAAACGATTCATAACAGAGATCGAATCCAAACTTTTTCCAAAACTCAAGGCAATCAGGGCAAACCCGAAATTCTTACCACAACAGTAGACAAACCGGTCAAACAAACTTTTCTAACCAACAACCCGAACTTATGGATATCGGTAATTTGCACGAAGAAGAGGATGTAAATTATTCCACAGTGCCTCCTCCTGCGGATTGCCCATAACTACCCTCACAATTGGCAATAAGGAAATTAAATGCCTCATAGATACCGGATCTGATACCAGTATAATTAAGCCAAATGTCTTAGAGAATTCATTCCCCACACAAAAACTTACTACACCCCTTTGGTACCGAACAATAAATGGAATTAACCAAGTGACACATAAAATAATTACTCCCATACCTAGAGAATTCAATGTCTCAGGTACCTTCTCTTGGAAGGTGATAGACTTCAACAGTAAAAATTACACTGGTCAACACTGTTTTTGTCACACGAACTTTGTGATGATTTTTGTTTATGTTGGTGTACCCTCATTAACAATATCTAACAATTTTGTTTCAATCACGTCCAGTTTTTTTGTGACAGCTACATATTCATTTCTGACTTCATATATGTGTCTTTTTTTTTAATAACTTCATTTATACGACTGTATAACTATTGCATTCGACTAACTTACATCATATATACGTTTGTTACATCGTAAACATGCCACGAAACTGTTCTAACGACCCCGACAGTTTTTGTTATGTGTGTGGAGAATTAACTTTTAAATCTCAGCGTCGAAATTTCACGTCATTAATTGAACAGTGCTATTTAGACTATTTTGGATTTCCTGTGAGGAATCAAGATAAATCCTGGGTTCCACATAAATGGAACATAAATGGCAGGAAAAACTCGCCTGGAAATGTTTTGTGAACGTTGTCCAAAATTTTCTAGGAAACCATAAATCGAAAATGACAAAGACTTAATAGATGAACTTATAATGTCATATAAAGCTTTGGGGTGTAATATGTCCTTAAAAATACATATGCTGGACTCTCATCTGGATTTCTTTCCCGCAAATTTGGGTGCTGTGAGTGACGAACAAGGCGAGAGGTTCCATCAGGACATTTCCTTAATGGAGAAGCGCTATCAAGGGAAATGGAGCGCAGGAATGCTAGCAGATAAAAATTAGGAGCCTCAAAATATGCTCTTTTATATTTCTAGTCTGAAACACAAGCAAAAAATAAAAAGATTTTGAATTGCTCGAAACAAAAAAAATTAAAAACTTTGCATATTTTTAGGCCCCTAATTTTTTAAGGAAATTTCACACATTTTGATGAAAATGACTATGGTACATTTTTGCTATTATTTCGATGCGAATGTGTATTCCGCCAAATAATTTGGCTGTGTTGTATTGCTCGATGTTTCTTCTTGAGATATTCATATACTTCGTAACTTGATTTATGAAACATCTGTACAATTTTCGCCATAAGAAAAAACGCCTTGAAATTCAATATTTTCCTACTTTGAGGTCCAATGACCGCGGCATTTTAAAACTTATAAAAATAAGTTGCATCGGAAAAGAAGCCGTGTGGTATTGTTAGTGCGATAAAGTGAAAATCATGTCAATCGGTTTTTTGGTTTAGAAATTACGATCAAAAATATGGAAAAAGTAGAGGAAAAACTGAAAAAATGACATGGTACCTATATCTCACTAACTAGAGCTGCTGGAAAAATCTGAGGATAGATTCGAAATCAGCGCACCCAAATTAGTAAGAAACAGTAGAAAAACTCCATGTGACAGAAAAAAAGTGTTTTTTTGTTGTGCTGTGTTATTTATCTATAGTAGGTCAAAATTTTCTCATCCCTCTTATAGCTAAGATTGATGTAGAGAAAAAATTAATTACCATATTAGGAAATACTATACATTTTGGCAGTTTCAGCACATAAAATAGCCAAGAAATTTGTGCACTTGAATACAACGATATGCAAAATTTAAGTTTAGAGCGTTTAGATTCTGAAGAAAGCCAATTGATTAGAAATTTATTAAAAGAATTTAGTGAATTATTTTATAAAGAAGGAGATAAACTCTCCGCTACCCAAGAAATTAAACCCAAAATAATAACAAAAACGGACCACCCAATATATTTTAAAATTTATCGGTATCCACAGATCCACGAAGAAGAAATCCGAAAACAGATAAAAGAAAAGTTGGAACAGAAATAAGTGAGCTAAATTTATATAAGTGACTTCTGGTAAAAAAGCATTCAAAGATCTATACTGCTTATAAATTTCATGTAAATCACTTTTACAGTTGAGACTCTACAACGATTAAAAAAATGTGCTTTACTACATTCGATGTTTTTAGTAAGAAGCTACGAGATGTTCTGTACATAAACACATGAATGTAGCAGTGTATAATTTTTGAAACGCTGTAGTGGCTTAACAGTGAAAGTGATTGAAATGAAATTAATATGCAGTATAGATCTTTGAATGCTTTTTTTACCAGAAGTCACTTATATAAATGTAGCTTGCATGGTTTCCAGGATATTCAAGGATAAACATTTAGTTGATGTCCTTTATGTCCTGCATTTAAATTGCGGGTGGCGTCCAGCGCCGCGCCTGATGCCCGCCGCTTGTGCGCGTTTAGTAAAACTGTGTGCTGGACGCCACCCTTCGGCAGTATTTTCAGTCTAGCTCCTAATCCACTTCCACGCCCATTATAAAAGTTGGCACCAATGTTCTATACAATATTAGCAATTTATATAAAAAAATAAAAAAAAAACGAAATGGTCTAACTTAGTGAAAATCAAGGAAAAAAATTAATTGGTTTTTTTTACGAAAAAAAATTTTTTTTCTTTTCCAAAAATACAATTAAAAAGCTCAGTAAATGAAGTAAGAAATCCAGTGGTTTAATTATTTTAATATATAATTTTATGACTCCATAATCGGCTTTGAAGTACTGCATGCCAACCGGTTGTCGAAAACTTCAAAGTCCCATAACTCTTTAACTAGTCATTATATCACAAAAATATTTGGTACACGTATCAATAATACGTATAGGTAGAACATACTCAAATATTCCTGTCCGCTTCGCGTGGAATGCCCCATATATTACCACGTAAGCGAGGGTGTAATGCATAGCTTTCGTTTCTTCAAATTGTGCTTTGTTTTTTATACCAAAGAGATTGCACCTTCCGAAGAAATTCTGAGGGAGTGGCGCAATCTTTCTTAGAATAAAAAACTGTTTCTTTGAAAAGGTCGCTTCTATTGATTTTCGGAAAAATAACTTCAGTTGTGATAGAAAAATCGGTGAGACAGCAAGCGCGCGGATCGTTGCATCAAACGAGGTAAGTTTTAATAAAGTTTCATTTGCAAATACAATTAATTTCATTAATCTTTTTTAATATATCTTTAGCAGCTCCCAGCGTTTTCATACATGTATCACGAAGCCCTGTGGATTAACGGAAACAAGAAATATTTACAAAAATATTCAAAGCAACTTTGGTAAGTATGAATTTACAAAACAACTTTGTTTACTGGATTTTTTTAATATTGAGTTATTTTCCTTTTTCAGAATAGCTGTCCAAAGACGAACAAAGAAGCAAAGGGATGTTACACAGTAGGCTTGCCACCCGTCCTCCATTGTGGAGGACAGTCCTCCAAATTACTCAAATGTCCTCCGTCCTCCAAAGAGGGTAAAATGTCCTCCACGAACACGAAACATGTCGATTTTACTATTTCCTTTGCTAACAAACACGAAAGGCATCATAATGATCTGAGTTGAAATTAACAATGTTTGGTATAAAAGCAGCCTTAACTAATTGATATTGATTTCGATAAAAATCGATATTTTCGTGCGAATCACATCTCGGTTAGTATGATTCAATACAGAGATTGCGCCTTGCGAGAGAAAATCAATTTGAAGCGGCACCAGTGACGTCATCGAAGAATAGGTAGGGATTCCATCAGTACTTTTTAAATTCTTTCATTTTGAACTTACATTTTGCTTCCCTCTTTTGAGCAAATATATGGCTTTCTTTATACTTTAGCCCCTATATACAGGGTTTTTCATTTCGAACCGAAAACTTTGACAGCCCTGCGTTCGACAACCGCAGCTGTCATCTGTCGTTGCATTGTGTTAATATTGTAGTTTAGTGTTTGCCATTTATGAAAATGGACCGATTTAGCATCGCTCAACGTGTAAACATAGTGAAAATTCGCTACAAAAATGGTGAAAATTTGAGCACCACTTTTCGCGCACTAAGGAACAATTTCGGATTTATTGGCGAAATTCTAACGAACTGGTTCTGTACAAGATGTACAGAGGCCAATACGTAATCGCCCTGCTCGTTCGGCCGAAAATATTGCTGCTGTAGCTGCCAGTGTTGAAGATGACCCACAATTGGACATCTCCATCACCTCAATTTGGCGTATTTTGCATTTGGATCTGCATCTTCATCCATATAAAGTTCAGTTGGTGCAGAAATTGGAGCCGGGAGATCACAGAATGCGTCGTAACTACGCCGAATGGGTGCTTGAAAAACAGTCCGAAAATCCCAATTTTTCGCAATTTTCGCAAAAAATTGTCGTGTGTGGGGCTCAGAAAATCCACACGTGGTTGTCGAGCGCCCAATGCATCCACCTAGAGTCACTGTTTGGTGTGCATTATGGTCCGGTGGTGTCACAGGGCCACATTTCTTCGAAAATGACGAAGGACAGACCGTTACCGTCAATTCTGAACGTTATGGCCGTATGATAACCGAGTATTTCTGGCCAGCGATCGAAGATATGGATGTGGAGGAGATGTGGTTTCAACAGGACGGCGCTACATGCCACACAACACGACCGAACATGACAGAATTGCGAACCAGGTTCGATGAACGCATAATTTCGCGTTTTGGTGATGCCAATTGGCCGTCTAGATCGTGCGATCTGAACCCTTTGGACTTTTTTCTTTGGGGCTACGCGAAAGACCAAGTTTATGTAGGCAATCCGTAGACTCTGGAGCATTTGAGGGACAACATACGTGCAGTTCTTGGCGCCTTACAGCCTGCTATATGTAAAAAAGTCATCGAAAATTACCGAAAAAGAATCGAGGTGTGCCAGGCTGCTCGTGGCGGTCATTTGAATGATATCATATTCCATTACTAATGGCACAAACCAAATATTATTTTGATAATAAAATTTCATCAAAATTCAAATTTTAATTGATTTTTTTTCTTTATTTACTTTTTCGGCTCATGATGAAAAACCCTGTATATATGTACTTGCATAACAGTTTAATAGAAATTTGTATATCTTTACAAAATAAATTGTAAATTCATATTATTCATTCATATGAATAACACAAATAAAACAAGTGAATTTCGGGAGGAAACCTTGCAATTCAATTCAAATTTCGTGCTATGTTTTTATTGGTTGACAATTTTTTTGACCAACAATTTTTTGTTTTGTGAAAATTGTGCCGCTTTTGCTTGTTTGTTTTCGTGTTTTTGTGTTAAATTTCATAATAAATTTCGAATTTCGAAAGTCCTCGCGTTAAAAGGTGCGTGTAGTGAAAGAAACGCGGAAAAATTTCCAAAAAAAAACGAGAGTCATGCGGTGTGCAGTGGGCCTGTGTACACAAAATAATGAACACAAAAAAGGTACATGAGTGGCGACGTACTTTTCTAACCGAAAATAGAAAACAAATTTATTAAATAACAAAAAGTAAATAAATATTTGATGTTGTCCCATTGTGTTGCTCTCTCCAAAATTATATCAACATTTTCAGCCAATAGGAAACAATTTTGTATGACTTCACTGGTGCGGCTTCAAATTTATTTTCTCCCGGAAGGCGCAATCTATTCAATGAATCTTGTTCGGTTAGCACTAATTTGAGTTGAATTTCATTTTTTTTCTAAAAACTCAAATTGTTTTGATCTCATTATTAATTGATCTCATTATTATTCGATAGCATTCGATAGCCCGATAAGAGATAGCCTATATGCCTCATTGTCTGAACTTGGTATCCCTGCAAAGCTCGTGAGACTTTGCAGAGCAACGTTGAGCAATACGCGCAGCTCCGTCAAGGTTGGAAGTGACCTCTCCGACCCATTTGATACCGTTCGAGGATTCAGACAGGGCGATCCTTTGTCCTGCGACCTCTTCAACTTCACCATGGAGAGTGTTCTGCGCAAGACCGGTGTACATCGTAAAGGCACAATTTTCAACAAAAGTGTCCAGTTCCTTGCCTACGCTGATGACATTGATGTCATCGGACGTAACAAGCGAGATGTCACCGCTGCCTTTGCGGCTATCGAAAGAGAATCTGCCAAAATGGGGGCAAGACGAAGTATATGCTGTCTACACGCAGGGACTCGCATCGGCTGGGGTCTCACGTCGAGGCCGACAGGTATACCTTTGAAGTTGTCAAGGAATTCATCTACCTTGGCACCGCCATCAACAGCAGCAATGATGTCAGCCTGGAGATAAAGCGAAGGATTAATCTTGCCAACAGGTGCTACTACGGTCTCGGTAGGCAATTGAGAAGTAGAGACCTCTCTCGACCGACAAAACTTGCACTCTATAGGACGCTTATCTTGCCCATGCTCCTCTATGGCGCTGAAGCATGGACAATGACACGAAACGACTTAGCGGCCCTTGGAGTGTTCGAGAGGAAGGTACTTCGCAAAATCTTCGGCCCTCTTCGTGTTGGTGACGATTATCGTATACGAACCAATAACGAGCTGTATAAGGACATGGACGTTGCGCAGCGAATTAACATCCAGCGGCTACGCTGGCTCGGTCATGTCTGCCGTATGTACGACGAAGCTCCGGCGAAAAAGGTGTTCGATGCGATGGTTGGAGGTCGACGGCGCAGAAGGAGGCCGTGTCTCCGGTGGAAGAACCAAGTTGAAGAGGCCCTGTTATCTCTTGGTGTGACCAACTGGATAAGGCGCGCGCAAAGCAGAGGCGCCTGGAGAGAAGTGTTGCGGCAGGCCGTAACCCGATAATGGGTTGTTATGGCCAGTTAAGTAAGTACTACTGTGTCCAAAAAATAAGGTGACATTTGAATTATCGATTATCGTGGTGTTGTGCATTATGAATTCCTTCCGCCGGGCCAAACAGTCAACAAGGAATATTATTTGAACGTTATGCGTCGTTTGCGTAACGCTATCCGCCTAAAAAGGCCGGAATTGTGGAAAGACAATTCTTGGTTTTTACACCACGATAATGCACCATCCCATACTGCACTCGTAATTCGTGATCATTTCGCCAAAAACTCAACCCATATCGTTCCGCAACCACCGTATTCACCTGATCTGGCGCCGTGCGACTTCTGGCTGTTCGTTTTGATACGATAGAGGAGATTCAAGCCGCAGCGAAGACGGAACTGAAGGCCATCCCGGAAAGTGACTACAATCAGTGTTTCGAAGATTGGAAAATCCGTTGGCATAAGTGCATTGCATCGGGAGGGGATTACTTTGAAGGGGATGAAATTGATTTGGAAGAATAAATAAAGAATTTTCAAAATAAATACAATGTCACCTTATTTTTTGGACACCGTAGTAAGTATTATTAATTTTATGATCTCATTAAATGCAATATAAGTCTGATCAAAGCAGCAAAAAGCAATGGTAATTATTTTTTAAAAGCAAATAGTCTTTGAAAAACACATATATTTATGTAAATGAATTTATTATTTTTTTAATTGTTTTCGTATTTGTTTTTGTGCTTACTTTGTTTCTTTATGTTTAAATGTTAAAGTTTTCTGGAAGCTTTTTCTGTATACATATGTACTATATATGTATGTATGTATTTCAAAGTTTAAATACATGTACACTCGTACTCTGAAAACTAAAAATGTACAACTGTTTATAGTATTTTTTAGTGTCCTCCACAGCCAATTTAAAAAGGTGGCAAGCCTAGTTACACAGGACAACAAAATTGCACTTTTTTCTGTTGCATGGAGTTTTTCTACTGTTTTTTGCTAACTTGGGTGCGCTGATTTCGAATCTACCTTCAGATTTTTTGTAGCAGCTATAGTTACTGAGATACAGGTACCATGTCACTTTTCCAGATTTTCCTCTACTTTTTCCATATTTTTTATCGTAATTTCAAAACCAATAAACCGGTTGACATAATTTTCACCTTGTTGCATTAACAACACCGCACGGCTTCTTTTTCGATGCAATTTATTTTTAAAAGATTTAAAATCCCGCGGTAATTGGACCTCAAAGTTGGAAAATATGGAATTTCAAGGCGTTTTCTTTGATGGTCAAAAACATACACATTTTTGTAAATCAATTAACGAGTTAGGTGTATAATGAAAGTTGACACATGAAGCAATACAACACAGCCAAATTATTTGGCGGAATACACATTCGCATCGAAATAATAGCAAAAATGTACCATAGTCATTTTCATCACTTTTCATACTTTTTCCTTAAAAAATTAGGGGCCTCAAAATATGCTCTTTTATATGTTCCATTTATAGTCTGAAATACAAGCAAAAAGATTTTGAATTGCTCGAAACAAAAAAAAATTAAAAACTTTCCAGTGTTATTGAAGTGAGTGTATTTTAGTTATTTCATTTTTACTTATCTAATGTATTTATATATATTTAATGTATGTGTCTATATGTAATCTATTGAACTTGAATTACTTTAAAAATAAAAACTAACATAAAGCAAAACAACAAACATTTTATTTTGGGTGTACAGGTTTTTGGTAGATCATTTTATGCATTACCGAGTAATGTACGATTTCCTACATGCTAGGCGATTTATGAAAACGTACATGTTTTTGGGATGCATGTCTTCATATACTCCCAGGTAATGCAAAAAAGGGAAGCATTACATTTCGTAGGACATCGCCGTGAGAAAATTCATGCATGTTGTAATGCATAGCTTGCAAGCAAATATGCATTCCTATACATTCCAATTTCCCGCTGGGTAATAACAGAGCACAATGCGTGTGAAGCGGTGTTTGTGTGAGTGACATTAGAGGCCAAAAAGCTCTTATCAGAGGCCAAATTTGTCGAACTTTTTGACATATTTTTTCCTTGGCCGCTGGCCGTTGATGAGTTATCTGTACCCAAACCAGGGGCGTAGCCAAGGGAGGGGTTTAGGGTGTCAGAACCCCCCCCATAGCCTATAATTTGTCAACATTTTCAATCACTATGCATCGTATGTACGTTCCCACATTAGCAAAAGGTCTTTTCATCTTTAAATATTTAAAAGAATATTAACGAAACCCTTTTTGTACCGAAACTAATTTGTTTTTTTAATAGTCACGTTTAGGCTTAATGCAGCGATTTGCATGTTCTAAAAACATGTCTAAAGAGTAGTTTAGTTCGTCGACCGGAATGTCCTTCAGGATGTCGGTACAAGCCTTTTGGATGGTTTCTACGTTCTCAAAACGCTTTTTTTTATCGGCAAATGCATTCTTTGAAAAGGTGAAATTCGCACGGTGCCACATCATGTGAAAACAAAAAAACAGTCAAAACAAGTGTCAATAGATGGGATGGCATCCTTCGATAGCCAAATGTTCTGTTAAAATGCAATAAATTTATGCTATTGAGATGCTTAACCTTCGCCTTACTAAAGATGATCCCAGGCACTTCCGCTGCTATTTTGAGTAAAACTCACAATAAATATGTTTCGAAAAAAGGCCTAACTTTAATGATTTATTTTGGAAGATTTCTTTCCAGAGTGTTTATTGAACACATAATGAGGTACGCAAAAAAAATTTATCGTGAGTTTTAATCAAAATGGTAGCGAAAGCGCCTGGGATCACCCAGGTACATTTGTATAAAAAATGACAAAATTCAAGTTTAAACATAAACAAAATTTCAAAAAAACTATGTTTTCTTGTTATTGAAAATTACCTTAAAATTTGTGGAGATATTAAACATGAATATTAAAAAGATCACCCGGGTGGGTATAAGTAAGGCGAAGGTTAAATCCAATTTCAAGAATTTCAATGAAGATTTTGGCCAATCTTTTATGAATTACCGCCCAATTTTGATCTACGGTTATCGCGGATTCAGTTGGCTAACACGTTGATCATCATTTATGTTCTGACAATCGTTTTTAAATCGCTTTTACCACTTATGAACTCCACCACGGTATAAACAAAAATCACCATAAACTTGGTTCATAAATTTAAATGCTTCGGTTAAAGTTTAAACATTTTTAAAACAATAGTTAATATTGGATCTTTGTTCGATGCACATTTTTGTACGATGACACAATCATACTTCCACTTCAGATGTAATAACTTCGCTTTCACCACCGAATTTCATGAAATTTTTACTAAAAATCAGGGGAAAAATGTAGTTTTTAATGCATTAAGTCACATAAGCCACAACCAAATGCCCTATTTGGAAAGTGCACTTGACTTTAAAAAACATGTAATACTAAACTGGCAAACAAATTTTTTAAAACCCCCCCCCATGACCAAGTTCTGGCTACGCCCCTGACCCAAACTATATTGTTGCCTTTGAGAAACTGAAGGACATTATAACAAATCCTCATATTTTGAGGTACCATAACTTTAATAAACGCTTTAAGCTCATCACTGACGCCAGCAATTTTGCAATTGGCGCAGTTTTAAGTCAAGAAGGCCATCCAATTTCGTTTGCGTCAAGAACTTTAAACAACCATGAACAAAATTACTCCATTATCGAAAAAGAGTTATTGGCGATAGTTTGGGGAGTGAAATACTATAGACCTTATATTTTCGGAAGAGAGTTTGATCTGCAAACAGATCATCAACCTCTCAAGTGGTTACAGGAAAATAATTCGGGCAAAGATATAAACCCAGGATTACAACGATGGTTAGTACAGATAGGGGAATATGACGCGAAAATCGATTATATTGCAGGAGAAGAAAATAAAATAGCTGATTTTTCCGCCGAATTAATTGTGAAAATGTGGGATAAACACACTAGATTCCGACAATTTGGGAATCACACTAAATGAAATGCTAAAGATTAAAAATGTAAACGTTGGATAGCATTACGGGCAGTCCGCAGCTTCTCTGGCAGTCCAAACTAACCATTCTCAAGAAGAAAACTCAAATGAAATTGTAAGCATTAGTAACCGTGATGAATCAAAAGACACTGTGCATTCTCAAGCAGCCAATTTTAACGATCATTTCCCGATTCTCGACACAATTGTAAACCGTTTTAAGATCCAGATAATTTTAGGAGAAACTAAAGAACTCGAGATGATAACCATTTTTAATAACAAAAGAATTTTTATTGACAGGCAAGACCTCGATTATAACAATGCCATCAATATAGTCCGAAGAAATATTAATAAAAGAAAAGTTGCGATATTTTCCGAGCTCAATGATCGTCAATTCCATAAATTACAACGAACTTTACTGGACATATACTCAAGTATGGAAAGGATATCTTTTTTGATGCGGTTATTTTGCTAAGGGCGTTCAAGATGAAGACGAACTAAGAAGACAGATATCACTTTTCCATAAACACGAAGTATGTAGGTCATGCAGGACTTATTCCAATTTATGAGGGGAAAAACGCAAAGCTTATCACCCACAATTAAAAACTGAAATACACGAAATTATTAACAATTGCCACATATGCTCCGGATTAAAATATGACCGCAACCCAATCAAAAACAACCATTTCACAGAAACGCCATCCACATTAAATGAAATTGTTCATGTGAATACATACATATGTAAACAGCAAACAATAAGTTATCATTTTCATTGACAAATTCTCGAAACATGCTGTGTGTTTTCATTTACCCGGTAGAAACAATCAGACGATTATAAGTAAAATAAATGAATTTTTGGCAAAAAAAAATTTGTCTTTGATAATGAATTCAATTTCAGAAATGTTAGACATTTTTTAACACAAGAAAGAATCGAATTCCATGCCACAAAACCAGACAGTCATACGGGAAATTCAGCCTTAACGCTTTAAGGTCGGTATGCAGCTCTCAAGAAAAGCGATAACTTCATACAAAAAAAAGCTCAAGAAATGCTCAAGGAAATTTCCTTTAATTTACTTGAGGTGTACGCACCTCACAAGAAAACTGATTCGGTTTTTTAATACTTTTTTTCATTGAAAAGTGAAATGACAACACTGATTTCGGCAAGAAACATATGTGTACCCAAGGTTAATAGAAAACAAGGTTACGACATCAATGACAGGAAAATTGAAGTTTTCACCAGTGACGTAGTACGAATTGTTTCAAACTGTCAAGGAACAGTGGGACGAGTACGACCTTTTACAAAATTAATATTTCAGGAAAAAAGATTATATGAAGTGCATATGAAGTTATTTATTTCGTTTCATTGTATTTACCCTTGTAGTGCCGGGCGAAAAAGACGTGCCTATGCGAGAATAACCGGCCAAATTTCACAGTTTTACTAGGGTTTGGGAAAATGCTTATAAAAAC
The DNA here is from genome assembly GCA_964056695.1 of Melieria picta. NCBI lineage: Eukaryota > Metazoa > Arthropoda > Insecta > Diptera > Ulidiidae > Melieria > Melieria picta. The sequence goes on from OZ057400.1 coordinate 87,942,852, forward strand.
TAAACGAGAAAAAATATTTACATGATTCAAAAAGCAGTATACTACGGATGAAATAGAGAACAAAACAATGATACTAGTTTTTTTCTACTCATTTGGAATTATATAAATAACAAAGGTTGGTTTGTCAAAAACAACAATGTTTGACACAAGCGGAAAACAACGGCAATAACAAAAATGACGCTTTCAAACTGCAACTGGGACGAAATATACTGTTCACAACAACGATAGAGGAGACATGCTATTTTTGTATTATTTTGCCGACATTGGCCCACTGCACTCTTCATTGTTTACGTTTTGTTTTCTATCAAAAACTCATTACAATTGTTCCAAACTGTTTTCACAAAAACGTTAACTTTTGTATTTTGTATTCTTCCAAAGATTCCACACCGTTTTGGTCAAATTTTCGCGTTAAATAGTAGCAAAATTCAAAAAATGCCGTTGGCCAATCACATTTTTCATAACGAATTAAAATAATTTTAAGGTGCCCAAAAAATTAGGACACTTAATCACACATTTCACAGCATCATCAAATGTACTCCATTTGATGTAATAAATGGAACAATAGATCAGCTTATCAGAATAAGAATAGAAAGTAGAAAAAACCAGGTCATTCAAAAACTGAACCGCAATAGAGAATCTTACAATGAAAGAAGAGAAACAGGGTTTATAAAAAGTTACAGAAGTCTAAAGCATAAAGAAGAACCAAAATTTATAAAATGTAATTTAGAAAATATCGATACAATAAATATAAAAAGACCCTCACCATTTGAAGGTATTGGCATTCATGATGTTGGTGATGATGCACATGACCGGAATACAGGGAATACTTCAAATTAACCCAATTACTGAAGAGTCGGGTTACGCAAAAATCAAATTGCAAAAAGTCGAAGCAGTAAATCAAACCGCTACAATTCTGCATGTAATTGATACAAAAGAATTACATCATATTGTCAAGCAAATTGAAAGCAATATTAATAATTTAGATTTGCATTACAGGGAAATGATTGAAACGGAAATAAAATCAAAACTTAAATCAATTACTCCGTTAGAACCTAGGAACAAAAGGGGACTGTATAACTTCATGGGCCATGCTTACAAATGGTTAGCTGGGTAATGGACGACGACGATCGACAAGAAATTATTCAACACCTCGATGTTGTCGACAAGAACAGTCATAATATCATAGATACAATAAACAAACAAATTTATATAAATACACACTTT